>NMRA01000362.1:247929-295757 GCA_002633005.1 Phoronis australis | reverse complement strand
GTACCTATCACCTATCTACCTCTAATACAAAGGAGCGTTTATTGATTATGATAGTGTCAAAGCCAAGTAATGTAAGCAGCGTAGAGAATGACAATTAGAGATCATAGTTCAGCACCTTTGAAATACAAAACTGAATTCGGCTGTACATGGCCCTTCCATTAATTCTCTGAAAAAAACATTGTAAATAAAAAATGTAGATAACTCGACACCATTATGATTGTTTTTAACTTGATGTGTACATGCCTTTGCAAAACGAATAATTTATTTCTAACATTCCCTTCCATCTTGAAGAGTGTCACGTCCGTTGCCCTTTTTCTCATTTTACTAAATTACTGAAAGTAAACAAATTGTTTCTTATGTACAGAAGTTATTGTTAAGAAAATGAGATTACAGAACTTTTGAACATCCATCCTTCCTTAAAATAAAACTTTTGTCACCACAACATTTGCTACTGTCCAGCTTATAAACAAAACCAATTTGATAAATTTACCAGTTCTCAAATGAGCAGCTAGTAGTAAGTGCCGAGGGGAAATAACTACACCTATAGAGTGTTCCTCACAAGAGACAGGAATACTTCTTGAAGAGACCATGTTCAAAGCTTCAAGCAGAATTTCTGTCACCTGTCAGACTTTAGTAGGCAATTAAGGTGTGCGGCTGTGTCATTCTTTCCCTAGGCAGTACAAATTTCTTTACAGAACATTTGACCCTGCCGTAACACAAAGTACGGTAATCAGATATTCTTCAGTTTAAAGTGAAAACTAAGAATGCATTTAAATTATTGTATAGTACACAAAGTATATAGATGTCAGTGGCGGATTTAGAGGGGGGCCAAGGGGGCCATGACCACCCATAAAATTCTCCCAGATTCCATTTGGCAGTTCAGGGGTGCGAATGTCTGAAAGGCGAAATTCTGGCTAATACTCTATTTGCCGTGTCCCCCAAACTCAAAATCCTGGATCCGCCCCTAGATATATTTACAAAAGTTGCGTCATAAATGTTCAAACTGAGTTACAAAGCCAGCTAGCTGTATGAAGACTGTCGTCAACATATAGCTAGGTAGCTGTGTGTAGAGCTCCGTTAGACACCGAAATTTCACACAACCTGGGTGCTCAGCTCGTCACGAAACTTAGAGCTAACAACCTGCAGGGGTGCATGCAGAATCTGGGAATGAATCGATATTCACAGAGCCAGTTACAGCCGTTTATAGAAGTAAACAAAATCTAATAAACGTTATTTTTCGTAATTCTCCGTCTTTTGTATTGTGTATTTTCTGAAATTGTTTTTTTAAGTGCTAAAGTAGTAAAACCTTGTAACGAAATGAAACCACTTTGGATTTTTATGACATGTACGCACCTTCCACATTTGATTGAAGAACATGGAAATTGGCCAGATAATGACGCAATGTCGCCCAAAGAGCGCATCGCAATTTTAGCAGCAGAATAACTGAAGAACGCCAATTTTCCAACACCCAGGTAAATAATTTAGTTTACTCAAGGAAGAGTAAAAATTGTTTAATGAGGCATCATTAATTTTGGCGGCGACAGGCCCGATGAATTATATGCGCGCCAAAACGGGCGCAACGAAGGTCTGTAATGGTGTGGGTGAGAAGGAGTTTGTGCAAATGATGCAGTTTATATGATAGATAATATCTTTAAGATATAAATGTTGTGTACAGATACCTTATAGATCCACTATTCATGATTAAATATTTCAAAAAGTGCAACACGTCACGCATATTACCTGTAATTCCACAAATGTTTAATAACAGTGGCAGTGAAAACACGAGACAAAAGCTGAAAAAGATTGTCATGTAACACCTTGATTTTGAAGTTGAACCCTACATACCAAATAAAGCACACAAAATATGTGCAGTAGAATAATTAGTTCTAAGATCTGACTTACATAGAACCAATAATATCGAAATTATTCAGGAAGTGGATCATGGCATCAATTGATGTTATTAAGATTTAATGATTTCAGTCCCATACAGTGTGTATCGATTTCAGAGGCTAACGTACCTTACCATCACTCCAAACACTAGTTGCTGTAACAAGATTCGGCTGTATTTTAAATTTTATGAGCAATGACTTTCTGTCAAGGCGTAAAGACCGAGATTGTATCACCTGGTTGTATGTCAAAAATGAAAAATTCCATAAAATTTCACAACTCTTCTCAGAAATTCACATTAGAAAAGCCTTCGGGTGAAACTTATGGCAGAGAAACCGACACATTCGTTCTGTAGCTAATCAAAGAAACGGTTCCAAATTTCTTGAAAATTTGAAAATTAGATGTAATCGGTGGCAGTTTGGTTATAATAGACAAGACCCTAACCTGAGCATTATGTTGTGGAAATATCTGGGTAACGGACCTTCGCAAGAGAAATTGGCAATGAAGTGTCCGGCACACTGTGATCTCTGTCAGACTTGAGTACAAAAAAGTGTTAAAATTCACGAAGTGACAAACACACAAAAAATATGTGAACTTTGTACACGTAATAAACTAATTCGTGTACCGAAACTTCCGTTCGTATTGTCTTGCTAAACATAAATCAGCACAACCCCACAAAAAGTTACGAATTTTAAAATACAGGAAATAAAATCAAATGAAACGTGCATATATGCCCACGGAGTTATATAATTAACACATACCATGACTCTGGAGATGATTCACTCAAGATAATTTGAACAAATCGATGAAAATCTGTCGCGGTTTGTTAGAGTTTCTCTTACCCGGTGCCATTTTGAGTAAGTTACATGAAATCATGCATGTTGACGAATGGAAAGTCAAAGGGACACAAATCTTACAAATTTCACCTGATACCTTCCTATGCTGTTTTGCAAGTGCCACGCGCTTCACTCAGTCTCGCGCCAGACTTTGCATAACTCACGTGATTCAGTTGAAATACTTTGTGGTTATCGCGCGCGTGGTGAAAAAGTTAATGATGACCAAGAAAGTGGAGTTCCAGACCCGAGCAGCCTCGAAGCGAAAAGATTGTTTTCCATATTTAACAGATTTAACTTGAGGAAAAGCTAGGAGGTTGCTGTAGCGAAAGGAGGAATTGTTTTCTTGCTTCTTTACAAGCGAAGAAAGTGTCTTGGGTGATTCACCATGAAGGATTTTAAATACTTCTATTGCAATAAGTCGAAGTCTGTGTAGGTGGAGGGGTGGTTTGTTAGCTAGAGAGAGTAGTTGGTCGTGCGTGCTAATGTCGTCATTGTAAACAAAACGTAGGGCTCTGAGCTGAAGTTTTTCTAGTTTGAGTGTATTTTCTTTCGAGCAAAAATGCCATGAGAGGGGGCACTAGTTGAAATTTGAAAGAACGAAGGAGTGGAAAATGGCAAGTCTAACCTTTATAGTAAGATGGTGTCCAATTCTTCTTAGAACGTTTATTTGTTGTGAGGCTCTTTTGCAAATGTTCGAATTATGGGAGTCAAAAGTTAGGTTGGTATCAATGGCTATTCCTAGAAGTTTAACTTTCGGCTCACAAGGTATTTCGCAATTTCCAATTCCTTGAGAGGGTTTTACAGAATGTGTTCATTTTTTCCCTATGCAGATTGCTTGGAATTGCTTGCATGACATTTACAGCGAACCAGTTAATGAGTGATCACTATCTTGTCTTAGGGTTTCAGTAACGGAGAGTGGGTTGTTGTCGGAGAAGGAGAGGGTGTTGTCATCTGCGTAGTTGACCAGTGTAGATTTTTTCACAAAGAAGGTGTCATTAATGAAAATATTAAAGAGAAGGGGTCCCAGGATGGATCCTTGAGGAACTCCCTTATATACATGGCCCCATTCACTTGAGTGTTGGCCTAGTTTCACTTGTTGTTTCCTGTTGGGAGAGATAATTCCCAAGAAGGGCTACGGCATTGTCATCAAATTTGTAAGCTTTAAGTTTGGAGATCAAAAGGGAGTGAGGGAGGCAGTCGAAAGCTTTAGAAAGATCCATGAGTACTGTCATCTAGAGTAACTGTAAGCACTGTAGTTGATTTGTGTGGCTTTACTTCGTGCATTTCCATCTAAACGAAATGGTCACAACTTTAGTTTTGGGCCTCAAAACTCTGCTTACCAAGACAAACACGGGTTAAGACTGGAAAAACTTGTTTAACGGACATTGGGTAGTAGTACAATCAGCTGCTTTTTGTGCTTACATTCATGACTTTAAGTCACCGGAGTCGAGCAATTGAATTGTCGCCTAATACAATGCCAGTCTTGACCAAATCATGGCAAATGGTTTGGACGCTCAATTCTGCCGTCGGCACGTAAATTTTTCTACAGGTGGTAAATTCAAACAGCACGGTCAGTATACATTGGATTACGGGGGGTGAAATGACCAGTAGGGTACCACTCAATCGTCAAACCCACGATCATAAATTGGTGTACAAACACCTCATTCAAACAGTATCACCGATCACAATAACAATGTCAATAGAACAGTCAATAAAAAACGAAACCCACCCCGCTTCAAACTAATGTTGTAAACTGTTTTGCCAAAAGGTCCGCGAACAAAATCGGTGAGAAATGGAATCAATACACGCAATCTACAAAAATGCGCAATTAAGTTTGTCGCAAAATCGGTGAATCATTCGTCGTTGGGTCAAACCAAAGCTTCAAACACTCGCAATGACACAAACATTGTTGAGAGAAAAAAAGACATTCTTAATTGGTATGACAAATCACAAACTTACTTTTCTCTTCTCAAGGTTTCTAACTTTCTTATCGATCACATTTAGAGCTTGTTTTATGGCACTTTCACCCTCAAATTGGGGTTTCGTGTCAGGCTTGGTAGCGGCAGAAGGCATTCTTCAACAGCAACGACTCGGGATAAAGGATACTTCACGTGTTCCTTATTTCAACCCATGTACCACAGTTTAGCTAGTACTTCAAACAATCAGGAAATCTGAACCTGGTTAGTGAGACATTGGTAACTTAGGAAAAAACAGAATATAAACAAAATATAAATATTTATAATACCGAGGAAAAATATTTATGAAATCTAGCTAGTTACATTGTTATAAGCAAAATAATCAAGGACTTCTCCAGAGGAACATTATTGAATGAGAAAGTCGTGACGTCATATGTAGTACCGAAATTCATCGTGAGGTGGCAGCAATAACAAAACGTCTAGTGGACAGTGGGCCGAGCCAATGGCAGCCGGGAGCCCGGCCCGACCCGAGAGCTGGTTATGTCATGCACTTGAGTCGCAAAGAAATCACTCGAAGAGCCTGTAAATTTTATCATAACATTTGCAATTTCACTTGAATAAAATTCTAAAACTTGTACCACAAGGAGTTCTCAACTCGTCTGCAACCCGGCTAGGCTCTCAGTACCATGATGAGGGGAGCACGCGTGCCCCCACTTTCAGGCGTCGTCAGGGTTAAACCGTGGCAACCGACATAGGCGTGGGGCCGGGGACAGTCGAGAAAAGAGAGACTACTGAAATAGGGATAAGAGAGATAAATTCAAGAGAACATTTAACAATTCTGTATCAGTGCATATTTTACCTGGCGGAGGACCGTGGCCAAGATATAATTGTTAGGCCGGTCTCCGCTTTTGCAGTACATAACATGGTACGTCTAAACCAACGTAAACGTAATCATTCATTCATATATTTCGAAAAAAAACGAGAAAATTTGTGAAACGAAGCTTTGGCGGAGAATATTAATTTACTGGATTTTTAAATTCAATAATTTGTGAATGTAAAACCATATTTTTTCAGAGTTTCCTCGCTGGCAAGGGATTACGGAGACAAATGTCGCTTTATTTTTTTTCTCGAAATTGTTGATCACTTGAGAAAAATTGATGACCTGACAGATTACATCAATTGCTGCGCATCTCCTGATTTTTGAAAAAAGGCCTATTTTCATATTTATAGGGGCCCCGCCCTTGGAGGAGGCCATTGATGACATTCAAGTGGCCACCCCCGCTTTTTTGTGTTTTTATTGACAAATTCTTAACTTCCATTGAACACCCGTCGCCTCACCTTGCCACCACCTTATATCCGAAGTGTGCGATACTTATGAAAACGTATATTCATTGTTAAAATTGTAATTGTTCATATGAATATTAATAATATTGATTTTTTGATTATTTTTCTCATTTTATTGTTGTTATTGAGCTTAATCGCATATTAAGCACGGGAAACAGTGGCTCAGTGACAAAGACAACATGCGGGGATAATTTGTATTTTCTTGGGTACGTAATGGGTAGCCGTTTATGGTAGAAAGTATGTATGCAGATGGTAGCACTGCCTAGAGAGCTCTATTCTATGGTTCTCCATGATGTATCCTGCGTATGAATGTATAAAATCACAATCATGCCCGCTATGACACCGTTATTCATACTGATTGTGACATTGTTACCAATTACAATTGCATGGTCTCCTACGTTTATTTTATTCCTGTTAAAGACAATTTCCACCAGCTTTTAAATTGTAAGGAAATCACAATGCCATTTATGTTTTTGTGAATGTAGCCCCAGTTAACGTCTAACACAAAAATACTTAGTAACAGTTATACATTTCGTTTTAAGACTCTGTTCCCCGTCATTTTAGTAAGTGGCGTCAAAAGATAAAATTTCAACATATGTCGATAATATTCGTTGAGATGGTTGCTTCTTTCAAAAGAAATGAACGTTGTGGTACAATTTCCTTTTTGCACTTTAAGTGTACGAGTAGAATACAAGCACTAAGGGAGTGGCAATTTGCAAATAAATACAGAGACAGAATTGTTTGATTGGCAAAACCGGTCTAAGTCAGA
The DNA here is from genome assembly GCA_002633005.1 of Phoronis australis. Classification (NCBI taxonomy): domain Eukaryota; kingdom Metazoa; phylum Phoronida; family Phoronidae; genus Phoronis; species Phoronis australis. Next base: position 289,005 of record NMRA01000362.1, on the reverse strand, counting down.
CGAGGGTAACAAACCAAAGACTGTAAGGACAAAAACATCTCTGAGCATTTAGAGCGATCATCAACGCGACAAAATAGCTTGCCAACTCGACACGAAATCCGTCTGTAAATATGTATTTACAGACAAACTCGACAAGGTAGTTAACCCGTGGAACATAATGTTGCTCAAATTTTGGAAATTTAGATAGTACTTGTAGTAGTTGCAAGGCCAAAAGGAAGCAAATTACAGTGCAAGTTCCTAACCAAAACGGGAGAAGTCATTTATTGGACCAACAGCAGTATTTACTTGAATGCTATTTAGAAACAGGAGCAGCTTTCGATATGTCTTAATCTGCGGGAAACAGAATTAGACGCAGGCCTTTTTAATGACAAATTTCATTACTTTGGGATTGCGAATTCTTGTTTAGGAAACATGAACGGAACAGAGGATAACTATGTTATAAGCCTGGTATGCTTTGAAACAATTGTGAAGTAGCACACTCCAACTGTCTCTGAAAACCGTCACCAACCACTAAAGTTTACGTAGACGCCTATCATCTGTGCTCGCATTTCAATAGTATATGTCTGTCACCGATAAACCAACGAATTTCCTGTATTTGAGGAGGCGCTGCTACCAGCAAAACACAACCAAGCCGAACGCAATAGTATTTTTACGCCTAGGAATTTCGCTTTCGTCGGGTGGTCATGCAAACAGTTAGGGGTGACTCCATATATAATAATATAGTTAGAGTCTATGTGTATGCCACCCTTTTCATGGTTTTTAATTTCATATATTGTGCAGTGTGGAGGGGTCTTGTTCTGGGGGGCCGGGAGGTTTCAGGGCTCTTGTCTTTGCAAAAAAGACCTTAACGTGTCAAGTCACGTGACACAGGTGCGATAAATACCTGGACAATGACCTCAGTAAATTGACTGACCCGGCGACATACAGCACAACTAGGTCATCTTTGTGGATAGATTGAAATGGAGCGGTCAGTATATGTTCTTACGTTTTTGTGCGTAATTTACGGTTCAAGTAAGTATCGATTGATATATTTATTCACCAAACTCATCATTGCCACTGTTGGATAATCGTAATCTTCGTTGTTTCAACTGGTTCACACCGTATTACACGATGTCATGGTGCCCGTACTCAACGGATTGAATTTTACACGTCTCATGTGTGCTTCAACCCAGTCCCACTTGTGTCACAAAAATTTAATAGAAAATTGTTGTTATAAGGGCTATGTCATGCAATCACGCCCTCACGAGGAGCATTTGCTTCACTACTTTGGCGCGTTTGTGCTGGTCTGTTAGAGCATCCGAACTTGGCACACGCAGCCGTTGTTGTCAATTAATTGCATGAAACACAAAGAAAAGAATGTTTTATATAATCAACACTATCTTTCCAGTCCCAGGTTTTTTCAGAATTTCCTGCTAGTAGTCTGAAGCCCTGTCCAGGCGATTACCCTTCCCTTGTTAATACAACTTCAATTAGTAATTGATGTATGTTAACATATTATGAACGTCTTTGGGGTCTAAATAAATTATATAATAATGATAAGAAATTCACAGCGCCAGTGAGTACTTAAAAAAACAAAAGTGCTCTGAAGAGCAGTGCTTGGAGAAACTGAATGAATAACGCAGAATTTTTAAGAGTTACCCACGAAAACGAGAATATCGACGTCTCGACCAACTCGATCAAGACATCTGAGATGACGCTGCTAGGCCAACAAACTTACAACACCGGTGACGTCATCAGCAACTCGATGCTTGGACAATGTGGGTCAACAACAACACTGCAGGTCATAAGAACGTCACGCATGATGGGTGTTCATGTTTCGTTTAATGGCTTGAACACATACAATTAGACGAGTTTGTAATGTGTAAGATGCAAGTGGGCAATGGATACTGCGTTTGTTTGAAATAGACCTGTGAAGGGACTGGATATGACGTCACGTACATACAATGAGTAATGAGAAAACTCGTCAGATGAATAGCAAAATCAGCTTTTTTTGCCGATTTGTCGCAGTCACTTTGATTTTTGAAATATCGTTTCTTCGAAAACGCATCATTTTGTAGAAATCACGTGGAAATATGAAAAAGGACTGACAGAAAATTGGTCTTTTTCATTTTTCAACAGCGTCTAATCTTGTTTAGAAAGTCCACGATTTCTCAGAAAAATTCTCTTAATGGTAGCTATGGCATCGGGTTTATAAACGACATTCATTTATTCGGTGCTACTTGTCTTTTATTAAAAAAATAAAACAATAAAATTTTCATTATCGAGCATAGTTTTCCTGCTGTAAATTGGTGAAATTTCTGTCCCAGAATAACCTTAACCGGCAAACGGGTCTAGAACCAATATTTTTCATCCCGAAGAACTGAAATCTGAAGTACCACCTCAGGTCCCAAAAACTCTGAGTGTACCATAGGCAGATTAGGGGCTGGCGGCTTCCCTTTGGATAACGTGAACAAGAACATAAACGCTGACGAATGTATGCCGTTTTATGTTTACTTACACTAAACGCTTTTCTTTGAAAATAGTGGTCGCCTCCTTGTGAAATCAAAGTTCCTCCAGTGTTACCCAAGGGCATTCCGACNTCGAGCATAGTTTTCCTGCTGTAAATTGGTGAAATTTCTGTCCCAGAATAACCTTAACCGGCAAACGGGTCTAGAACCAATATTTTTCATCCCGAAGAACTGAAATCTGAAGTACCACCTCAGGTCCCAAAAACTCTGAGTGTACCATAGGCAGATTAGGGGCTGGCGGCTTCCCTTTGGATAACGTGAACAAGAACATAAACGCTGACGAATGTATGCCGTTTTATGTTTACTTACACTAAACGCTTTTCTTTGAAAATCGTGGTCGCCTCTTTGTGAAATCAAAGTTCCGCCCGTGTTACCCAAGGGCATTCCGACAGTTTACTACTCCTAGTGCGTAAGTTTAGGTAGCTTTAAGGATGCAGTTTCTAGAGCACCCTGTGAAATCTTTTACGACACCTGCTCTCAAAAATGATGCAGGAACTGGTCAGCAAGTAGTTTTCGAACGAGACGGCTTATCAAGTCACTAGCACAACATGCCATTTTCAACTGGCTAACCATAACAGAAGTGTTTTTGTGACTCACTGATGGTTTCGATGTTCCTTTAGATAATGGAAAAGAATCCATTGCTGTAAAGAATACTATGAGACCGGTTTTATGAGAGTAAAAAGGCTTAATTGAAAACTATATATATATATATATCTTGGGGTGTTTTCACCGGATGTTCATCAGCTCATACCGAATTCTCAAGAGAGAAGCTTTTTAAAGTTTCAAAAATATTGCCACTTTTATCCGATTCCGATTTGATTTGGAACAACACAGCAACTCAATTCACAGTCATGGTGTGCGTGTTTAGATTTGGCCAAGCTACAGGCCGACTTCTTCCCCTCCCCGTATATATTCTATTACAGGTTCCGCTGTCCTATTTCTTTTCTGGCTTTGCCCGAATTTTCCTTTACTTTCACCCGAATCGGGGATGGGGGCAACGCCTACGATGAAAACCCTCTAAACTTTGAGTCTTTCTCTCGAGAAGCTGATGGTTTCGATGTTCTTGTTGGTAACGGAAACCCAGGAATTGGTATATTTAGAAAATGAATAGGATTTACGATTTTCGTTTCACAAATAGAAAATAGGATCTTGAACTGAAGTGGGATACTGAAAAAATCTATTTACTGTTTTCGTTGTTCATATTGAAAACTAAATTAATGACGTGCATCGTGATTTAAAACCATCATGGTAGGTTCGCGTATCGGTGATTCATTCCAGGTTCTTGTCACTTTCGCGTCAGCAACCATGGTTTTAAACAGTACACACCATGGATTTTTGCACATTTCGAATTATCGGTGGCCACAGACTAAATGTATGACGTAAAATTTAGCCAAATCCATGATTATTTTGTATCATTAGCTCGAAATTTTGATTTCTCTTTCAATTTTGCCAATTTTCACATTTCCCGCCATGTGACATCATGGGTTGAACACAAGAGATCAGCGACTAGCATTGAGCAACGGCGGAGAGTAGGGAATTTGAAAGCGACAACGATTATGAGCAAGAAATGAACAAATACTATGAAGAAACGTACGAGAATGGTGGCCAGGATGACGAAATGGGGTTGCACGAAAGCGAGAACGAGTTTGATATGTTTTCAGCTGCGTACTTTTCTACTTTGAGGCCTTACGAACTGGATCCTCCCCCGAGAGAAGCGGCCTCGGGCTCGGCCAGTCAACCCAGTCATCCAACAGACGATCCTGAATAAAGAGCCGGTGTTTCTGAATAGTAAATATTGTCCTTTATCGTAATCTATTTTGCCCGGGGTACGCCACGAGCTATGTTGCAGAGTAAAACAAGAGGAGGATTGCGAATATTGTCATTTATTATGACGTAATAGATAAAACTAACTAAGACTCTGCAAGATGGGCATGCAAAAAACGCCATAACACTTTATTGAACCAGGCCTTCATCGTAACATCTCCTCTGATTGGAGTTGAAACACGACTCCTCAAAGTGGGCAGAACACAGAGTGTCTCCGGACAGAATCGCTTGGTCCACGCTGAGGTCCCACACTCTCGTTCGGCGCACGAAGCGATGCCACTACTGCGCAACTTTGGCCTCCTTCGGAACACCGAGACGTTCTCCGTCTGACTGCTGTTGCTGCAGCCTCCACAAACACATCTTTTCATCCCTCTACGAACCTTCTCGACGCTAAATATACTTTACTTTCACTTCACTCTATACACTTAGTTGCTGATCCGAACAGTGTGCCGAACCCATGACGTTGTACATAATTATTATTCTTTTCAATTTTTACGTGTTTCTTTATGAACTGTGCACTAAAGGCACGAAAGCCCCATATGTTCTGTACGTCGTTGATAAACATTCTATAGTTTTGAGAATACCATTGTTATATAACTGAACAAAGCTCAACCTCTTCAAAAATTGTCTCATTGAGACTATTACGTTTTTTGCCCTTCAGTTAATGGTAAGCTTTTTGATTGATCATTTTAAAACAGGTTATGCTGATTCTCGAAGACCTCCACGAAACTTCAGTTGAAAGGTCACATATTAGATACCAAAATGTGCCTTTTGCGGCAGTTATCCTGAAATTAGAATGACTTTTTGAAAAATAGGCTTCCAAATATCGTCATTAAATAACACATTGTTCCTTGTATTTTCAGGCCCGGAGGTCTCCAGCCAGAGGAACGATGTTAATATTGTAAATAATTCACCTGTGTATGCGAAGATAGGATCTAACTTGACCTTGTTGTGCCAGTATACTTGGGGGTCAGGCGAGGAGGTTCAGGTTATAGCATGGTACAAGGATGTATTCCGGTTTTTTAAACAAACTTGGTTTGAAAGTGGAACTCGGCAAAGAATGTGGTGGTATGATGAATATACAACAGAGGCATCAAGTGAATCCAGAAAGAGGGCCTTCCTTGGCAGCACTGAGAACGGTCCAAATGGCAACGCAAGTGTGGTGATTATGAATGTGGTCAATGCTGACAAAGGATGGTACAAGTGTGGGATTAATCTTGTGGCTGCAACTGCTTTCCATACTCTTTCAGATGAAGTAGAAGTGAAAATTAATAGTAAGTGAAACCTTTAAAGAGGCGGTAAAGCCACGTTCTGTCAAAGTAATTGAGATCACTTAGTGCTATGAAACTGGCCTGGACTTGTTGTTCCTTAGTCGGATGGAGAGTGGTGTTAGGTTTTGCAAGGACCTGACAGTTCGTTTTTACTGGAGACCTTGCTAATTTCCTTTGAAGCCCAGAATAAGGGTGGATCCAGTTTTTTAAAGGGGGATCGGATCAACGATTTTTTAAAAGGGGGTCAAAGTAAATAGTTTGGAAATTCTAGATTTGATATCACTAAAAGCAAGGGAAAGAATGAGATCCGGACCCCCTTGACCCCCTGGATCTGCCTATGCCGAAATCCCAACTGTTTGACTAAGGAACAATTTGAGACCAATTTCATAACGGTAATTATCCAAATGAAAATTGGGTTTTGTGACAGAGGCTGCCGCTTTAAACAATACATTTTCCCACAACAAAAAGTTGTTTGCCCTAAGTCATCGTGAAAGAGAAAGAAAATATTGCAAGAACGCTGTTCAAGCGCAAAAGATTGTTTTCAAGGTGTACTTCGACGGCATGCCGATTAATGACTAGTTGTGAAAAAGGAGTGATCTAAAGATTATTCTTTATTCTAATGTTGTGTTGGTATCGTTTGTATTGATGTCTTGGGAGTTTTACCGTATAAACTTTCAGTTGAGCCAGCAGTCCCTACTGTCACTTTTGAACCTGATAAGACACACCTGACTGACGGCGATACTATAGTCATGACGTGCACTGGAAATGTGGGGTCACCTCCCGGAATTTTGTCATGGAAACGAAAAAATGGAGTTATATGGGACATACAAGGACAACCTCAAGAGCAATTCCAGATAATCGAAAATAAAACAGATGGAAGCAAAGTGGGCAGAATTGTGTTCAATTACACATTTGTTGCTAACAACAACGACACTGGGGCAGTGTTTCGCTGTGACGTATCAAGAGCGTTCATTTCGCAAGAAATCATTTCAAGTGCTACACGCGCTTTCAATGTAAAAGGTGAGCTGATGATTTGCTCTAACAATTTCTTAGTGTTAAGAACTAACTCATATTTCTTGGGACTTTGACATGAAATACCTTGTTAGTCATGTGACTTCTTGCCAAAAATCTTAACACAGCGAGTTCTATTATACATTTGGGGATAGATAACGCACCAGAAAGGGGTCGGGGGGGGGGGGCTATAGCCCCACAATGATTTGCAAGGGCGCGTCGGCGATTTTTGAAATGGTGTGTTTCACAGGACTTGACAGCCTTCAAAAATGAGGCTCATTCGCATTTATCACAGGTGCGTGTTTAGTTGTTTCTGTTGGTAGAAATCAACTGTCACCATGGCAAGGGAAATTTAAGATCATGCACTTTGTTGGATCATTCTATTTCCTGTTTTGCAATTTTAGGTTGAAAGTATAGGACCATAGAAAACTCTTATTCTAGGAACAATTAAACACATATCACCTGCACCTACATGTACTGTATATCACCAATTTTTTAAAATCTGAAATGTGCTGTATTAAGTTTGAAGATAATTTAGGACTGAATGTCTAAGCTTACATGAATTTTCAAAAGTTTATTACCATCCTAATCAAACAGTACAAGATATGTCAGCTAAGTTTGAACATAGAACTCTAGGAATTGAATGTCATCTTCAACCTCGCCCTTAAATGTCTGGACCACAAGCTCTAACACGCAATTGGCATCCCCTTCCTCCAATTCTAGTGTTTAAAATAGTGTTACATGTACTTTAAGTCCTCATCTAACAAGGTCTGTCCAGTTAAAAAATTAACTTGAAAGTATTTAACAAATTAAGTAATGTGTAACGTAGTATTGATGCTTTCCTCTTTTATCAAACTTAAAGCTTTTTGAGCACTGTTTTGTACCGGCACCTTGAGATAAAAAATTCATTTATTATTTCGTCCATTTTCGCGAGTTCTTTGCTCTTAAGTTTAGGAATGGTTCCTGAATCCCGGCCATGCTGTGCTTGAAAACGCATGGCCTTAAACCTTAAAAATGCAAATATGCATAATAAGAGTATGAAACAGCAAAACGCAAAATTTGATTTTTAAAGGTATTTTGTCCCAAAATTGCCCGATTATGTTTTCAGCGAATTGCTAAAATACTTTGAAGAAAATCAACCATTAAAGAGTTACCCAGACACAAAGAATCAATAATGCAAGAATGTCTGAATTAGTTGACACATTTTGAATAATATTAATAATTTTGTAAGTCAAGAATTTCCTGGCCACCGAGCAACACTGGGCGCCATAAATAAAACTCATCTGCTTGCCCCTGCCCCAACTGGACATGTCAATGAGGGTGTATATCTTGTACAAATGCAACTTTAAAATTGATACTTCTTTATTAGGTAGTCCAAATTGCGCGATGGCAGTTAAAAACACACAAATCATTGATTAATTACCACAGCATTTGCTTTATACCAGACTAAGATCGAGGAATGAACACCAGGCCTTGTAGTGCACCGGCTAAAAGTAAGTCAAAATTGCAATCAAAAGGGTGTTGATTTATTTAGGAATTTTTAAAATTAATTTTCCCATCTAAGTCACATGAAAACATACCACTAATAACAGGGTGTGACAAGGTTTTCAAAATAGTAAACCCTTCCGAAAACTACAAACTTTATTTCTGACCCCTCGATTATAGCCAAAGACCATAGTCCCAGTGGTTAATTTTGGCTTCATCCCTGGCCTTGGTCAATGAAAGACCGATGAATCAGTTTTTGGACCTTATCTTGGCAAGACACTTGAAAAACTGACAGAAAGAAAACTGGATGGGGTTTCTCAAACATGAAGACACTCAACAAAGCCATGTCTTTTCCTAACTGTCTCCACTGGAAAAAATTAAATGCATAAAAATGACCCACAAATTGCGACTTTGCCAGTCTTTTTGTACCTAAAAATCTGAAATTCAACACAGCCTCTGGTGCAAGACAGGAACCAATAATCCGATTTTTTTTTGCACTCCAGATTCTAGACTTTTAGGTTAAAATATGCAATTACCATCCAGATTTTTGGCAATTTTCACTTGTCTGAAGGGTACTCGAGTTCGTGCCAAGAATTCAACTCTCAACAACGATGTGCTCTGGGAATGGCGCCTCGAGGGCGATAATTCTACAAAATCCATTGCCATGTAACAATTATTTATTGTAAAATTAAATTATGATTTACAGATACCGTCAAGCCAACTGGAAATGAAGAAGGTGGAGGTATGCTGATATTTTTCTGTAATTTAAAATTCTTCTCTGATGAGATGGTAACAGTATACCCTTTAACAGCACAATATTCTTATAAAGATGAAGTTGTTTCAAATTGCAATTCGATAATCAATATTTCTTGATCAAGTCTTTTGTGATCAGTTCTGTGGATAACAGCAGACATACAGTTAGGTTTGCTGCATCTCTTTAGGTCTGTTCTAACTGTTGTTACATTTTGTAAATCATTTTTCCAAGTTTTGCGGGATTGGTTTTTAAGGAATTGCCAAATGCATTGTGCTTTAATTCTAAATTGCCTATGCGTCCGAAATTATATGAATGCAAATTGTGTTTTCATTGGTTTTAACTGGGATGCATATATGGTCCAAAATGTGTACACTCCAAAGCTGCATAGCAATAAAAGCAAAAACACAATGTAATAGAAGATATAAATTACTTACAATCACATTTTAGACGTTGATTTTTATTTTAAAAAATTCGAAACAGGAGGTATCGTGATTTGAGTGGTCTTTACTTTGTCATCTTTTCATTTTCTTATCTCACATAATACATTTGTGTCACGCGGATACAAGGTTAATTCACCTTTATCGAAGGTTTGGGGTTTGTTTTAAGGTCATAGAGTCCTCAGCAAGATTAAAACAGCGGTTCATTTTTCATTTATTCCAATGTCTGACATTTCCCATCATTCAACATTAACGTAGTTTCACGACACTCCGTGGCATGTTGTTGGCAAGATTAGACTAAGTTTCAACTAAAATGTTTTTCTACGATTCTTAAACACGATCTTTCAGTTGAATGCATGGTTGACTTGATTTCTAATTCCAACATTTGGTACTTTGACTTTCAACTATACTGCTGTCACGAAAAGTAAAGTGGATGTCAGCGCATTAGATTTTTCCATGAGAACCATCTAACCACAGGCACCTTTCTAACGTGGGTCACTGAACTCGTTTTTAAAGCAGATTAATTTCATCGCAAGGTGTCAGTCAGCTGGTTTAGCTGCTTTAAATACATGGGCGGATGAGGACCCTCGTGTGCTACAAAATAAAAACAGATCAGTGCAACCAACTTCTTCTTTACTGTTTTTAACCCATACAGTGTCACATGTGAATGTGTTCTACAGTATGACCTTATCAAATGCGTGGAACCTGCCCCATTGCATTTCACTGATGGGAAAATACACGAAGTCATGGAATACAGCGAGAGATATTTAGTTGTAAAAAGAACAGGAGTAGTGGTGTTCAGTGTCACATTATAACTTGTTATTTGAAAGAGTACAAACGCATTGTTGTCGCTAAAAACGTACAACAACAAAGACTTTATTCAATACCACACATCGTAATATAACATACACTGTACGTAACTGTGACAATGTCTGTATGAAGCTATATTATTGAAAATACGCTTCAAACCAGCCAACACACCATAACGGTGCACGCATGATTTTGACGGGTTTAGCTTTCGACCCGCATCAGATGCACGTTATGCATAGATATCATGCCTTTTCACGTTAAGACTTGGTTTGCTTTACTAACCTGAATACCATCTTTCATGACTTTGAAGGATTATTGACTGTAATGGACAACTGAAAAAGAAAATTTACTAAAAACACTTGGTTTAATGTTATCAGTCTTTTAAATAGCATGGTGTTGTCATATTGAATAGTTCGGCGCACCAAAGAAATGCGGTCCGTGCTCAGGAGTGAGAGTTTACAGTAATGTATCTGGTCGTATAAGAATTCCACGAATCTGAAGAGTTTGATATTAGGAGTCAAATGGAGTTGTGTTCGGTCTCCAAGGTTGAATTTTTTGTCAACGACTTGGTAGACGATATGATAGACTCACAATGCTATGTGTGTTGTGGTATTCTTAACTCCTGCAACCTGCCAAAACTTTTCGTTCCTTCCAGCCTGGCTTAGGTCTCAGACTTGAACGGTCGTTACATCATGCTGTAATTTCTTCTCCAGATCCTCCATTGTAACCTCATCCAACCACTGGTCTTCATCTGTGATCAGCCTCCAATGATTCAGTTTACTAGAGTTCACTGTAATTCTAGCGCGAGATCCAACTTAGACAGAGCTGGCTTTAGAAACTAAACCAACCCATCCGGTTCTTTAATGTTCATGGTATTGAAAGCCTTAGAAGATTGAGGCCGTTTACAAAATATTGAGTGAAGTGGGAGGTTTACCAATAAAAATGCTATAAATAAGCGTACATGGTTTTGACCTCTTCTTGCAGTGTCAGGTGGACGTAACGATATTCCAAGCAAAATCGTGTTCTGCGCAGCCTTTGTTTTGATGGTGAGGATGTTCTCTACCGGTTAATGTTTCCAAGGCAGCGGAGAGCGGCTCTGTGGCAATCTCTATTTTGGACATTCCATCTGTCACAGCATTGCTTCCCACAGTGTTCAGCAAAATACTGAGTTGCTTTTTATTTTGGTAACTTAAAATTTGTTTTTCTTGAACGGATTTTTTACATTCTCAATATCTTTCGTTTGTATGATGTTAAATGGTGAAATTGTGATAAATGTGTTTATTATTGTTAGAATTTGATGTGTGTTGGTTGTTATTCCTCCAGTTGTTCTTCTGATACTTGAAAAACAGTGATGATGTTTTTGTTCTATGTTGTCACTTGAAATTGTATTTTTAATATTGTTTGCTACACGATTTCTTGTCGTTTGTCGTTGATGCTAATATTCCATCAAATGTTGCACCCACTGTTCCGTTAAATGTTCAAATAAAACTATGGCTACACCATTCAGCGTTCTGCATCGTGGTTTTTTGAAGCTCAAGATTTCACGAAGTCATTCCGTATGACAGAACCAGATGATACATTAAAGGGCTGCTCCTATTAGGATCGAATTGAAAACTACTGTAAGTTTTACAGGATTTAGCAATGTTTTACTACGTCTCTTTGGTCTTAAATATGGAATGGCAATGGGCGCACGTTTTAGTACCAGAAGTAGTTACACGGAGGGTGGGAGAAAGGCAAGGAGGGTGGGAGGCAGGGAGTAAGGGAGAGAGAGGCAAAGAGAGAGGGAGGAAGAGAGTGAGGAAGGGAATGTTTGAAAAAACTTCTATGAATCAACGTAAGTAGTGTTGACTGAAGATTTATTTGTGGGTAAATACTACGATCATAACTGTAATGAAATCTTCATACAGAGGTCAAAAGAGGACCACGTGCTCCGTTTGGACGACTATAAACTATCCGTGTTATTTCCATAACACCAGTCATTCGCTTGACGATGCGGCGAGAAAACTTGGTTTGTGAACTACTATTAATAAATTCAGTTATCCATAATTCAAAATTCATCCAAACAATGCAATGTCGGTCATCTGACCTCTTCATGAAACGCTACCCTCAAGTGTTATTAGCCTTTACGGGACGCACCCTCGGTCTATCGTGACAACTTACGTGTTCCAGCTTCCAGATGTAGGCTAAAAAGGTGAACACGCATAACCAGATGAACATGTCGTGGACAATGGCATTAGGAAATGCCTTTCGGTACTCTTTCCTATCTTTCATTTGACCCACGGCGACGCTGAAGTTCGTGACCGAGGTGCCGATGTTAGCCCCCATAACTATGAAAATGGCGAGTTTGACTGAAAGGACTTGAAGAAAAGTGGAAGTTTTAATAAGATTTTGATAAAATGTTGTAAATGGTTGTTGAAACTTATGAAACAGGACCGAGGCGGTCTTATCTAGCATGTAGTAGAACAACGAAGGATCGTGAATTTAAGCCTATGTATGATACTTGGATTCGCAACTGTGCTCAGACACGAGCAGGGTTTAGAGAAGCCTCCCCGATGTTGTTTTTTAAAGAAGTTTCTACACGTGGCTTTGTAGAAGCTCATTTTCTGAAGCAACCATGGTAGTTATGATAGCCGTTGTCGTAGATGAGCTCTGTAGAAGCACTGTGGCGAGGACACCAATCATCAATCAAGATCACTCTCGCTGCTTGACCTACTGCTTTACCTGCCGAAAGAGGGCACTCTGTCAGCATTAAACAACTGCTTTTGAAACAAAGCCATGCCACATTCTGTCGCCTCGTCCGTGGTTCTACCGTTTACTGGTCAAGCTATTCGTGAATGCTCAATAATCTCATGCATAGAAACATGGAACATCTTGTCAATAGACGTAAAAAACTGTACATCTATTTCATGACTTTTACGTAAAAAATTCCACCGGAAAGCTTCTATTCCTTACCATGAAATCTGTCCGAACATTACTAAGATCATAACCCTTGTTAACTCAGACAAATTCCGGCATTATTTTCTGAACTTCTCCCCTGTAGCGTTGTGGATATAACGGGTTTCGTAGGGAGACGAGAAAGTCGCGAAAATACAAGAACACAGTTCACTGGCACATAGGGCCTATTCGCTTCAGTTCTTTGCAGGCAGTTTTGTAAATACAAAAATCTTGTCAAATTTGTGACGGGTAAAGCCAGCACCACAAAGAACGCGCATATATAACAAGAATCTGAAAACGAGTACCTTTGCAATGTGTCAACCCAAACAAAGACTCACCACCAAGTGATTTAACTTTGCTTTACATTCGCGATGCAACAAATCTCCTCAAGTCGTAAGCTGGATTTTAAGCACACTATCAGCGACGATTTACTCAAAATCAGTTTCTCTTTATATTTTCTCAAGTTTACACTGTATTTTGTTGTCACCAGTGCGTGGCCTGCTTATTAATGTCAAGTCAGTTTTTGCTGTTATTTCGTAGTTACAATTTTTACAATATATCATGGATATAACAATTCTACCCCTTGAAAAGGGCATGCCATCTTTCTTTTTCCATGCACACTAGTGAAGAGGGTAAAACCAAAAATTAGTCGGACTTCAAAACCACTTGCCCGACTTAAAAACCAGTCGGCTGAACTGCAAAATCAAATGGTTGGTGATCAAACGTGTTGTACGATGTCAACACCTAAAAAACTAGTTGACTGAATGCAAAACACGGTTGCCGGTGCTATAACCAGTTTGTTGTTTGAGCACCGGCCAACCCGTTTTAGGTCCGGCCAACCAGTATTTTGTGTGAGGCCATTTGCTTTTGAGTTACCGGACATCACGTTTCGACCCGGGTCTGACCACCAAGTTACAACACCGTCCATTGGGTTTTGTAGTCCAGTCAGATGATTTTAAAGTCCGAGCAAGTGGTTCTGAAGTCCGGCCAATTGTTGATTCCCCTTGATAATGGTTTTAGTGACGATGACGATGAATAGGACAATAATAATTATTTGAAACTCGATTTACCTGACCAGGGAATTCATGGGCCCTTTTATTCCGTCAGTTCATTTTGTATTGTATTGTGCCATACCATAAACAAAAAGCTCCCTTGGTCAGAATGTTGGAATTTTCGACAAACATTTTTACAGGGCTGTCATTCGTTATGCAATTTTTATAACCCGATTAGAGATATCTTTTCATGCTATATCACATTTTTCCTTTTTTCTGTGCTCATTTCTATTTTCATTTATTTTACGGAACAAATTTTGTCGTTTATGATCATATTTTCGTCAATGCACCTATTTTTGAAAATTTGTTTTCAAAGAAAAGGTTTTATTCGAGAGTTAAAGTACTGAGGTATGCTGCTAAGTGTCTCTGATAACTCACATACTCTAGGAGATTATTCCCTGTAAGCGTACATGTATATGACCTTGCCGTTCTTAAAAGATTATCAGTGATTTCAATTAATTTACTCATTTTCTGACTATTTTACGTTTTCTACTTTATTTTACTTGTCGTGAAATTGGTTAATGAATGATGCCGTGTTTACAAAGGAATATCACCTGAACAACTACAATGTCACGGTGAATAAGTTGCTGTAGCCAAAAGTCACACTGTCCATCAAACAATCTGTGCGGGGTTGCGCTCTACAAATACAAGAATCTTTCAAAAACGCAAGGTCACTCTAGAGTTCGCGAGATATCGTCAAGGTTTACCAGCTACGCACTTGATCACATTTAATCTTGCAAAGGTCTTGGGTCTGTACTGGGAACCGACATTAGTTCCCGAGTCTACGATGAGAAAACACATAAATCCGACGCCACCTTAACTCCCATTGAAGACTCGCCGCCTCACCTTGGCACCATCTTATATTCGAAATGTTGGAAAAACCTGTATCGATGTGCGATAGCTTATAAAACGTGTATTCATTATGAAAATTGTAATGATTTATATGAATATTAATAAAATTGTTGTTGAGTTTGTGATTATTGTCATTTTATCGTTGCACAGGAAATGGTGACGAGGTCTACATGCGGGTATAATTTGTATTTTCTTGGGTACGTAATGGGTAGCCGTTTATGGTTGACAGCATGTATGCGAATGGTAGCACTGCCAAGAGAGCTCTATTTATATGACTCTCCATGATGTATCCTGCGTATGAATGTATAAAATCACAATCATGCCCGCTATGACACCGTTTTTAATACTGATTGTGACATTGTTACCAACTACAATTCCATGGTCTCCTACGTTTATTTTATTCCTGTTTAAGACAATTTTCACCAATTTTTTAAATTGTTAGGAAACTACATGCCATTTTTCTTTTTGCAAATGTGGCCCCAGTTCACATCTAACACCAAAATTCTTAGTTAGTAATTGTCATATATTTTGTTTTAAGACTGTTTCCCCGTCATTTTAGCGAATGGCATCAAAAGATGAAATTTCACCACCATTCGATAATAGTCTATGAGATGATTGCCTTCTTTCAAAAGCAACGAACGTTGCTGTTCAATTTCCTTTTTGCACTTCTCTTGTACGAGTAGAATACAAGCACTAAGGGAGTGACAATTTGCAAATAAATACACATACAGAATTTTTTGATTGGAAAAACCGGTCCAAGTCGGACGAGGGTAACAAACCGAAGACTGTCTGTAAGGACATAAACATCTTTGAGCATTTGGAGCGCTCATCAATGCGACAAAATGGCTTGCCCACTCGAAACGAAATCCGTTTGTAAATAAGTATTTAAAGACAAAATCGACGAGGTTAACCCTCGTTACACAAGTTTGCTAAAAATTTGGAAATTTAGGTTGTACTTGTGGTAGTTGCAAGGCCTAAATGAAACAAAATACAGGGCAAGTTCCTGGCGAAATCCAGGTGGAAGACAGTGATACACTGACTAATTTGTTAGAAAGAACATTCTCTCCATCTAGCGTCTGCAAATGATTGTGCATGAAATTCACGTACTGCACTGAAAATAGCTCTAGACCACGAACCTCGCTTATGGAATTGTTCTTCGAATTCAAAACAATTAAATTTCTCAATCCACGAAAAACGTCCCCGTACACTGCAGTTAAATTGTTGCTATCGAAGTGAAGGCGCGTCAATCTGTTCAACCTGTTGAATGTTCCATTGGGTATCATTGAAATTTTATTGCATCCAATGTACAATTCCTCAAAAACGGGCAAGCCGCATAACGTGTTTCCATCCAATGAGGTAATAGCGTTGTGATTTAAACGCAGCACTCTTAACGAAGGCGTTTCTGCAAATGCGTTTTGGAACAGCGACGATAATCTGTTACTCGAAAGATCAAGAAGTTCTAATTTAAGCAGACCAACCAAAGCTTGTCTTGATAGAGTGCCGATTTTGTTGTGGCTCAAGGCTAAGGTTATAATACTTTTTGATGCAGTAAAGAGTCTTCCTACGATATTTTGTAATTGGTTATCTCCCAGATTCAGGTGTTCCACTTCCAATAGCTGAGTTATAGCGTTCCGGTCAATGCGGCTGATACTGCAGGACCAGAAATCCACAGTTTTGGCGTTCGATAAGCTCTGAGTTTTCTCCCTTGACAGCTCGTTGTCTCTCCACTTCAGGCAATTAGAGGAGGAAACTGTCCACCAACTTGTGCTCGATAACGCCACCAATAGAACTACACGTACGCTCGCCCCATCTATTGCAAGGAATATGATGCGTCACCAATTTAACATTAATACTTACATGTATGATGCCGTCAACGAGTCCGCCACTGACAGCCGCTGATGGATAATGAACATCATGTATCAAAACACGCATACGCTTAATTAAGTCATTACCGTGCATTTTTAAAATTGGAACAGTCACTGTATTTTCATGATCGCGCGCAGCCATCCATTCATCATCAAAAATTCTTCAAGGAGTCGCTGTCTAACATTGAGAACAAAAAAATTACTCTAACACCATTGGCCATTAATGGCAAGCAACACATTACATGTGTTAACTTGAGGACGACACAAAAAAGTTAAACGTTTTTCAAAAGAATTGAATAATCACTCAAACTTAAATATAAAGCTGTACCTTTTGCACCGACATATTTGATTTACTCCAAATCCTGGTATGTGCAAACCTGCACAATGTCCTTGTATACAATGCACATTTCTCAAAGAATACAGTTAAGGCAGTACTAAATTGTGGAATGCCTTCAAATTGACACATCTCTCAAAACAGCAGAATTTCATTTGCTTAAAGTGGCATGCTGTGCCCCAAAATAAACTCAAATTGGCGACAGAATATACAAAAATATCGACTAACTCCAACCAGGATTCACAATGTTGCATTCATATGTGGAATTTTTATAAAAAGGTAAACATCTGATCAAAAAGAAAACTTCGGTCTGTCGTCTTACGAGTAACGAGCACAACAATAATGCACACAAAGTTCATATTTTTGGCCTAACAGGAGTGATCACCGTGGACGACCAGTGCCAAACCACAAATAGTGTCAATGAAATAGACTTTTCACGATAAGATTTATGGGTAGACGATAAGAAGAAACATCGGACATCTGGCATGGGAGTTCACATTTGACTTCTTCAGACGGCGAGCGTGTATTTTGCACGTTGCCTGTGTTTCAAAAATAGTGAATCTCAGTGACGTTTTTATCCGGAAAATTCTTGAATTAGCCACATGAATAACTCTCACGTGAGCATGCATAAGAAGTAGATGTCCCACATCTGTTTATACGGTATTTTTAGGAGTTGTCGCTTTCCAGGCTCATTTACAGGTATTTATTTGTTACAGCCACCTGTCTTGATATCAACGAATGCCAGGCAGACGGCGCACTTTGTTGTTTTATAGCTCTGGTGAAAATTGACAACAACAACATACCAATCTTGGATTGCGATATGCTGGCGTTTTTATCAACTGTAACCATTAATCAATCGATTTAACAAGCAAGTGTACGTAAAGTGGATGTCTTCCCAATTCTCCCAGGACAACACGGTTTGTTACTTCCAATTCCCAACAGTTGCCTACAAAATTTCAATTGCACACGCTCGATACTAAAATATCCTTTTAATCCCCAGACCTTCCTTTGGCTCGCTAGCATGGCTATTGATCGGGCATACCATTTTATCAAAGATTCCGAGTGTAATTTCGAGGAGAATCGATCATACTTTGAATGAAATCGTTTTGTTTGAAAAATTATAGCTTTTTGTACCTGATGAGACAAGATTTCCGTTGCTTGCGTCCAGAACAACTTAGACGTAAAGGAAACACCCTGTTACTTACGTGCATACCATGAGACAACCTCACTTTTGTCATCCCCAAAATGCCATTTTTCATAGTTTCTCACAAACCGTCCTTTCCAAATACCATTATTTTCGTTTTTTTAACACTAACTTTCAAGCTGTACTCCAATCCAGATAGTATTCATACAAAACACATGTAGACAAAGTGCTGCCGTCTCTGCACACCCAACCATATCATCAATATATAGCAACATACAGATTTGAGGAACATTCCCATCTACATAAAAGCCAGCCCCTATTTAAAGATCTTTTTTAAGTATTCAACAAACTCGTCCAGATACACATTGAATAAATATCTAAGTATAAAACCTGACATGCAAAAATATCACTGGAAAAGTTTGTTACCGACCTATAATTCTCACACACTCCTAGAATACATGCTTTTCACCAAATTTACCATGTATTCCACAAAAACTTATGCGAAATGCTGTCAAAGGCACGAGGATTATCCACGTGTGTAGCACAAAATCTGCCCCTGTGCTTATTCAAGTACTTATGAACAATTAAACTCTTGCAGAGTAAAAAAATGGTCGATTATAATATATTAGCCTGAGGTTCCTCTAAATAAATTGTTGTCGGCCCAGTTTGTTAGACGAGCGTTTATGTGTTTTGAACAAATTTCCTGAGAACGGGCAAGAGTGAAATGCCCCGATAAGTATTCACGTCATTGATCCCATGCATTCAGCCTCACACCACGATTTAAGGGAATCTTCTGACGGTAGAACATAGTTAAAACGTTGTTAGAACAACATTTGGTGGACACAGTGAACACAGTAGGCTTTTACAGTTTGGTAGGTCTCGAAGAGAGACAGAAACACATATTTCCATTGAAATCATATGGATAAGTTAATTAGGATCATTCGTTAGAAAGTCATTACAAAGCTCGTCATGTCTTGTCAGAGTTTTTCTCTCGTGTTCTATTACCTGTCAATTATCAGGATTTTCTTGATTTAAAGTGACTGAAATTGACAATACCATTCATGGGCTGAAATAGAAGTATCTTACGACCTTTCACTTGAGCACGATTTTACTCTCTGGCGAAACACTTTGAAATTGTTAACTTTTTCAACCATATTTTCAGGTCGCCTTTATACAATTTTCCTTTCTTTTGATTTAAAATTTCGCAACTGTTTCTATTAACATGTAACAAAATTTACTTGATTATCATACTTTCCGAATACAATTTCTTTTCCTGTTTTAACACGTCTTATTTCTCATCCTACCATGGTGGTAGTGTTTTCTCAAATTTAACTACAGTATAGCGATGGGTTTATATAATCTTTACCCACCCTTGATTGGGTATTTAATTTATCGTAAAAAATTGCGTTAGCTTACAAAACCCCGAGCTCCATAGCATCTTCAACTATACCCACGAAGATCTCGCTAATCTTTTTGTCAGAATCGGATAATCCCTCTTCTTCCTGTTTCCTCTTCGCTTCGTTAACCATCTCTTCTTGAACCTTCAAAAATTCTTCTTCAGTAGCACTCTCACTCCTTGCTTTGTCTATCATTTCAAGATCTTCTCTGTTTGCTTGAAAGAAGGGAATTGCCATGCTCCCAAACAATATACCCAACATGGCTGTCTTCTTGAACAGGCTTTTGACGACGTCTAGCGTGAACTCGGGGAACTCAAACTTGACGTAACGGAGTGTATTAACGAAGGTCGTATGGTAAAGCTCTAAAAGGTCTTGAAGATGGGCTTTGCGCAAGCTTCTTGAAGTATTGAGAAATAAAAAGTAACCCAAGTCAGCGGTAGGCAATGCGTACCGGACAACCTGGTGATCAAGAAGAGTTATTGTAACAGGCTTCTGAACTCCGTCACAATCCGCGTAGCGGAACAACATGTTATTACACCAACTGTCGCCATGGCAAATAAGAGCAAATGGTTCCTCAGGTTGGATTGCTTTTCTTATTTCCTCCAATGGTTTTTCAATCTCCAATAATTTTCTCGCATGCTTTATTACTTCCGCAGAGGAGAACGCTGACTTTTCGATCAACGACACCATGTTTTTCACGCTATCATTTAACATTTGTGACATCATAGCTTCAGAAGAAGGACCAAACTGTCCCTCGTGAAATGCAAATTCGAATTCGTGTCGCAACTTCTCCACGTCCCTGTTTTTCAACGCCAACGTCAAAGCGTGCCACGTGGCTAGCTCTTTCATAACTAATCTACAATGGTCCAGATCAGCCCCGTCGCGTTTTTCGATCATTCGAAATCCCTTTGGTCTTAAATCTTCAACTATGACTATGCCTGCAACATCGACAGCATCTTCACGACCATAGTAGAATTTTGGCACAGACGGGACTACGGGCTCGATCCCTAGATCTTCTTGCATCTTAAGTAATGCTGGAAATAGCTTCGAATATGCACTAATCTCTTTGTTGAATAAGCGACCTTCCAACAGAAAGGTGCTCACAGCCTGGTTCGGTTGCGTTGTCTTCACAATAAGGTTATGCTCTTCTTCCACGTCATCGTACATTGCCGTGACCTTGACCCGAAGCACATAGGTGGCCATGTTGTCACCTGAAATAAATGCAATGCTTAGTTAATTTATACTGACTCATCGGCGAATGCAGTTTTTGGACAGTTCGGTGAGGATGATCTGAAAGGAAAGTTGCTCTAATGAACGAGACCACGTGATCACGACGAAATTTAAAAGTGTTTGATGAGTAAGCTATAGTCTAGCATATACTGTTGTCGGCGAGATTTGAATGCTGAATTGTGAGATATTCTTGAATATTAAATGTCTTGCGAGTGTCTCGTCCTTACGGAATGCTGTCCAGCTTACGGCACTCTAAAGCCTTCCATGGGCTATAACGTCTTTCTGTAATTGTGACTGTATTGGACTCTCCATATAGTCCTACCAATGCTTCAACAACGCCAGTAAACACGAGTGGCACTCAAACGAAGGCAAGTCAAATGATATAGTCTCGGAGCCAGGATTGAAATAGAGCTTTAATTTTGGATTTGATTCACCCCTATGAGCAAGATTCGTGTGAGGAAATGAAACTACAGAAGCAAAGTCACGTGAGTGAAAGGGAAGACTGCTCGATAGTCACCAATAAAGTGAAATGTCAGCTAGTCTGGAGTATGAATTTTGGGGGGTTCCATAATATACGCAGCAAAATGTGCCTCGATAATGTTTTGCGTTACGGAAAGCACCCCTGCGTTTTGTTTCTCCATTCACTTCTATTTTTCAGAAACAATGTCTGGCAGACTGAGCACGGGTTCAATACCCAGTTGGACACTTCGTTTGTTCAACTGGCGACGTGCATATTCTGCTGCGTTCTATTTTAAGGAGTCGGTTTCGCAACATCACCGGGTAAGTAAAATCGCTTTAAGAACGTATTCGGTTTGCTATATTTTTCATGGTGCGGTTTCACATATTACGGGTAGCATCGTCTTTCACAGAATACATTAAATGGACTCGAGAACAGCGAATTGTTTGTAAACTGCACTTTAAAGTAAGAAACTACAACCCATTCATACAGGGGAACTTTTGAATAGTTGTGTTACTTGGTACAATTCTATCACCAAACTATGAGACGAAAAAAGGTTAATATAATCAAGGGCAATGTCATTATTTTAAGTTTGTTCTTTACCAGTATCGGGAAGATCCGTACACATTTTGTTTGGCGACAGAAATCGTGAACAGTCACTATTTTACGTCATCAGAGAGATTGTGAGATGTAGCGTAGACTGGAGGGAGCGCTTTTGATTGCATGTATGCATGTTGAAGCAGTACTCAATCTTGTCTTACCAATTTCACCAGAAAAAAGTTTTTTTCACTTGCTGATCAACTAAAATAATTTCCCAAATAAATCCTTACGTGCGAGATAGGCGATCGTTCCTCTATGGGCCACCGCAGACGGAAAGCAACGAGCTGAGATGTCTGTCAGTGAACGCCTGATGAGCTGACTGCTCACTTCTAGGCGAAAATAATTCAATTGCCGTATTTTCACGTGTTAGTTCAGCGTTATCGTTTGTCTGAGGTTGACAATTCAACTCGTGGCTCTACGTACATTGGTGGTGTCCTTTATTCGTGGACAAACTCACCCGAAACAATAGTCACACTTGCGTACCTAGCAGACTTTTAAACAGAGGATTTTCAAATGTGATCAGGGCCCTTTAGGTTGGCGACTGTAACAGGGCATTATTTCATTCGCCGTTTTCAGTTATACTGATTAACCCTGGGGTGAGTGCCCGTTAAAGTGCTGAAATGACCAATTTCATTTCAAAAACAGACAAAAACACCCTACCAGTCGACCAGCTATCAAATTAAAACACCTGCAAGCACTATCTGATGATATGTTAAATAGCTGATCTTGAGGTACGACCATTTATTGGTAAAAACATATTATGTAAAATCGGGACAACCATTCACAGCACGTATCAACCTCCATTGTGTTTACTTAGTGTGAAGTCATCCGACACTGCTGCTCGTTGTCCCATAGTGTACAATGTAAGCAGGATATGGCGAGGCGTTGCGTTTGTGGTGGTTGCGACAACTTAGTATTTGACCACTCTGTTTTTTTCAATTTCCCGTGGGACATCAGGGAGGCGTGAGTATATGGCACAAGTTTGTATTAAAAAGTCATGCGTTACTGAGTATAACAGTCACACTGGGTACGTTCATACGCCACACTCATGTCCGTGACGCTAAGAAACTTTCAATTGAAGTCGCTCTTCTATTTTCTCGTTTTTGGGATACGGAATTTCCTATTTTGATACGCAGTACTATCAAGGAAACTTTAATGATGCTAGCAATGTAGTCACTTTTCAACAGAAAGCATATGATGGTTTCAAACACTTAATTTGTAAACACTTCATCTTATTCAGAGCCCGTGTTTATTTTTTTACCAAACTCCTCTATAAAATTCGACTCCCGTTCAGTAACACTAGGACCTCGCTAAAAAGCAAGATTTCACAAGATTACGTGAGATATTGCCGTGTATTTTAAATGAGAATACGTGACTTGGACTAGATTTTTGCTAGGTCCTAGCGTAGGTCCTAGCTTTACTGAAAGCACGCCCACAGTTCAATTACCTTCATGTAATCAGGTACTTAGCGATGACCTATGAAGTCGGTAAACAATGGTCACAGAAGACGATGCACTGCATGGTGATTACATCTACTCGTAAGTTTAAATTATGGACAATTTCATTCACGCGAAAAATATAAATCTAGTAAGTTTTTCACTGTATTAGCTTTTTTGCCGAATCTGTTCTGCATTTAAGATGGTAACGGAAGTGGATTCTTTCACGGAAAGTATCAGTTTGAACGCAAGTTTAGGACAGTAAAATGCCAAATTCGATTCTCTATTTTAGCCAAACAAATAGTGACAAATGAAGCTTTAAGTTTTCCTGAACTTATTAAATCTGATAGTAAGTCGCAGCGCATCTATTCAAAAGTGACAGTTTTACTATTTTAGAACATACACACTTGGGTGTACTTTCGGAAACAGCGGGATAAATCAACGCAGAATGTGGCAGTAACATAGACACGAAGTGAAAACCAATGTGTGTGGATAAGAGAGTTTTTTCACCATTGGTAAATGTGTGTTTAGTTAAATTCATTTTGTACGAGCCGAAAATTATCCAGCTTCATGTATAGGCCTATATTTGTGGCCTGTTTGCGGAAATTCCTTTCCATTTCTTTGTGTTTCTGAAAAAAGATGTTATTGTAACTCATATCAATGTCAGATACCCTGCCGACACACAGTGTTATTTCGCTCCAGGTATTTACAGTCCCTTTCCTTTGAAATAGCAAAGTATAATCCTTTCAAACGTACCCAACTTGCCTGACTCGAGAAGCGAAGCGGTAGTGTCTGCGCATGTCCCAACAAAGGGCTGGGATTAAGACCAATTTGCCCAAAACATATTGCCTGTTTTGACAACTCATGCAACAGGTAAAATATATAAATATGTTTGGGCGTTTTGTCCACGAATATCAAAGACGAAGGTAGACTTCAATATCAACCACAGAGGTAATACGCGGGGGCTGTGGGAGCAGGGGGCGGGGGACAATTTCCCTAAGATCCGGGCAAAGGATATTGAAATTCGGAACAACAGAAATCGGCCAGAGCCAAATGCCGGGAAGAATACGGGCGAAAAAATAATTTGTAATACTAATGCTCGAGACCAGAATCCCGTTTCAAGAAACTGACTACATTTCATTTTTGAATGTAGTCGAAGATTTATCTCATCTTCCAAACTTTGAAGCTTACACCTCCGCTAAATAGTCAAAATTAAGACAAAACTTAAGTCCAAAAAATTAATCAAACTTAAAGTCTATTTCTTAAAACGGGCTTGAGACAATATTTTCTAATTTGAACAAGGTGAAAGATGAAGCCACTTTTGTCGCAGTAAACAGCCTTAATAAAAAGTCAAATTTCTTTGGCAAACAGGTTAGGTCATGTTTTGACGTTGCATGGTCGTCTCTTTATGGAAACAAAACAATAACCTGATTTTGGCTAGAAATGAATTTCATATGTTGTGAGTGTTACATATGCATCGGTCTGCAAAATTTTACTGAAACATGTACATATATATGCGTGTGTGAATATTTGTGCTGTAAACTTCATGACTTACCTAACTTAGAGGCCCACTTTACTGAGAAATCCTTCACGGTGACATTTCCAGACCCGTCTTTCTTTAATGCTTTTTCAAGCAACTCTTTCGTAATCACGTTGGCTGCGTCGGAAAGGGCCCGTTCTTCTGAAATTGAATCAGCCATCTGTAATATTCAACTGAATCAAACCGGTAAGAGAACGAATGATATTCTAACGAGGTCACTTCACTACTTTACTGCAAGACGCGAAGGATCAAAGTTCGCGAACTTTGATAACAAAAAGTAAACATCGAAGCGTCTTGCTTCGCGACGCCACTCGGATTGATCCGCTGTTAAAGATACCCCTGCACTTCTGATTGGTCAAACTTGAAATTGCCATTACTATAAGCCCTTGCATCAACAACATTCCGACAGTAAGCAAATTTTGTCTACGAAGTTGGGTTAGATTACCGACAACCCCTGTACATGCTGTCTCAATCTGGCACGTCTTCATGTATCGTGGCCTACGAACTTCAGGGTGTACGCAATGTAAGAGTACCAGTAGCAGCCTTGTCGTAGGTTGTCGCACCCGCTGTACAGTAAAAATGCTCAGTTGTCTGCTACATATAATGACATGGATAAACAAATAAGAGTCACATGCGACACATCCCCAGCCGAGCCTCTTGGACTTATAGGTCACCTGAATACACCCAAACGTTTAATATACACAATATAGGCAATTCCCGAGACAATCTAGTGCCACAATAAAAAAAAAAAACTCAAGAGAGCTTCCGGGGAATATAGAAACAAGTCAAAAAGGCAGCATTCACTTGGAAATTCAGTTCTTAAACTATAATATCTGTTGCAAACGAACACAAAATGCATTTCGTCTTCAATTAAATTTTGGTTACATATGCATACTTTTGTGAGATATTTTTTCATTAAATGCAATTCCCGGAAACCTCCCTATTTTCACCTCTAAAAGCAAAATTCCTGAGTGCAACTGTGCTAACACCGAAAAGAATTGCATATTTTTCAGCACAGTATTCTGAGTTGAAAATCTTATAAAAACGTAATTTACGTTTTGATCCAACCAAATCACTGTTTCAAAACATAAATTACAAAAATAATCAACATGAGTCACAGGTTTCGTAAAAAATGCATGCGGAATTTGAACGTGTGAAGATATATCTTTGATAGACGAGCTCCACTTATTTTTGCATATGTTACGAATGTTTTCAATTGGAATTCTGTTTTATCCATCACAATTAAACGATTCTATAAACGGATGATGTTCTCATGTTGGTTATACACTGCTGTTGCCCCGCCAGTGTCTCCGTTTAGACCTGCGTTGGCCGCTGCGTCCCGAGGCAAGCAGACGGGCTCTGGAATAAACCATTCCACATTGTGAGAAACCTTTATAGCCTCAAACCCCAGACCAATACTTCTTGACTGAGCTAACAGAGTAGTCAAAGCATTTGCTAAAAGTGTCCCCTAACATCTTATATTTACCGACAACGGCGCCCAGCCACCTGCGGACTCATCTAGCACCTGAGCCGTTGTCTTATATTCTAAATTCTAATTGAGAAAAATCCCTAAATACTTGTATCTACCGGCATATTCTATACCTACAGATCCAAATATATAAACCTTTTTATACTCCTCATGTGTCATTTTCTTCTGAAGTGTGCATCTTTTGTTTTTTAAAAGTTAGTACCGGTGCAAATTTTCCATTTCCAAAACCATTCATGAAACATATTTAGCAATACTTGTAAACTGTCTTCACTCCCTGAAAAAAGTACTAAATCATCTGCATGAAGTAAGCGTAACAAATTATAGCTATCAATATCAATACCCTTTTCACACTGGCTTAAATCAATAACTAAGTCATTTAAAAATATAGAAAACAAGGTTAGTGACAGAGAATCACCCTGCTGGACATTTTGATTAACTTCACACCAAGCTGTGCATATGTGGTCGCCAACACGCAACGCCTCTGTCTGCATGCAAAGCCTTGACAGTAGAACAAATTTTCCAACAACTCCCACGTGAATCCGCCTCGTCGTCATGGATATTGCAGACAGTTGTCACACACGTAGTCAAATAGCCTATAAGCTCACCTTCCTTGACAAAAACATCTTCTGGCTTCGAGTTATTCTTGAGTGAAACTGGAGATGATTTCAGGTCTTCGAAGTTCCGGCGCTATGATTAGTTGAGATCTGGAGTCTTTTTCACGAAAATTACTTATAATACTTAAGATCATTTGTCCGAGTTGACACAGAAGACGAAAATTCGGAAAAGACCGTTTCATGAACATAAAAATCGGCTTTTAGCCTTCTGTCTTGGCTTTGACCAAAATTTAAGTCAGCTTTCGCTAAGTTGAGCAAGCTAACTACGCATTCGCCACCTGTGGACGAAATAAGGAGAGCGACGTCTCGTGATTCGGCTTCGGCCAACAATTTCGTGATCTTTTTCGCTCTGGGTAAACATTCATGAACAAGATGTTAAGTTGCACTATATTTGCTTTGGGTGTTTTGACGGCCCCGGAACAGGAAGCAGACGATAACCACTTTTTCATTGTATGGGGGTAAAACAAAGCAATAAATACGAACGACATTTGTTAAACCAGTTTACATTGATGAGAGTCATAAACTGCAGCCAATTAGACCAAATGCGATCTTAAGCCAACATCGTAGCTGGCTAACTTTCAAAGAGTAAGCTTCGATTTTACCGAGTTTGGTTATAATTCAAATTTATAATCGTTTTGAAAATCCAAACAATTAATCCTTGAGTTGTGATATAGTTCAGGCCCGTAGGAAGGCAAAATTTATTGGGGGAGCACAAACCATTTCGACGTCACCAAATAACTCCCCCATCGCCACCACCTCCGCTACCCCCCTCTCGACCCCGTCCTCCCGATGTCACAACATTTGTACCGAATCTCCCACTTGGGGAGGCACAGTGGCGGATTTAGGGAGCCAAGGGAACATGACCCCCTAAAATTCTCCTAGATTTCTTTTGGCAGTTTGGAGGTGCCAATTTCTGAGTGGTAAAACCCCGACTAATATTCTGCCCTACCCCCCCCCAACTCAAAATCATGAATCCGCCTCTCGAACAATCCCCGGTATACAGCCATTATGAGTTGAGTAACCGTGAACCAACACGGAGAGTATAAGAATGGGTCTAGGACCTGTAGGCTGACCTGTAGCGAGGAGATGCCTCAAGTAGCTATAGGTGAGATCTAAGTGTGCGAAAATACGAAATTCCCTACAAACTAAAGCTAATTGCTGATCAGCTCAACTATGATTCACTTGAGACAGGCAGCTCGTACCGG
The DNA here is from genome assembly GCA_002633005.1 of Phoronis australis. Lineage (NCBI taxonomy): Eukaryota > Metazoa > Phoronida > Phoronidae > Phoronis > Phoronis australis. Next base: position 260,757 of record NMRA01000362.1, on the reverse strand, counting down.
CTGTCTGCGCTCGTTCTAAGGTCAAGATTCGTTTTGTTGCGATCCAGTTTCGGTAAAACTTTTTTATTATGGTCTTTCTTTAGAAGAGTTTTTTTGAAAAGATGGGGCCCCGAAGTCCCTGGTATAGTGCCTTTGGGGCTGTTTCAAAATCTCCAGTCAAAACACGACCGATAATTCAGTTTCTGGTGGATAATGTGTCCCAAAAATGTACACACTTCCTTAACGCTTGCAGTTCAAATTCAGTCCGTGTGGTCATTCCTGAGAGTCTGCGTGGCCTACTGCACGGTTACATCCTATTTTTAACGTGGATACGTCAGTCACGAAAAGCAACCAATTCAGTTTTGAAGAAAAAAATTCATTACTCAATATTACTGGAAACTAAAAACACCAAGGAACTGCGAAGACACCCTTTCCAAGAAATGAGTTTAATTTTATTTATTTAGGGATTTTTAAAACTTTTTTTCTATCTACGGTTTTTGGGTACGAATTTCATCAATGCCTTTGAGACTTATTTTAGATATGCAAAAATCGTCTAACTGTTCTTTACTACTTGAGTATCGGACTATAGAGTTTTTCCAACTTCAGGAAGCAATTAAATTGACTGAATTATCACCAATTCTTACAAGATTAGCGTCTAATTTTCAAAAATCCTCTATGAATCTATCGATATTCGTAGATACTTAAACAAGTAAATCAGAAACCAACGAATTAGTTTATCAAACAGGAATGTTATGCGCAATTTCCGCATGCATGCTCGCAGACTTTTGACGGGCAATCGGGGGAGTACGGAAGACGAGGTATTCGTATTAAGGTGTGTTTTCAGACTGAGGTACCTATAACGATTTACGATGTAAACTTGAACTCCACTGACAAAAAAACCCATTGAAATCTTTGTTTATGATTGCAAGAGTTCTTTGTGTACCCCTTTCGACATGTACACGATCATTGCAAATAGTAGCCTAGACAGCAGTGTTTTCCACAAGTGGGAATTCCTTACAAAAAACTCATAGCAACCATCCTCAAAAGAGATACTATTCTTGTGATACTACCGGAAACAGTACCAATATTTTATAACTAACCATCGGAAATTGTCCTTATGTGTAATTCATAAGTAGTGGTCTTCACGTTCTTCAAAATTCCACCCTTTCGATGGCGGCAATCCTACTGTATTTTTTCAAATGTTTGGTTGTTTGGGTCAAATGGCTGTGCTGTGCAAGAATGTTTTGTGTTTTTTTTGATGAATTTGGAATCTCAGCTTCGCTCGTGAATACTTGACAGTGTCGGATTCACACACAGGGGATAGTGCGCTATTCTATATTATGGTCATGACCACGGATTTAGATTGTCTGCATTCATATAGCGAGCTACGACAATTAATATAATCAAAGAATAAGAACTAGAGCCTGTATTTCGTCTAACAAGTGGGTGAGAAGAACTCTTTATAGAATATTTTTTCTATTTGGATTTGATATGTCTTACACCTTGAAGCTTGTAATGCATCAAGGCCAGTCAATGAATGTATATTGTGTTTATTGAAATACCTTTAGGCAATCATTAGTTTTACATGTAGCAGAATTATTAAAGTTTGGCTTGTAGCATTATTGCGTAGCGTTTTAAGACACATGTTCAAATTAACGTCATTCAGCATTTAATTCCAAAATTCAATGCACCAACGCCACGGATATTAGTCAAGTTTGATATATGTAACCCCCTCTTGTTGCAACAACTAACTACACATGCGTTCTAGAACGCTGTAATGTTTCAACTGTCGTTAAGAAACTATAAGAGACAAAACGTGAAGTAATTACAGAAATTCATAAGCAGTAATAGAATGACTGCAGGACGGGATTGAACTGGAACCCTCTGGTACAACACTTCGGGCCGGCAGGTGGCACCAGTGGATTATTAATTAAAATGCCTTTGCCTGACTTACTTGAATGAATGTGTGTAATATTTCTGATGCTGAAATGTTTAGTGCCGATGATCACAACTTGTTGTGTCACCTCGCCCTCCCAGAAGTCCGTGCCCTGACTGTTGCATACTTCTGTATGCATTATACATTGCTCCTTGCTAGTTCAAAGGTTTAGTTTTGCCCTTTATACATGTATTTACCGTCAATCTTAATGATATTGTACGTAACAAAATAGACATTGTGTACATTTCGTCTTCTTCACTGTCTTAATCATATTTTCTAAACTTCGAATAAGTAATGCTTGTGTAAAAAATCTCGCACCTCCATTTTGGTTGATATGAATTCTGATGAGACTGATCATCGTTCACATATATCAGTCCGATCATCGTTTACAGCATTATTCTTAGGATCATTTTTGGTCAGTGACAAGAATTCGTACAAATTACTAGGGCTGATAAGATATTAGATCTTATATTACAACATTCGTTAATATTAATTCTTATAAACATCTTATAACATGTCATACCATTCTTAGAAATAATATTTAAAACTGTATTTAAATTCTAGAAAATGCCCTGTGGCTACAGCCTATAACTGTTCAGTGCTACCTTACGTGAACATTAACCATGACGGTTCGAATAAGATAGCAGTTCACCGTGACCTACACCCTGTGGTGTAGTGGTAAAATTAGAGGTAAGTAGGAGCCCTAAGCCCCTCGTATCACCTTGAGCACCGAACGTAACTTACGGTGCGTAGGCGCTACGTTCAAATGCCAAAAGGTGGTTGGCTGCGCCCACGTGCACCTACGCCCCACTACAGCACTGACTACACCCAGCCCCGCCACAAGAAATCTGGCTTGTTAGGTTTACTTTATGGTCTCTTTTGTTTGCTGGTGCAACAATACTGCTATATTAAAACTCAATTGCGCATGTTCTGGTGTCAAAACCTCTTTCTATCTGGCGTAATTGATCTTTATATTCGCATAATTTGTTCGAATGAAACTTAAATTTGGCGACCCCATTGCTGAACGAAGGCCAATGGCGTTCCACTCTGCGGAACCATCAATTCAGGAGTTACTTTGAAACTTTCGTATTTAATTATCGTCGATTTGAAACCACAGCATCACTTGGGAATAGATTTGAATTAGACATCTTGGCGGTCAAATTTTTTTTAGTAGTATAAACTGAAAACCCGGAAAGAGTATAAGCAATAGCGAACTGACGCATGGTTTCAATCCTTGACATCGCTTTTAATCTAAGTAAGGACAGAACGAGGACAGTCTTATAATGATAGCGACCAGCAACAAAGGTCGGTGGTTTTGAATGTGTGGGTTATTTTATTTTCAATTAGTCATGTTATTTGCATGTACACAACGTAGGGTTGAGCAGCTGCATTAGAGTTGTGATGTATATATTTTTTCTGGCTTTGCCAACCATCAAGGCGCCCTGGTTAAAGTTACAAAATCCCAAGTTCAATTGCATCTTCAACTAAACCTATAAAGATCTCGCTAATAGCCTTGTCGGAATCGGAGAATCCCCATTCTTCCCGATTCTTTATCGCTTCGTTAGCCATCTCTTCTTCCATCTTCAACCATTCTTCTTCGTTAGTAACCTCACTCCTTAATTTATCATACTTTTCAAAATCTTCTGTCTTCGCTTGGAAGAAGGGAATTGCCATGCTCCCAAACATTATACCCAACATGGCTGTCTTCTTGAACAGGGTTTTGACGACGTCTAGCGTGAACTCGGGGAACTCAAACTTGACGTGTCGAAGGATGTTAACGAAGGTCATATGGTAGAGCTCTAGAAGATCTTGAAGATGGGCTTTGCGCAAGCTTCTTGAAGTATTGAGATATAAAAAGTAACATAAGTCAGTAGTAGGTAGTGCGTATCGGACAATTTGGTGATCAAGAAGAGTTATTGCAACAGGCTTCTGAACTCCGTCACAATCCGCGTAACGGAACAGCATGTTATTACACCAACTGTCGCCATGGCAAATAAGAGCAAATGGTTCTTCAGGTTGGATTGCTTTTCTTATCTCTTCCAGTGGTTCTTCAAAGTTCAACAACTTCCTCGCTTGCTTTTTTACTTCCGCAGAGGACAACGGTGACTTTTCGATCAACATCACCATGTTTTTGACGCTATCTTTCAACATTTTTTTCATCAAAATTTCAGCGGAAAGACCAAAATGGGCCTCGTGAAATGCAAATTCGAACTCTTGCCTCAGCTTCTCCACATCCCTGTTTTTCAACGCCAGCGTCAAAGCGTGCCACGTGGCCAGCTCTTTCACAACTAATCTACAATGGTCAAGATCAGCCCCGTCGCGCTTTTCGATCATTCGAAATCCCTTTGGTCTCAAATCTTCAACTATGACTATGCCTGCAACATCGACAGCATCTTCACGACCATAGTAGAATTTTGGCACGGACGGGACTACGGGCTCGATGCCTAGATCCTCTTGCATCCTATATAATGCTGGAAATAGCTTCGAATATGCACTAATCTCTTTGTTGAATAAGCGACCTTCCAACAGAAAGGTGCTCATAGCCTCGTTCGGTTGCGTTGTCTTCACAATAAGGTTATGCTCTTCTTCCACGTCATCGTACAGTGCCGTGACCTTGACCCGAAGCACATAGGTGGCCATGTTGTCACCTGAAATAAATGCAATGCTTAGTTTATTTCCACTGACTCATCGGCGAATGCACTTTTTGGACAGTTCGGTGAGGATGATCTGAAAGGAAAATTTGTCTATTGAACGAGACCACGTGATCACGCGAACGAAATTAAGTGTTTGATGAGTAAGCTATAGTCTAGCATATACTGTTGTCGGCGAGATTCGAATGTTGAATTGTGAGACATTCTTGAACATTAAATGTTTTGGGAGTGTCTTGTCCTTACGGAATGCTGTCCAGCTTACGGCATTTTAAAGCCTTCCATGGGCTATAACGTGTTTCCGTAATTTTGACTGTATTGAACTCTCCATATATTCCTAATAATGCTTCGGCAACGCCAGTAAACACGAGTGACACTCAAACGAAGGCACGTCATGTGATATAGTCTTAAAGCCAGGTTTGAAATAGAGCTTTAGATTTGGATTTGGCTGACCCCCATGAGCAAGATTTGTGTGAGGAAATGGAAACCATAGAAGCAAAGTCACGTGAGTGAAAGGGGAGAGTGCTCCATACCTAGCAGTCACCAATGAAGTGAGAGGTCGGGGGTTCCGTAATACGCAGCAAAATGTGTCTCGATGGTGTTTTGCGTTACGAACGCGTTTTGTTTCTCCATTCACTTCTATTTTGCAGAAACAATGCCTGGCACACTGAGCTCGGGTTCAATATCCAGTTGGACACTTTGTTTGTTCAACTGGCGACGTGCATATTCTGCTGCGTTCTATTTTAGCGAGTCTGCTTCGCAACATCACCGGGTAAATAGAATCGCTTTAAGAACGTATTCAGTTTACTAAATTTTTCATGGTACGGTTTTACATATTACGGTATCATCATCTTTTACAGAATACATTAAACAGACTAGAGAACAGCGAATTATTCGTAAACTGCACTTTAAGAAACTACAACCCATTCATACAGGGGAACTTTTGAATGTTGTGTTACTTGGTACATTTTTATCACCAAATTATCGGACGAACAAAGGTTAATATAATCAAGGGCAATGCCATTATTTTAAGTTTGTTCGTTACCAGTATCGGGAAAATCCGTACTCATTTTGTTTGGCGACAGAAATGATATCGTGAACAGTCACTATTTTACGTCATCAGAGAGTGTGTGAGGTGTTGCTAGACTGGAGGGAGCGCTTTTGATTGCATGTATGCATGTTGAAGCAGTACCCAATCTTGTCTTACCAATTTCACCCGAAAAAGTTTTTTCACTTGTTGTTGGAACGTTAGTGTCTTTCCTGACCAACTAAAATAATTTCCCAAATAAATCCTTACCTCTGTACGTGTGAGATAGCCGATCGTTCCTCTATGGGCCACCACAGACGGAAAGTAAGGAGCTGAGATGTCTGTCAGTGAACGCCTGATGAGCTGACTGCTCACTTCTAGGCGAAAATAATTCAATTGCCGTATTTTCACTTGTCAGTTCAACGTTATCGTTTGTCTGCGGTTGACAGTTCAGCTCGTGGCTCTACGTACATTGGCGGTGTCCTTTATTCGTGGACAAACTCACCCGAAACACTAGTCATGACACTTGCGTACGTAACAGACTTTTAAATAGAGGATTTTCAAAAGCGCTTTTGGTTGGCGACTGTAACAGGGCATTTCTTTCGCCGTTTTCAGTTATACTGATTAACCCTGGGGTGAGTGTCCGTTAAAGTGCTGAAATGACCATTTTTTTTTCAAAAACAGACAAAAACACCCTACCAGTCGACCAGCTATCAAATTAAAACACCTGCAAGCACTATCTGATGATATGTTAAATAGCTGATCTTGAGGTACGACCATTTATTGGTAAAAGCATATTATGTAAAATCGGGACAACCATTCACAGCACGTATCAACCTCCATTGTGTTTACTTAGTGTGAAGTCATCCGACACTGCTGCTCGTTGTCCCATAGTGTACAATGTAAGCAGGATATGGCGAGGCGTTGCGTTTGTGGTAGTTGCGACAACTTAGTATTTGACCACTCCGTTTTTTTCAATTTCCCGTGGGACATCAGGGAGGCTTGAGTATATGGCACAAATTTGTATTAAAAAGTCATGCGTTACTGAGTATAACAGTCACACTGGGTACGTTCATACGCCACACTCATGTCCGTGAAGCTAAGAAACTTTCAATTGAAGTCGCTCTTCTATTTTCTCGTTTTTGGGATACGCAGTACTATCAAGGAAACTTTAATGATGCGAGCAATGTAGTCACTTTTCAAAAGAAAGCATAGGGTGGTTTCAAACACTTAATTTGTAAACACTTCATCTTATTCAGAACCCGTGTTTATTTTTTTACCAAACTCCACTATAAAATCCGCCTCCCGTTCAGTAACACTAGGACCTCGCTAAAAAGCAAGATTTCGCAAGATAACGTGAGATATTGCCGTGTATTTTAAATGAGAACACGTGACTTGGGCTAGATTTTTGCTAGGTCCTAGCGTAGGTCCTAGCTTTACTGAACGCACGCCCACAGTTCAATTGCCTTCATGTAATAAGGTGCTTAGCGATGACCAATGAAGTCGGTAAACAATAGTCGCAGAAGATCATGCACTGCATGGTGAATACATCTACACGTATGTTTAAATTATGGACAATTTCATTCACGCGAAAAATATAAATCTAGTAAGTTTTTCACTGTATTAGCTTTTTTGCTTAATCTGTTCTGCATTTAGGATGGTAACGGAAGTGGATTCTTTCACGGAAAGTATCATTTTGAACGCAAGTTTAGGACAGTAAAATGCCAAATTCGATTCTCGATTTTAGCCAAATAAATAGTGACAAATGAAGCTTTAATTTTTCCTGAACTTATTAAATCTGATAGTAAGTCGCAGAGCATGTATTCAAAAGTGACAGTTTTACCTTTTGAGAACATACACACTTGGGTGTACTTTTGGAAACAGCGGGATAAATCAACGCAGAATGTGGCAGTAACATAGACACGAAGTGAAAAGCAATGTGAGAGAGTTTTTTCACCATTGGTAAATGTGTGTTTAGTTAAATTCATTTTCATGCCGAAAATTACCTAACTTCATATATAGGGCTATATTTGTGGCCTGTTTGCGGAAATTCCTTTCCATTTCTTTGTGTTTCTGAAAAAAAGATGTTATTGTAACTCATATCAATATCAGATACCCTGCCGACACACAGTGTTATTTCGCTCCAGGTATCTACTGTCCCTTTCCTTTGAAATATCAAAGTATATCCTTTTAAACGTACCCAACTGGCCTGACTCGAGATGCGAAGCGGTAGTGCCTGCGCATGCCCCAACAAAGGGCTGTGATTAAGACCAATTTGCCCAAAACATATTGCCTGTTTTGACAACTCATGCAACAGGAAAAATATATAAATATGTTTGCGCGTTTTGTCCACGAATATCAAAGACGAAGGTAGACTTCAATATCATCCACAGAGGTAATACGCGGGGGCTGTGGGAGCAGGGGGCGGGGGACAATTTCCCTAAGATCCGGGCAAAGGTTATTGAAATTCAGAACAACAGAAATCGGCCAAAGCCAAATGCCGGGAAGAATACGGGCGAAGAAATAATTTGTAATACTCGAGACCAGGAGCCCGTTTCAAAAAACTGACTACATTTCATTTTTAATGTAGTCGAATATTTATCTCATCTTCCAAACTCTAACGCTTACACCTCTGGTAAATAGCCAAAATTAAGACAAAACGTAAGTAAAACAAATTTGTCAATAGTAAAGTCTCTTTCTTAAAACGGGCTTGAGACAATTTAAATTTTGTCGTAAAATTGAGTGAAATTTGAGATTTGTCTTAGCTAAGTCAGCTTTCTTGGAACGAGCTCCTTTTTGTCTCAATTGAGTGGCAAGAGGGGTCGATCATTCTACGCACCGCGTACGGCTTTGATCCCAAACGAACTGCCGTTTATTTCCAATATTTTCTTATTTCAACAAGGTGAAAGATGAAGCCAGTTTTGTCGCAATAAGCAACCTAAATGAAAAGTCAAATTTCTTTGGCAAACAGGTTAGGTCATGTTTTGACGTTGTATGGTCGTTCCTTTTACGGAAAGAAAACAATAACCTAATTTGGGCTAGAAATGAATTTCAATGTTGTGTTACGTATGCATCGGCCTGCAAAATTTTACAGAAACATGTACATAGACATGCGTGTGTGAATATTTGTGCTGTAAACTTCATGACCTACCCAACTTAGACGCCCACTTTACAGAGAAATCCTTCACGATGACATTTCCAGACCCGTCTTTCTTTAATGCTTTTTCAAGCAACTCTTTCGTAATCACGTTGGCTGCGTCGGAAAGGGCCCGTTCTTCTGAAATTGAATCGGCCATCTGTAATGTTCAACTGTATCAAAACGGTAAGAGAACGAATGTTTTGTTGCACGACGCGAGGGATCAAAGTTCGTGAACTTTGATAACAAAAAGTAAACATCGAAGCGTCTTGCTTCGCGATGCCACTCGGATTTATCAGGTGTTAAAGATACCTCTGCACTTCTGATTGGTCAAACTTGAAATTGCCATTACTATAAGTAGGGTAGGCCGTTGAGGGGAAAGTGTCGCCGTAAAATTACGCTCGTAAATTAAACGGGGAAAAGTTTCGCCGTAAAATTACGCTCGTAATTACGAGCGTAAGTTAAATTGCAAAAGTGTTGCAGTAAAATTACGCCCGTAAATTAAATGGGTGAAATGTCGCCGTAAATTACCTTAAAGTGTAATTTGCCAGGTCCAACTATGTTAAATTGCAATAATATCTTCAAGGTATTGCTATTTGGATGTATTTTATTCAAATCAAGGTATTATTGTATCTGTAGTTATTTTAAAAAAGCGAAAATAAGAAAATGCGCGAAAAGTTGACCTTTGACACCGTGACATGGTATTGGGGAACACAAACCAGATCATATCCCACAATGAAGTTCACTGCTATTATATCACAGTACACGATTAACAAAGACCGTTCAACCTTGGCGTGTTTTAGCCAGGGTGCATCGGTGTGTGTGTGCTAACTATTTTAACACCACCCAGGTGGAAGGCATGTACCCATTTAAATTCTAAAAAGACAAGCATCTGGCTGCGTAATGGCAGGTTTTCGTGTGCTCTGCTCGCCTTTTGAAAATGACTGTTGAGTTAGCCATCTGTCGGAGCCGAAATATGCTCCGACCATTTTGAGGACGGCTGCTTTGACGACAAACACATCATGAAGGTTGAAGCTGGTCTTATAAAAAGGTAAATTACCTTGAGAATTTTGATGTCTAATAATTCATGACGCTTTCGCAGAGCCTGAACAATAACAATCTTTTTTCACAATCACTGTAGTTCTCAAGTGTTTAAAATCTGTTGTTTTTCCGTGAAAGATTTAGTTATAAATGGATCAGTAAAACTAAAAGCCACAACAAATAAAGCTGATCTCAAAAGATGCATGTATTTTGAAAAGAATGCAGACAATGAATAAAGTAAAACAGGATGGTAACTCAATTCCAAGGTTTTGATTATTAAAGTAGTCTGCTTCAAAAAAACAAAACAAAAACAGAATTATAATCTAGTTCTGGCATTTGCTTGAAGGTTATAAAAGAAGGCGAAAACTTGCAATTAGATATCATCGTGTTTTACTTTAATCATGGACTACTCTGGATTCAAAATGTTTCTTTACTTTTGAATTGCCGCTGTTGTGCTTTTCAGAGTATGTAAATGAAAAGAGAACACCTTCCACTTAGCGCGGAACAAAAGAGACGCTGGAGATCTTAAAATTCGCTTAGAAATTGATGCCACTCCAATGCCGACTGCTGGACGCTCCAGATGTGTCCAAGGAGGATGCCGTGGCACAGATAAATTCAGACTTGATGCTTTGTCAATGGACAGCGCTGGAATTTCTTTCCGTCACATATTTAACAGTCCCTACCATTGTTTGAGATAAAATTTTTGATAGTGGTACAGATAGCAATGCCAGAGTGTTCATGGTACCAGTAGTGGAAATTGTGAAAAGCTTTTGTGTGTGGCATTTGGCTGTCCCACTTCTATAGATAAACCCAGTGATAGTATGCTCTTATATTGAAACTAGTGGCAGATTTAGAGGGGGGCCATGCCCCCCCTGAAATTCTCCCAGATTCCATTTGACTGTTTGGGGGTGCAAATGTATGACGGGCAAAATCCTGACTAATACCGTGCCCTGGCCCCCTTAACTCAAAATCCTGGATCCGCACCTGGAAACATTTCAATGGTTCTTCAATACAATGACTATAAATATTGCGGCATAGCTTTTTTAAGTATATTTGATTTGCACGAAACTGCTGCTGTCCCATACAGTGGGTCTGTATAGGAAGACTTTCTTAAGTGGGGGTGAAAAGGTACTTGTTTGGGTCGTCAGTCTTTTCGTGCGATAATCTCATCTAAATTGTACACAGAATAATCACTCGCACAGTATTCGAACATTGTCTTGGGAATTTTTGAGTGAGTGGTATAAGCACTCCCTCCAGATTTCCCACTTCCTACTCATGTGCTTACTTTTTGTGTTTTCATACCACGTCATAGACATCTAAAGCTATTGCATACTGGAGCTTATGGGTTGAGATTCAATGGTTGCTGTGTCGTGTTATTTGATTTATCATTGAATTACAGTAGAACTCGCTAAGTTGTATCCAGTGAGACTGAGATATTTCATCAAAGTTAGAGTTATTTGGAGGCGTTACTGCGGAATTAATGCTAACCTTTCTAAAGTTCCCACTGAAGCGCTACCAATTTAGAGAGTTCTACTGTATAAGAAGAGGGCAGAAGATTCAGTCTCGACTTCAGACTATGGCCCAGATTCTAAACTTTTATTTTTTTATGTAACAACCATACTGTTCAATGTGTTCGCTTCAAGCACACAAACTGGGCTCTAATGAGACAAATTCTTCTGTTTACCTAGGTAAACCATAAGTTTAACTGATGTTGAGTTTAGAGGTTTATAATGTAGTCCTAGTTGAATTACACTTGTCATGACTATGTTATTATAAGTAACCAGATTGATGAGCATCAACAAATGCTGCTCGCTGTGTTAATTATTTACCATTCTGAAACTACAGAAGTCTATTCATGGAATGTCTACTTCAATTTCATGCCGCTGAGGTTGCACTGCGATTGCATTCGTTTGTTACGATGTTTGATCTTTCTATAGAATTTGTCACTACAACTTTTTGCAAGTCGTTTGAATTACATAAAACTAGTTCCCGAGTCCCAAGTTTTTATAACAGAATACATAGGTCATGTGGAGGAGTTGGCATTCCAGGGCTAAGACAACTGTTGATATCTATAAATGGGTGAAACTTTTAAGAAAATCGTTGGAACTCAAAAGTCTTCCTCATTTCCTGGTGGAGGGTAGAAATCTCAGATGCAGGCTACTGCGCATGCTGGAATGACAACACGGGCAGTTTGTCTTGAGTGACGGTGCACCCATTTTTGGAACTGTCTGTAGGTTACGTGTCAAATCCTTTTATCCAAGGGTCTGTCATAGCCATCAGGATATTGGCTTTTGTACTGCAACCATGCAGTCTCCAAAACACCACGATTGATGTATACAGGTTTAAACCCCCATGCTCCACAATACATTTTTTTCTTCTGTGTTAGTTGTCTCGCTTCATTTCTTCATCAAGTTTTGCAACAACCTTGTCAACCTCTTGGCAACGTACTCTTTCTTCAACAACTGAGGTTGTCTGACAGGTGCCCCAGGTGCACCTGCAAGATGTGTCAACAATAATACATTATTTCAGTAAACATCAAAATTTCGAATTGAAAAAATTACCAAGAGTGTCTCTACCAAATTGAGGGGTCTGCATACGACTTCAGTTTTCAGGAAAATTGATTGGAACAGCACAACCTATTTATTTTTTTTACAAATTGATCATATAAAGTAAAGATATTTACTTTTCATACAAATGAATAGTGCTACACCTAAGGCAGTGGTAGATCATGCCCGGGGGATATAGTAATGGACATAAGTTGTTTGATTTTTTAGCTGACCCTAAGACAAAAGGTAGTTGCCCTGATTCATTGATGGAGGGGACTGTTTTGTATGTAGTCGTGAGACCTGTTCTCCCAATCTGAATCCTATTGGCACCCACATACCATTAATCAAACTAAACAATGACAATGGGGCAAACCAACTTGAAAAGCAGTGTGTCCACTCAAAGGGTCGCCCATATTTTAAATATTACAGTATACATTAAAGCTTCTTGATATGCTATATGGGCAATCACCAATCCAATGGTATGCTCTCTTTACTCTATAGAAACTTTACCAGGC
>NMRA01000362.1:39674-247041 GCA_002633005.1 Phoronis australis | reverse complement strand
GTTCAAAATGGCGGTGGTTCTTCGGGTGCGAATCGTGAGTGGCGCGTTCATTGAAACTTTTTTCGAGTACGAATCGTGTATTAATTATGGGGTAGGTACTTCTTGGATCCTTGTAACATCCTCTAACCATGTAATAAGGGTTAACAACGCGTGGGAGAAGGACTTTAAGAACGTTCCAAATTTAAACCAATCAGTGATGACCTAACAGACCCGACTGTTGCTTGGCACAATCGCTGACATGGCAGCAGCGATTTGATCCGCCATGATTCAGCGCTCGTATCGTAGACATGAAATCCGTCAGTAAATAAGTATTTTCATGAGGCCGCGCGATTGTGGATTGTAATACCCAACGTCATTGGCTAAGAGTTTAATAGTTCAGTTTCTGGTGGCTGGGGAAGAGGATAATGTGTCCCAAAAATGTGCACACTTCCTGAACGCTTGCAGTTCAAATTCAGTCCTTGTGGTTGTTCCTGAGAGTCTGCGTGGCCTACTGCTGGGTTACATCTTATTTTTAACGAGGGTACTTCGGTCAGGAAAAGCAATCAATTTAGTTTTGAAGAAAAAAAAATTCATTACTCAATACTACTGGAAACTAAAAACATCAAGGAGCTGCGAAGACAACCTTTCCAAGAAATGAGTTTAATTTTATTTATTTAGGGATTTTTAAAACGTTTTTTTTCTATCTAAGGTTTTTGGGTACGAATTTCATCAATGCCTTTGAAAATTATTTTAGATATGCAAAAATCATCTAAGTGTACTTTACTACTTGGGGACCGTATTATAGAGTTTTTCTAACTTCAGGCAACAATTAAATTCACTGAATTATCACCAATTCTTACAAGATTAGCTTCTAATTGTAAAAATCCTCTATGAATCTATCGATATTCGTAGATACTTAAACAAGTAAATCAGAAACCAACGAATTAGTTAATCAAACAGGAATGTTATGCCCAATTTCCGCATGCATGCTCGCAGACTTTTGACGGATAACCGGGCGAATATGGAAGACGGGGCATTCCTATTACGCTGTATTTTCAGAGGTACCTATGACGGTTCACGAAGTAAACTTGAACTCCACTGACAAAAAAACCCATGGAAATCTTCGTTTATGATTGCAAGAGTTCTTTGAGTACCCCTTTCGACATGTACACGATCACTGCAAATAGTAGCCTAGACAGCAGTGTTTTCCACAAATGGGAATTCCTTACATTTTACAAGCAACTCATAGCAACCATCCTCAAAAGAGATACTTTTCGTGTGATACTACCGGAAACAGTACCATTATTTTATAACTAACCATCAGAAATAGTCCTTTTGTGTAATTCATAAGTAGTGGTCTACAAGTTCTTCAAAATTCCACCCTTTCGATGGCGGCAATCCTACTGTATTTTTTCAAATGTTTGGTTGTTTGGATCAAATGGCTGTGCTGTGCAAGAATGTTTTGTGTTTTTTGATGAATTTGGAATCTCAGATTCCCTCGTGAATACTTGACAGTGTCGGATTCACATACAGGGGATAGTGCGCTATTCTATATTATGGTCATGACTACGGATTTAGATTGTCTGCATTTATATAGCGAGCTACGACAATTAATACAATCAAAGAATAAGAACTAGAACCTGTACTTCGTCTAACAAGTGGGTGAGAAGAACTCTTTATAGAACATTTTTCTATTTGAATTTGATATGTCTTACACCTTGAAGCTTGTAATGCACCAAGGCCAATCAATGAATGTATATTATATTTGTTGAAATACCTTTAGGCAATCATTAGTTTTAGCAGAATTATTAAAGTTTGACTTGTGGCAATATTGCGTAGCGTTTTAAGACACGTTAAAATTGACGTCATTCAGCATTTAATTCCAAAATTCAATGCGCCAACGCCACGGACATTAGTCAAGTTTGTATATACAACCCCCTCTGGTTGCAACAACTAGCTACACATGGTTTCTAGAACGTTGTAATGTTTCAATTTACGTTAAGCAAAAGGAGAGACAAAACGTGAAGTAATTACAGAAATTCATAAGCAGTAATAGAATGACTTCAGGACGGGATTGAACTGGAACCCTCTGATACAACACTTCGGGGTGGCAGGTGGCACCAGTGGATTATTAATTAAAATGCGTTTGCCTGACTTACTTGAATGAATCTGTGTAATATTTCTGATGCTAAAATGTTTAGTGCCGATCATCACGAATTGTTGTGTCGCCTCTCCCTCCCAGAAGTCCATGCCCTGACTGTTGCATACTTCTGTATGCATCATACATTGCTCCTTGCTAGTTCAAAGGTTTAGTTTTGCCCTTTATATTTACCGTCAATCTTAATGATGTTGTACGTAACAAAATAGACATTGTGTACATTTTGTCTTCTTCACTGTCGTAATCATATTTTCTAAACTTCGAATAAGTAATGCTTGTGTAAAAAATCTCGCACCTCCATTTTGGTTGATATGAATTCTGATGAGACTGATCATCGTTCACATATTAATTCTTATCAACATCTTATAACATGTTATACCATTCTTAGAAATAATATTTAAAACTGTATTTAAATTCTAGAAAATGCCCTGTGGCTACAGCCTATAACTGTTCAGTGCTACCTTACGTGAACATTAACCATGGCGGTTCGAATGAGATAGCTAGCAGTTCACCGTGACCTACACCCAGTGGTGTAGTGGTAAAATTAGAGGTAAGTAGGCGCCCTAAGCCCATCGTATCACCTTGAGCACCGAACGTAACTTACGGTGCGTAGGCGCTACGTTCAAACGCCAAAAGGTGGTTGGCTGCGCCCACGTGCGCATACGCCCCATCACAGCACTACACCCAGCCCCGCCACAAGAAATCTGGCTTGTTACGTTTACTTTATGGTCTCTTTTGTTTGCTGGTGCAACAATGCTGCTAGATTAAAACTCAGTTGCGCATGTTCTGGTGTCAAAACCTTTTTCTATCTGGCGTAATTGATATTTATATTCGCATAATTTATTCGAATTGAACTTAAATTTGGCGACCCCATTGCTGAACGAAAGCCAATGGCGTTCCACTCTGCGGAACCATCGATTCAGGAGTTACTTTGAAACTTTCGTATTTAATTATCGTCGATTTGAAACCACAGCATCACTTGGGAATAGATTTGAAATCGACAGCTTGGCGGTCAAAATCTTTCTTAGTAGTATAAACTGAAAACCCCAGAAAGAGTACAAGCAACAGCGAACTGACGCACGGTTTCAATCCTTGACATCGCTTTTAATCTAAGTAAGGACAAAATGAGGACAGTCTTATAATGATAGCGACCAGCAAAAAAGGTCGGTGGTTTTGAATGTGTGGGTTATTTTATTTTCAATTAGTCATGTTATTTGCATGTACATAACGTAGGGTTGAGCAGCTGCATTAGAGTTGTGATCTATATATTTTTTCTGGCTTTGCCAACCATCAAGACGTCCTGGTTAAAGTTACAAAATCCCAAGTTCGATTGCATCTTCAACTAAACCTATAAAAATCTCGCTAATATATTTGTCGGAATCGGATAACCCCCTTTCTTCCCGATTTTTCTTCGCTTCGTTAGCCATCTGTTCTTCCATCTTCAACCATTCTTCTTCGTTAGTAACCTCACTCCTTAATTTGTCATACTTTTCAAACTCTTCTGTCTTCGCTTGGAAGAAGGGAATTGCCATGCTCCCAAACATTATACCCAACATGGCCGTCTTCTTGAACAGGCTTTTGACGACGTCTAGCGTGAACTCGGGGAACTCAAACTTGACGTGTCAAAGGATGTTAACGAAGGTCATATGGTAGAGCTCTAGAAGATCTTGAAGATGGGCTTTGCGCAAGCTTCTTGAAGTATTGAGAAATAAAAAGTAACACAAGTCAGTAGTAGGCAGTGTGTATCGGACAATTTGGTGATCAAGAAGAGTTATTGTAACAGGCTTCTGAACTCCGTCACAATCCCCGTAGCGGAACATCATGTTATTACACCAACTGTCGCCATGGCAAATTAGAGCAAATGGTTCTTCAGGTTGGATTGCTTTTCTTATCTCTTCCAGTGGTTCTTCAAAGTTCAACAACTTCCTCGCTTGCTTTTTTACTTCCGCAGAGGACAACGGTGACTTTTCGATCAACATCACCATGTTTTTGACGCTATCTTTCAACATTTTTTTCATCAAAATTTCAGCGGAAAGACCAAAATGGGCCTCGTGAAATGCAAATTCGAACTCTTGTCTCAGCTTCTCCACATCCCTGTTTTTCAATGCCAGCGTCAAAGCGTGCCACGTGGCCAACTCTTTGACAACTAATCTACAGTGGTCAAGATCAGCACCGTTGCGCTTTTCGATCATTTGAAATCCCTTTGGTCTCAAATCTTCAACTATGACTATGCCTGCAACATCGACAGCATCTTCACGACCATAGTAGAATTTCGGCACGGACGGGACTACGGGCTCGATCCCTAGATCCTCTTGCATCTTAAGTAACGCTGGAAATAGCTTCGTATATGCACTGATCTCCTTGTTGAATAATCGACCTTCCAACAAAAAGGAGCCCATAGCCTCGTTCGGTTGCGTTGTCTTCACAATAAGGTTATGCTCTTCTTCCACGTCATCGTGCAGTGCCGTGACCTTGACCCGAAGCACGTAAGTGGCCACGTTGTCACCTGAAAACAATGGAGTATTTTACTTTATTTCCACAATCATCGACAAATGCGTTTTGCGATCAGTTTGGGTTATGCCTGCATGTACGTTACGAAGTGCAAGTCTCTCACGAGGTTAGGGAGTCTATGCAATCCTACTAGCGAAAGTACAGGGAATTTTGAGTAAGCTACATGTCGAATCTAGTGTATAGTGAAGTGATTTGTTGGCGAGATTGGAATGATGACTTGCGAGATACTTCTGACCTTAAATGTATAGCGATTGTCTTAGCGTTACTGAACGCAGCCCATCACATGTACGACCATACAATTGCTCAATCATTTAATGACCTATAATGTGAAAAACAAACTAAGTTGCATTATTCAAAGTGGTTCTCTGTCACTGAAACAAAAGACAAACTGTTCACCGGGAGTTCTTGCGGGGTGTCCCTAAAGATTTTAAATTTCTGTTGAAATCAAAGCATTTTTATGCGCCGACATATTTATATGTGGGTGCCTATCGCCGTCATTTCTGTCTGTATGCCCGGGCTCCCGGGCGTCCGTCGTCCAGAGTCCGCTGCTGTGTCTCCTAAACTCCTTGAAGAAACTTAATGAGATTTAATTGCTGTGTTCTTATCCATCTGGCAGTGAATGACGACAAATTTTGGACCGACTAGACTACCACTGTGTCCCATAGTGGAAGTTGAATTTCTTTCCTCTGTATCTTTGGCATTCTTTGATGGATTTTCATGAAATTTGGCAAATAGCTTTGTTTCAGAAAAACAACGACAATCTGCTATTTCAGACATCTTCGATGATTCTGCGCTGCCTAGTGGCCATTTGAAAATTGCTTTCAATTATTTTTTAGCGTCCTCCTTTCTATCTCCCAAACGGCTTGAAGGTTCATCACGGAAAGTGGCAGGTGTATTTCTAATGAGGAGACTACAGCTGTCATTGATTTTCGGACGTATTCGACTACTGTGACCCTACTGTTAGAGGTTTTGTTTTTTCGCCCTCGGCTGTATTTGCATAACTCTTTGAAGGACGTGGCAGATGTGTTTCTATGGAGCTGACGACTGATGATGATGAGTTTCAGACCAATTCGACTATTGGTGGACTCCCTAGGGACAATTTTATTTTTTACGACTTACTGATTGTCTTCGGAGCTCAATGTTGGATTTATATGAAACTTGGTAAATGGGTTTTGATTATGGTGACGACATTTGTTTCCCATTTTCGGACAGATATGACGTACAGTGTATTGTGCCCCACCTACGGGATATTTTCAACAGGTTCGAGTCCGTTTTTGGCATCCGCTAATGGTAGCACCGTAGTAAAAACTAGACAAAAAGTGCCTTGCACATTCCGCGCTCGGTTTCAATCAGCATTCGTCTTCGCGATCCCTGTCAGTAGTCACGAGGCCGACCCTTTCATGGCAACCTGACGACTTCCTGTACTGGCGGAGTTGACAGGAAAGTGAAGGCACTAACAATTTTGATAAACTTTAGTTAAAACTTTCATTTACAAGGTAGAACATGGGTCATCAGGCTGAAGGAACATCGAGGCGACTGTGTAGAATGAAGAGCGTTAAATGTGGTATCCCTACAGCCGCTGGAGGGAACTGGATGAAAGAAGCAAATGACCTGATCACCTCGGTTGGCGCAACTCTAGAGGCTACCAAAGACAGCACATAAACAGGCAAGGAAGGGGGAATTTCACCTGATGGCAGGACTGGAGTCGCTACACTAAACGTTTGCAGGTACATGTAAGTATCTTAAAGTTTTTCACCTGCTATTGGAACATTAATTTCTTTATTGATAGATCAAAGTAATATTCTGCTGAAATAATTTTCCAAATGAACCCTAACGTGGGGGATGGGCCGATCTTTTCGCTATGGACCAGCACAAACGGAGAGCAACGAGCCGAGCCGTGTTTCAATTTAGTGCCAGATGAGCTGAATAATCGAGTGAACATTGTCAATCACGCGAAAAATATACACCTAAAAAGTTTACGCTGAATCAACGCTCTTGCTGAATGTCTGCACCTCTCAAAGTCATTATTGGATTCTTTTTTCCAGCACACGTTTACGATGCGTGGTCGTGTTAGTACCATACGTAAACTACCCTCATAATCGCAAGGCACAAAAGAATGAAAAATCATGTTTTTACTCATTAGGGGGATCGACAAACAGGCACACAGATATACACCGAAAAACACATACCCTCACCGGGTTAAGGGGACAATTTCCCTACATGTTCGGGCAAAGGTTATAGAAAATTCGGGCTCAACAAGAACAATTTGGACAGCGCTCCATTGAAAAAGACGGGCTTGGAAAAAAACAATTCATAATAACTCAAAGGTGGTCGATCATTCTATGGACCGCGTATGACCTCAATCCGTACCGAATGAACTGCCGGTTATTTCCAAGCTTTTCTTGTTTGAGCAAGGCGAAAGATGGAGCCAGTTTATAATCATAAGCGTTCTAAATCAAAACGTCAAATTTTGTTGGCTTTCATGTGTTAATGTAAACCGTGTAGTCGCTTTTTGGAAATAAAACATTGACTTGACTTGGGCAAGAGATGAAATCGGCCTCAGATGTCATTTCGAGTATGTATCAGCGTACAAAGTGATACGAAACCTGTGCTTGTAGACGCCTGCACAACGAAAATAGTAAAAAATGTCCAAAATAATTGACCAATACTGTATTTGTGTAAGTAGGCTAAATAGCAAATATATGACACACTAATAATTTACCAGCATGGCTGTTATTATGATTCACTAATGTATATTTGTATAAACTTCATAAACATACCTAACTTAGATGCCCACTTTACTGAAAAGTCCTTAACGGTGACATTTTCAGTCCGGTCTGTCTTCTTTAATGCTTTTTCCAGCAACCCTTTCGTTATCACGTTGGCTGCGTCAGAAAGTGCCCGTTCTTCTGAGCTGGATTCTGCCATCTGTAACGTTCAATTAGTTTGAAACGGTAAGAGAGCGAAAGAAATCAAGCGGATCTTTTTTGCATGACGCGAGGGACCAAAGATGACCAAATTTAGTAAATACCCAAACACCTTGTAGCGCGAAGTCGCTCGAATTTTATCCGCTCTTACAGAGATACCGCTACACTTCTGATTGGGCGAAACAAAAGTTGCCATTACTTTAAGTAAGTTTGTGGCAAGTTTACTCGTGTAAATAAATACCTTAAATGGTTGTTTTTCCTTTGCCTGTCTTGCAGAGTCGTGTTTTATTACCTTTGGACTTACGTCATAATATATGACATTATTCGGCAACCCACATCTTGTTTTAAACAGCAACATAGCTCGTTGCAATCCCCTGGCAAAAGATGATTCCGGTAAATACACGATGTCCCCAGTACAGCAAGTCCGCATGTGGCGTGACCTTTGAAGGTCTACATAATGCATAGGTCGCAATCGTAGCATTAGCGCAGGTTGTCGCAGACGTTGTGTAATAGGCATTGTTCAGTTGTCTGCTAGTACAGGGACACTTTGCAGCACAACAACATAGGTGACAACAGGTGATTAATGGTATTCAACAACGAGCAAACGATTGGGACTCTTACAACATTAAGTGGACCAGGCATTAGTCATACCTTATGACACAAAAAGCTTACCCTAACAGGGAGATGATCCACGTTCTCACCGAGCACTTCTCGCCCATATTGTTGCCTTCCCCATTTTGGTTATCGTCACCAGTTTCGCCGTCACCAATACTGCAAACGGCTAACACACCTGAAGTTGAAGCGACTATAAGCCCACCTTCCGTCACAAAAACAGCTTCTCGAAAGGCAGAACTGTGGATGTTGGTTATCATGGCTTCTTACTGGTAAAATTAATGAAACCGACGTCATAACATTCAGTCATTCCCTTTGGTTGAAGTCTGCGAAATCCCTTTCAGTTCACTGTTACGTAGTGTGGTGACCACCTTTGACTTGAGTAGTCTGTGATCGAAGTAAACAAAATCAAGGGAACCCCGATACGTAGATAAGTCCTAACCAGTACAGTGCATAGAAGGCGTGTGCGATGTGATCGATAAACTTCCGACAAAGCATGTGACACACGGAATTCCATGTGTCGTTCATCATGTTGCCACAGGGCCACTTTCCAGTATAGGTGGCGCTGTGTCATGTACAGTCATGAAATTTGTGGGTCTCTTCACTTTCCTGCAGTACATCAAACAAGTGCGGGCATGGCACAAGTTTGTACAAAAAACCCGCCTATTGGTGGACAAGACGTCACTGGCTCTGGGTACATTCATACGTCATACTCATGTCTTCGAAGCTAAGAAACTTTCAATTAAATTCAAATTTCTTCTTTTTCGTTTTTGGGATAATGAATTCACGGCTGTGATATGCAGTGCTATAAAGAAAGGTTCAAGGATACTGACAATGAAGTTACTTGTCAAAACAAGGTAAATGGTGGTAAAAGCACTTGAAGACTTTTAAGTCTTTAAAAAGCTTAAGAACGAACTTTTGTTAACATCGAAAATTCCGAAAAGAACATCCTTTCTACACATTTAGAAGTTCTGTTCAAATCCTTTACACTTCCACTAATCGATTATTGTGATATTATATACCAGTCTTTCAACACTGGTGCACTACAGCACTTGGAAAAATTACAGTACCAAGCTACCTTACTCATACCTGGAGCTTACCGGGGATACAATAGTGTTCAGGTTTTGAATAGTTTCAAGTGGCTCAAACTGTCTACTCGACGCAATCTTCACGTGACCACATTTACGTTCAAAGTACTAAGCAATGTCAACAACGCGTCTCTCAAAACATATTTGACACAGTACTGCTTTGAGACCCTTCGCCCTATATGCAATTCCTCCATCGTTCAGTCAGGCATTCTGAAGGTCTACAGCTATGATGTGCATCAACAACTGGAATTCTCTTCCAATCTCTGTTAAAGAAAACAACTCTTTTACAAGCATAAAATTTTAGAACTGTTTTTCGTAATTTTGACAACTCAACAGCCCTGACACAATTCTCGCTTCCCCGCGAAAACGAAATAGCATTGCACCGATCGAGATGCAGTCTTTTCCTCAACTCCGACATGCTTAGGGACAACTTTAGTAATGTCTTTCCAAACTGCAAATGTGATGAAAATCAATCTTATTCCTCATGTTTTCTTCAAATGTCCACCCATCGATTACCCGAGAAACTCCCTCTTTCGTGCACTCAATGAAAACCAATTAATTAAAAATGCTCTCAATTCTTGTAATAATATCCCTACTTAAGTTGTATTATTATCAAATGGTAGTCAAAACTTTGACCTTTTTCTCAACGAATTCCTCTTAAGCAATGTTAACAAAATTTTCGTTATCGCTTGTAAATCTTGCTGCCTCTGATTTCCATATTGTCTGAGAATGGGTTTGTTTAAAACGTAGGTATGATTTGAGATTGTGCGTAAATGGAGAGAGAATGATCAAATCCAGTCATTAATTTATTACACGATAACCACTAGTTAGACAAGTAAAACCTGTTGTTAATTAATGTAATCAACTACAAAGAGGAGTAAATACGCTAGCGCCCTCTTTAAAGATTACTTCAATCAATCGACCAAAATAATCAAATGTCTTATCTGCTATCCAAGCTGTAGGACTCTCCACCTGTTGGATGACAGTCCTGTTGGTGAATCTTCGAACTACACACACTGCTTGTCTCGGTCTCTAGTGACACACTACTTGCAGGCAGTATCTTCTACTCACGATTCCTCTTGCTGGTAACAGTCCCTCCTAACGCAACGCGTATAGGCAGTATCTTACTATCCACGATGCAAGTGAGGAGCTCTTAGTTAACTTCCTGTTCGTTAACCTTTGACCCCCCTGGCTTGCCAAGATCCTCTTTTGAATCTTCCACGAGATGAGTCTGTAGTAAAATTTCCTCTGTTCACTGTAGCAAGTCTTTTGGTTTCAACTACTGTACCTCATCTGAATATTCTCCTAATTTTAGCCCATATTACAATATTCTACTTATTAAGCGATTGGCTAATAAAAACCACATGTTCTTATCTAATCACGGCTGTTACAATTTGCTCTCAGAAATTTCTAGAACCTCTAGAGTGCTTTGACCCTAGAACTAAAGTAATATACACCAACTAAAAATAGATTTTGACGTTAAAATACATTTCAACAAGTTTGACCCCATGATTTAAAAGCAAAAATTTTGGGCAACTTAAATTGGATCTATTCTTACTAATTACTTAATCAATATTTATACTGACAAATATTTGTGCATATTTTTGTTTTTAATATGTTCGTAGCAGCATTTCTAAATATTTGAATTTCTATATTAGATACTACTTACATGTATACAGTTCTATGTATACTACTTTAATCTATGTACTGTCTACATCCCAGATATAATGCCTCGCGATTTCTGGGTTTGTCACCATTTCCTTGTATGTTCTGTGTATTCTTCAATAAATATATATCACTGTTAAAAATCTTTATTTTACTAAGAATCACGAGAGAGCTAGGAGCACTCTGACAACTTTTCACTGTCAACACAGTGGAGGATGACTAACGTTGTTATTTGTTCTCCCGTTTTGACGTAATGTAGAACGGCCAATGAATACCCATAACTCGAAAACAGCTAATTTACATATCATCAGCTGTTGTCTGCGGAGGTACAAATGTGTCAGTAGATCGGGTTGCTTTTCGATATGAAATCTGTGGTTTTAAGCACTTTAAGGTCAACCATAACTCTATTGATATTAGACAGTAATAACATATCCACCATTAATGTCTGACACAAATACTATTTATGGCTGACTTAAATCAGCCAATGAGAATAGTCGATCTACCATTGATTCATTTAAAAGGCATGCCTGGCACTTAACAGTTTTTGGCTTGATTAACCCAGTCGAGTCAGTTGCAACAGTGTGTAGGATGTTTAAAACCTGAAGATAAAAATAGTTTACTAGGTCAAAGACTCCATAAACAATTCTGTAATTAATTTTTGATATACTTTCACCTATAAAATCATCCTATGGTATTACAATCATTTTACAAGCTAATAGTGTGCAAATGGTACTAAAACCGACACAAATGACTCATTTCCGAAAAAACGCAGTTGAGATCAGAAAGCACAACACCTTAAATTTCTTCTGCTGACGCCCAGTATTCTTGTAACAAACGCAAATGACAAACGCACGCCACAATTCAGGACCACTATTGGGTTCTAGCCACAACGTAGAAATTCTTCGGTAGAAATTGAAATGTCTGAAAATGATCTAAGCAATGACTGGTAAAAGTGGCCAAACTTTTGAAAGCACGGACAGTGGACAGAGTTTTAAAGAGGAAGTATCCGTGGCTGGTACGTAAGAATTTAAAAGTGGGTTGTGTCTTGCTGTGACATACGGTAAGGAGGCTTAGGTTTGATAAAAGAATGTGGCGCATCAATATCTTCTGGGTTGTCTTAATTTCTAACAGAAACAACTGGAGTTTCCTACATCATACCTCAAGATAATAAAAAACGACCAAACGCCAGTTCAACAGACGCTATAAGTCACTGCTTGTAAATAGATTACAACGGAATGGGCTTTCATAACAGCGTGTATTCCCTCGTTCAAACGAATCTCACAGTCTAGGTTTGAACATGTGCACTAAGTTGAATGCTAAATGTATTGATAAAACCAGTTTTCAATATTTTATAAGCTGTAACAAAACGCGTTTTATGTGATCTATTCCTGAGAAACAATACGTGGCAAAACTGTACGTGATTAGTTCTTGTATGTGCATCCGCTTTTTATAGTTTATTCAAACATTTGCTTCCCAAATAATACAGGTGTACATGCTTTCAAAGAATGTTATACAGTTGGACGTAATCAATTAGGTTTTTGAAATTTTAAGGCAATATTTCGATCAGTATAAAACCCTAACGTGAACTAAGTAACAGTGTATTTGTACTTTCGTTTACATCTGTATTCATGTATGGGGTGGTATGAAGCCATTTCCTAGTACAAGAAGACCGAGAGTAAATTTGATTAATTATGTTTACTGAAGACGTAATAAACATGAAGATATTGTGACCAAGTACAAAAATCATGTTCCGAAGATGTACGGAAATCCGCTAAGTGACAAAATACAAACAAACATACCGCCTGAAAAACGAAATGTGTCACCTTGGGTGGAGTTCCGATTCGAGTGAACGAAAAGAAATTACAGACATTGCGTACGTGCGCCGTTTTCGAATTCGAATTCAAACCTTGTTAAAAGACTGTGTGCGTGCCTTTTAACAACGAATTCTGTTTACAAACGCTGACGGAGAAGTGGTCAATCTCTAGTGCTGTTTCTGAATATTCAGATATTCATCAACACTAGTGTACAAGTCGTTTGGGTATATATAGAGGGAAGGTCTCTCTTTTGACTGAGGATGTAGGGTGCTTCAAGACAAGATATCGGCCATAATACATGCACTTTAAAGTATACCGTGCTACTGCAAGGCAATGTTTACATGTACGCTGTACATGTATATCTTGTGCTGGTGATTTAAAGGACCCTTGGTCAATGTCGCTACAGTGTATATTGTCACATTAAAAAGGCAACCCATGTCCGATAATGATCTTCACTACGTCTCCAAAGGTAGTGTACCTTTTGAAGATCGTTGTCGGTTACCGAACACGTCAGTGCGTGTCGAGGATTGACACACCGAGCTTGACGTCCTGAAAGGGCTTTGAAATGGTAATTTAGTAACGTCATTTTTAAAATGTACTGGCCTAATTACAACAGTTCCGAGCCTATTTACATCGGCACGTCGTTTCTGCGGACCATTTCTCCGGCCATCCTCAGGGAGTAGAATATTTCAAAAATTGTGTGGTGAATGTGCCAGTTACTATCCCTTGGTGTGTTTAGATGATCAGATGTCGGTATTGGTGTCCACACTTTATTTCAATGTGAGAACTTTTCTTTCACTGCTAAACTAATTTTTACAACAGATACACTACGATTGTGCTGTCACAACTAATTGTTCTCCAAAGAATGTGCATCCTCGAGACAGTCGGTAGAGGGCGATCTGCTTCAATCCCGTAAAATGAAAGTACCCAGCAAAGAGAACGCAAACGTGCAACAGTTGGTGACTGGATCCCTGGAAGAAAACGAAACAGTCGTCATTAAAGAGTTCTTCTTTTTTGTGAGTCCAAGCATGACGCCAGGCCAAGGAGGTGGAATGACTCGGCTGATAATAGATTCGAAACGAGTCTTTCTTAAAAGCCAAATTGACCAATCACGCTGCTGATAATGGTTGAGTAAAAATAGCTAAGGTACAAATTTGCAAGTTTAACCGAAGGGTGAATTGCAATTGCCCAATTTTCGAGTCAAGTTACGAGTATATACGACCATAACAATTTCAATATTTTATGTCCGGACTGATGTTGCACTTGTAAATTGCCTTTTTGGCAACGATTATATCACAGCTTTCGCTTTTTTGTCCCAGTGATTCGAAACGTAGTGCTTTGACTTCGAATAGATCGACCTAGGCATTATACAGGGGAATCACCGACGACGGTTATCGTTAACATGATTTTCCAGAAATAGGCCCACCAAAATCTTAAAGTTCTGATACAGTTTAGGGAAACCGTCGCGGAATGTAAATCAGTAAGGTTCTTGAGAATCAGGGCGTTTACATTCTCGTATACATGGGTAATTTTCTCAAAAGGAATGCAGCTTGCCCTCTGAGTCCGATCACAAAACGAACATCATAGCACAGTGTAAAAATTTTCCGGTGTAAAGCTTGGGCATACTATTGGGTTAACCCAAAGATTAGGAAGAGACGCTTTACAATTGCGTATTGGTTGTGAGCTTCGGTACAATCAGTTATTCCGTAATACAATATCTTCCAGAGCGGAGACGAGACCCAGTACTTAGATGAAAGTTGAAAACCAAACATATCCCATATCAAATAAGGTCACGTCAGTGCACCAAGTGCAAGGCATCATCTCGGTACACCTAATTACTCCGCGTCAAGTAAAAATTTCATGATTTCTTCACCAAAATTCGACAAATGCCAGTAAGTTTAACAGAGCAACGTTTCATAGATGCAAAGCACTCACCAGTGAACATTCTTTTTCCCATGAAATTTTGTTTTTGATATCTTGCCAAACTTTTCGATTTGCCAAGTTTCTTGCATCCGCTACGGAACGCAACACACAATACGTACCCATATATCGAACCTTCCCGGCTTGCAGCATTCCGGAAATTGCACGGCGAAAAGGAAGCCGCCAATGTACATAGTAATGGCGGCCAAGTAGACGAAGTGTACACCCTCAGTCATCATCTGGTCAAAGGTCACGTACCACGTTGTGTAATGAATAGCACCCATGTGGCCGATAGCACCTAAAGCTCCTAGTGCGGCTGTTGGAGAAATATGTTGACAATGGTCAATGCGATTCAACAGAAGTCTGATTTTAAATCAAGCCATCGTAAAGAGAGAGTTCATAAATAAGATAACCGCAATCACAAAGAAATTTATCATGAACTAGAACGTTCTGCTTTATTAACCTAATTCACCATCAGGTCTGAGTACAGGTAATTGCGATTTTTACCTGAACTCCCCTGATAATTCTTATGAGATGCTTTTTCTCAAGAAATTTGAAATTCCCTTTCTTTGTTACAGAATCAAACTGTCTGGGGGTTTTCTGTCACGCGATTTCAACCAGGACTAAATGGACAATAGCGAAGGCTTCCGAAACTTCACGGAATTTCTTCATTTTTGACAGCCGACATTTTACCCTGTCTTGCAATAAACTGCTGTAATGGAATACATGTCAATGCTATGCCAAGAAATAAAATGTAGGCCTAACGCTAGACATGTAACCTCTCTGTAAACAAGTAGTTGACACAGTGAGACTTGCTGCCCAAGTTATTACGTAAATGATATTGGATGTCCAGGCTGTCAAGGAAATAATGATTCCTATTAGTTTTTCTCTGAGGCTGTCCAACATGAGAAATCGAATTTCTTTTAATTATTAAAGCATTAGAACCTGACAGCGAAACGGTACTTGCAAATCAAAAACAACAACGTTCTACAATGTGGATGCCGTTTTTTCCTACAATATATGCATGGAGTTCTCGATAAAATTAAAAAACTCAAAAAACGTTTGAGCATTCTGAATGTCACGTGTCTTTCAGCCATTATAATTGCTTATTTCGGGTTCTCTTGCTGACGCGAGAGAGTGCCATAAGCCAACTTCAGGTCTCACGAAAATGAACCCGCGTTCCGCCGCGAAAACCTAGCTATTGATTTAGGACACTTACAGCTCTAAATCCGGCAAAAAATCGTATTTCTGGGATTACCGTTGGAAGGAATAAACTTTAAAAATTAAGTGCGTCCAGAGCTATAAAACAACTAATTAAATCAGCTGAGTCTTTGTGCTTTCATTACAAATCGCCAATTCTCGCCATTGTCAGCCAGTCAATCGCGTAATGGTATTTACATGTACATGTAGCTCCGCCAGCACAGCGTTATCCTGCGAGGGTGTCGCAAGTTTGATTCCGTGCGAGGTTGATCATAGAATTTCACTTTTCTCGCAGGTAATGCTCCTTAACTTGCTCCCTACTGGGACTGAGGCAGTTTTTGGGCTTGGAAAGAACAAAAAATCCTTTTCTATTTTGAGATCAAGTTCTAAATGCTGTGTTGTCAAATGAAGGCGCGTCACCTTATGTATCGAACCGGGTTTCATTACTACTAAACCGTCAGTTCTTCACATGGTCATAAATCATTCTTTATCAGAAGCAACAAAGTGAGACCATTTTTACAGTCCTAAGTCGTCTGATTAAAAAAATTTCTTCGACGGAACGCGGGTTTAAAGTCTCTTAAACTGATGCACATTTGAGTGAGAAAATCACAATGGCTTTCGGTAGTTTAATCGTTGTTGGGACCATTGATATGGTCAGAAAATACAAGGCTAGGACCAATCATTTTACGGCTTTAGGAACTAGCCGGATAAATTCTATATACTTTTCAGACAAAATTGATTTAAAATCAAAAAGGACAACACGTGACAGTAAACGTATGAGCATTATTTTCGTGTACATGTACGTGAAATCACGCCTCTGGCCAACTTTGTTTTTAAATGCATATTTTTTCGTGGCTAGACTGAAAATCAGTATTTTAAACAGATAATGGATGAAATGCTCTGGGTTGGTAGTGGAGGCAGGCATGTGCCACGTACACGTCACTGTTCTTCACCTCCTAGTATTACAAGGACTACCTGGGTAGCCCAAAACTTCTAAAATATCAACGATCCGCTCAAAGAAGGCTTTAGAAGCAAACGTCGTTGTAGCATATGAAACACAAGGCTCACTCTCCAGGGCAGATTTGAGTTCTTTTCACTTGTGATTGGTCAAAAACACCAGAAAGAAGCCTTGACCCGCCCGTCCACGTGTCTTACAATGTTCATGTAAGCCGGACGGCAGAAAGGCTGTGCACCCAGGTCAAATATAGCTACCAAATTGAAACGACCCTGGTTAAGTTTTGTTTTAATGTATGTGTTATTATGAATTTGGACTGATCCATACCTGCTCTGAGTGACCTAAGCTCCGGATGGGCGAATCTTTCGAAAAGTCCAACGGCGGTACAAAATGGCGCCGCTAGCCACACGGCAGTCACGTACATTAGCTCAATATGCTGCTGACATTGAAACGTGTAGTGCATCCAAGACATACAAAGGCAGATACTGGCCACGTGGATGCCAATGTAGTCGAATCTAAAATTTGAATATTGTCTTGGTGAGAATTTGTAGTCGAAAAAATACGTGTACATGCCATCAGAATCATTTGCGGGACGATTCACAAGCTCGAGTGAACTCTGAATAAAGAAACAATATGTGTATGGTAAACGCAAGGTAAGTCATCAAATATATAATCGAACAAATATTTAGTGTTTTGTTGTTCACCGTCTGATAATTACGTCATGCGAGGGTTAATCATTCAGACGTATTATTCTATTGTTTAAATTTACTATAAACAACAGAAATGACTTGAATTCTGTGCTATCACGAATTTTCATTTCTTGTTCAAATCTCTTGAGACTTCCACGACATCAGCCTCACCACGACTCGAATTTGACCAATCGCGTGACACGCTTCGAGCGGTTTTTTAAATGTGACGCGACGTGATTGGTCAACTTTCCGGTCGTGTTGAGAGTAAACTTAGTGGTCTACAACTCCAATTCCCTCTGATGGAATATTAGAGAAACATAATTAGTCGACGCCAGGCACTGTTATCAACGAGAAGCCTTACCTTATGCACCACCTGAAGAAGGCGGGCGAATAGCAATGCAACAAATGGAACATTGCTGAGAATAACAACGTTGCCAAATAGCCAATCATAGAGAACGATATCCACTTTTTGTCCGACCACGTGATCCCAGAAACGTCTAGTAGAAAGTGAATGAGGACAACCAGATACACGAAGAATCCTACAAAATGATTGATACGCAAATCGATAACTAGCGTTAATGAGATGCGCTGTATCAATTTCGCTTCAGTGGTCGTCTATAATTAGCTGCAATTTATAAAAATTCTACCTAAAATATGGCAATCTCAAGGTGCGGAGACTAATCTGCAAATTCAAATTGGAACTAAACATAAATTTTACAAATAATACAACTTTAGTATCTCAACGAATACAACTAAATGACAATATTTTATTAAACAACGAGATTTTTCAACTTAAACATATTTCAGTGTCTCGAACATCATCATCAGAACAATCAACCAAGCCCAACTACATGTGGGTCAAGAGTGTTAGATGGCCGTGAGTGCTTCATGACGATGTTTGAGACATCGAAACATGTTGAAGTTGAAAAATCTCGTTGTCTTTATTAATGTTGCAACTCGAGTATGAAATCAAAATAAGTACATGCATGCGTGATTGTACACTCGACTACATTATGGTCGAACGAGCCCTCCAATTTGGCGAGGTAGACAAAAAAGTCCGCCTCAGAGAAACAAAAATACCCGTGGGATATACCGCGAGTTGCGACAAGAATTTTTGAATCAGCAAATCAGCGACACCTTGCCAGCCACTTAGGCCTACTTCGAAACAGTGTCGTACAAGAGATGCTAAAAGCATCAAACAATTGTGTTTAAATTCAGTTCAATAAACAAGGCATGCGAGCACCATGCACTTGACGATTCAAAGTTACGAACCACAATTGCCCAGTTCACATAAAGGTACACATAGGTGGCGCTTGTGAACCAAATCCATGCTTTAAACTTCAACATGGGACTGATATCCCGTAAACGGCGACTAACAGATGAATATCTGACTATAAAAGAACCTTCTTTCATCAGCACCGTTAGTGAATATTAAAGTAATATTTTATTGACATTTCCCTTTAACTCAACGCATACAGATCACGCCTTTCGGCCACACAAAATATATCCCCGATCATTTCTACATTACCATTGAAAGAAATTCCCAATTAGATTGCAGGTAAAATACTAATTATTGTTAACAGTAGAAAGCAGTTCGTATTTCATAGTAATTAAGAGACTAACGTATTGATTTATAGCATTCACCCGCATGCATGACTTCTATATCTAAATCGTAACTTAAAAGGAAATGTCTCTTGAACACTGGTGTTACAATTCGAATCACTTCCATCATACCTCCAAAATGTGTCCATATATTTACAGTTTCCGAATGTATGCGGAATAAGGATTTCAGTGTTTCTTTGAACGACAACTGTGGTCGGTGACCCGAGAGTAAGAAATGGTTGTCTTGTAACCATTCCGGGAGCTCACAAAACTCAACTGTCCTCCAGTTTGAGTCAACGAAACCGTCGTCTACTGATGGCGTATGATGGTGTTTTTGCTTTTGGTGATAGCCGGAAGACTTCTGGCGACATCTCACGTTGCACCCCGGAACATCACTATTCACAGCGGAGGTGGAGGATGAAACCTAGTAAGAATAAGTCAAGCTTTTTTCACGTCTGATTTTCTAAGGATGTGTGGCGATGTACCGCCTATGGATTGTCATGCACAATAGTCCTAAACAAAGATCAGTAGCCTCAAATTACCCTTGGAGGTGAACGTTATCTGGGCATGTGATTATTTCAGATACAGTACGTCACGCAACGTTCAAAAGGAATGATTCGCCATATGATTGATGTTGGCCCAAGCGCAGATAACGCTCACCTCCAGTGGAAACTTCGAGGATACGAACATACCCAAGCTGTTCTAAATAAAAGATGACGTACCGGTGCTGGTTCATGTCCATTTAAGGGGTGTCTTGACACCAGAACTCCCCGAAGATCTAGATCTAGACCCGACACTAGCTGGTAATTCGCTACCGTCACCTACCATAAGTAATAGGCCAAAGCAATATGTACATGTATATTGTACTAAAATGGCAACCAGACGTCTGTCTGACATCATTGCACACAATTGTCTTACGTGTAGCGCTTTGGTGGTTGTTGCCGCGAAGGGACCACTTTGCACAAACCACGAAATGATTGGCTTAAAAGCATACGTGAGCGCCGCCATTGTGTACTGTTGTCGACGCTGAATCTCTACATTTGCGTCATGAGCCTGGAAGTAAGAAAAGGCAATCAACCAATAAATTAATATTGATTCACTGTCTTCAGTTGAATTATTAAAGCCAAGTGCTTAAAGTCATAATGTATCCCGTAACCAAAGCATGTGGATCCCTCAGCGAGGGCTTACCGATGGTCGTCGTCTTCCAATTGGCCCTATTTTCGAAGCATGTTGGAGAGGTTATTAAACCTTACGATTTGGTGATTTATACCAGTTGGGTTAGGTTCCCATTGGGTAGTAGAGAGCGAATTCTTTGGTGGACAGGGCATATGAACGAATACTCCCGCCGTCCATTACGCTTTTAGCGCAGTTTGGGGATGAGTTGTTGTCTGAAATGTTTTGATGCAGAGCTACTGTAAGTTACAAACCCAGCAAATTACCTGAATCAACCGCCAAATATGCCAAGCATAAGAGTCTCCTTGTGGCTCAAAAGAGCCTTCAAATTTGCAATGGGAGCTTTTACTACAAGCAGCACCAGAAAATATGAACACACTCGATTCCAGTTTTTCTTTGCATAAGACTCTCCTAGAACCTTGTGGCTCAAAAGAGCCTTGAGATATTTGCAAGTGCAGCTTTTACTACTGCACAGGCAGATGCAGAAAATTTGAACGCACACGATTTCAGCCACGCTTTTCAGCTCATGTGCGAGACAGGGCTGTGGTACAAGAAAGTCGACAGCTGTTTAGTGAATCAGTAGACAGCAGTAGTTTTTCAGGTGACAAGCCCTGATACATGTACGACGTGATTTGGTTTTGGTTTTTGTCAGACCTTCAAATGTGTTTGACTCTCTGAAAGAATAAAGAGCTCCATGTTACCAAGGACAGGCTCATGTTCTCTAGCTACGCGAGCAGCCTGGTCATTTGATGGTGAAAAATTCAGTCTGAATATTGTTGGAATTTCCAGCAATATCTAAACTTGTTTGCCACCTTCTGCAAGGCCATGAACACTGAATTTGGGATAGTTCTAATCTGATAGTAGTCTATTCGAGAAATGTTATCCATGTGAATGCAGTATAAACTAACATCAATATGTTAGCACCAGGTTACACGCTGTGCACATTCTTTAATGAGAGGTCCCAAAATCCCCCGACCACTAGGGAACATCTCATCTAGCTCACCCGACCTCGGGGATTTTGTTCACCACATAAGATGTCCAAGTAAGGTGGTGGCGGAGAAATACGTCTAGATAGACCATCCGTTCCTGTAATGGGAGTTCAGTACCATAGAGCCTAAATAGATTTGTACGTCATTTCCGTTTCCAGAGGATCATCACCACTCTGTTATTGATCGAAATCCCGTTGTCTTGGTATATCGGATAGCTGAGTTTTCCTTCGGGGAAAGGTTTGGCACGTGCCACCATCAACTTTGGAAACGCAGAAGACAACTAGCGTGCACATGAACAAACCAGCTTTTGCAAGCGCTACCCATTAACTGTCTTACAAGGCAGTCCTCGGTCATGTTAAAGATAGTTGGCGATGCGATGTCTCTTTGTAGAGTTTCTCTTGTGGTGCGTACTGTCATACATGTACCGTTACTTCTTGCATCAAATTTATCTTTTACAGGCTGACTGTTCAGCACGTGCATGTTCATCGAAACCCCCCCTATCAATGTGAAAATTGTAACTAGCGCGTTACAGATAACATCAAGCATAATGCAGCTTCAAGTACCAATATTATAAACCAATAACTTACCATTGGTTGAAGGTGCATCGATACTTATAAAGTTGAATGCATCGTTGATGACTAGAAAATAGAGAAAGCGTTAGAATTAAGAACGAATATTTTTGAAACAAGTGAGGGTGCGTTCCGTAAAGCACTTTGCGCACGAGAAAATTCAAGTCGCGCTAGCGAAAGGCGTGTGTTTCGTGAGTATGCACGGTGAGTTGTCGATCAGGCTGGGGTGTTCAATTACTGGAGAAAATTCAAGGTTTCCGTTCCATAATCGAAGTGTCTGACAAATCTCGTGCGTTACGGAGCGCACCACATTTCAACTTACGGTTACTGAAATTTTAAACTTGACACGTGTTGCGAACGCACTTGTGGTATCTAATAGCAAGAGAACCGAACCAGTACGCTTAGTCGTTGTCGGCTGATTGAACCCATCACTGACCAAAGCTTTTAAAATATTTTATAATGTTGAAGTCCGTTAACATCGATTTTTCAATTGTAGTAAAGTTAACACTTGATTCCCTCGCGAGAGTATTAACCTAATGAACACCGGAGCACCAATTAAGAGACACGTTGTCTGCATGAGGTTCGTTCCTTACATGCAACAGTGGATCTAGTTCGACATATTTTCTCGGGCACATTTTCCAAATGTCATTAAATGTTCATCATGTCTTTAGTTAAAATGTCTCGACTGATGGAGTAGTGACAATGATGATGAATTCGCCAGAGATATATTAACTGAGAAGATTATCTTTCATTCTTGTCAATAGCAGGCAATGGTCTAAACTATCGTGCACAACCATACAAACAAAGAACCCTGGACCATTTGCTCCACGACGCCCAGATTTCCGAGCGTGGACCTCGGCATGCACTGTGTCGGTCATAAACCGATCAATCTTGGCTGCGTTTCGTGGAGCAAGTGTCTTGCAAAACAGCAAGATCACTGAAGTCTTCTGGAGATATCGCCGAGCGAACCACGCGATCACACCAGTTCCATTCTTTGGTTTACGAACGTGAGGCTCATTGGTTCAGACAGACACTTGGTTTCCCTATAGTTGTTCGCAATTAACTGTTATATAGGATAGCAAGATTAAAGTGCTCCACTCCTGCCATTTCTGACGTCATAAAGGGGGAAAGTGCTTACACGCAATTTGACTTCACTTGAAATTTAGTTTTAGTGTACAGAAGTGATCTACAGTAGTGTTAAGTGTCTTGCTTGACGTTTCCGTAAGTCGCGCTGCCTTCCAAATTCATACCTCCAGGGTAATTCAAATTAGACACTATTAAGAAAATTAAACCTAAACATATTGGTGAAAGGTTGTTAAGGTGAATATCTTTCACTACTTAATTCTTGCCTGTTTATCCATAGATGCTTGATAACAGCCTATCAGTGCTTTATCCTGGCGTACATTCACTTAATTGCAAAGGTTACGTCATCACCTGATGAGCGACAGGTACTTCTTTTTGTTAAGTGTATATCGTCGATCTGCTTTCGTTCACTATTTAAATTTGAAGGAACGCGAGGTCGGATTATCGCTGCGTTAACCTGTTCCCGCGATGCCATTGGTTGGTTTGATTGCATGTAGCTTAAAGATGCTGTCTCCGTAAGTCGTATTCAAATTTATAGGAAATGCCACCTTGTGACTTCCTGGATGGAGAACTGTTTGTACAAGTATAATCAGGAAAAGAAAGAATTTGTAAATAAAATGCGGTTTTGAAGAAAACACTAGAACAAGTGTGAACACAAAGAAATCCCTATTAATTCCAAATATTATGCAATCGTTATTTGATAGTGAAATGGACAAATAATAAAAACTGTGCCTTGTATTATTAGGGTAACGATGACATATTACCATACTCATTTACATAAAAATAGTCTCGCAAAACAAGACTTTTGTGATATTGTAATGGTAAATTGTTCTCGGATGGTTTTCGGCTCACCAGAAGACCCGGGGTTGCCTGTAACCTAGTACTTCATTTGCATATTCACAATTTCATGAGACGTAGCATCTTTAATTTACAGTGCGGTACCGTCCGTTATCGTTGAAATTCAGTCTAAAGTTGCTGCAGCCGTGAAACATCATGGTCAAACATGGTCACCCTAAAGAGATTTCCAAACCCCCTAACCTATCGGAATCATCGAAGATAACTTCGTTCAGTTGAATCAATGGTATGCCCGAATCATTAATATTGTACACGAGCACCTGTCTCTGTGGAATTGCCTAGCTCAGATCATGCAACTTTTATAATGGCAATGAATTGCCTCACTTCATAACATACACAAATAATATGGTCTTAAATAAAAAGTTATATCATAAGCAAGTGAATGATGAGTTGTTTCACATGAATTCCAAATTGATTTTTAGACACTTACAGAACGGGAACCGAAGTCATATTCTACCCTTTCTTCCTAAAGAGAAACGACGTTAAGATAATTAATACACTACATGCTATCAAAATTTTACTAACAGGGTTTGTACATACATTCTGTTCACTAGATTTTGAAGTTTCTAAGCAGGCACCCAGTCATTCGAAGAAAAGAATATTTTAATATTCATCTGGAATTCTGGAAGCCATTGTAAGTCCACAGACTTTTTGACACGAATGGTCACATTGCGACTTAGGGCGAGATTCTTGGAGCATTAAGGGAATCTAAATCAGAGCTCCTGCCTGTTGAAAACAGAAGTACCTCATGCATGTCTATCGGTAACTCGCCTCTGAGAGATCGCAGCGTCAAGTGCGAAACCAACTCTTACCACAGCCGCGCACCCTTCGACGCCGCGAAAACTCTAACCACACACAAAAACCTTCACTATACAACCTGAACTTCAGCTACAGTACAGCACGGTTATTACTGCAGACAAATTTTAGTGCATGTGAGCAAAAACGCCACATACAGACTGGGTCGCGGACTGTACTAGTTACCAACACCAAAAATGTCTGTGGTAA
The DNA here is from genome assembly GCA_002633005.1 of Phoronis australis. NCBI lineage: Eukaryota > Metazoa > Phoronida > Phoronidae > Phoronis > Phoronis australis. The sequence continues at coordinate 222,247 of NMRA01000362.1, read as the reverse complement.
AAATGTCTGAGGTTGGAGCTCAAGTGTTTTAACACCTCATATAGCTTTTGTTGGTGGTAAGAAATTTTGCACTGTTTGGTAAGGCTGCGAGCCGTGGTAAAAGTTCTTTCACGCCCATGAACATTGGGGCTACCATTTTGAAAGCGACTCTTCTTTTTATAATACCTTTGAAAGAGTTCTACTCCCTAAATTAACATATCAGTCGAATCTGACCCAGAATTTGGTGAAAAAAGACTTACGTGAAATTTCTAACCGAGAAGTAAAGAAAGAAATTAAATGTTTTGATTACCATGACGATTTGTAATGTTTTTTTTGTGTTTTACATTAATTTGTGTAATGGTCTACGTTATTTTCTGTTTGCTCATAATTGCGTCAATATTCAAAGCCCGCACACAGTGTTGGAATGACAAGGATTTACTTCGTAAACACCAGAGTTTCGTGGACCTACTTTTAAGCAAAGGTGAACCACGTTTTGACACTCTAAGCCATAGCAAGAGTTTCGATGTCACGGCCAAGTGCAAAACGTGATCTATTCTCAATAAACATGCTTGTACAGGACCGGTACTGTTGTACCATTTGTACCACTTGTACGGGGTACCGGCTTATCCTGTACCATCCCAGTGCAAGTAAGCCAATGCATACTTTGTGACTGGTTGCCAGCACTGGCCTGGAACTGGTTTTGTACCGTTTTATATCTGTGCTGTTAATTACATGAAGTGCGCATGTATCATTTTGAAAGACTTTGAAGTAAACCGAGGGACCCAACTCGCAAAACAGCAGGCAAATGAAGACTCTCAAAATATCCTTTAAATCTGACTACCGCGTATTTTTATTTTGCTATCAATAGAACACCTTAACAGGAACTCTTTCCGTTGCTTTTCAGTCAAAAACTTATAAAAGAGAGTTTGACCCAGAACCAACCTAGTTTCAACTTATTCTCAGACGATGCTCATTTATTTCATTTGAACAGACGATATTTTCATGGCGCTCCAAAAAATAGTCGCCGCAGTTGAACGGCAATGAACTTCCTCTTTTTATGTAAAAGCACACGTACATATGCGCGCACCTACTAGGGAGGCTTGGGGGTCTCCAACGAGCCCCCCATTTGGCGAAGTGGGCACAAACGTCCGTCTCAGAGAAACAAAAACTCCGAAAAAAAGTAGAAAAAGAGACAAAAGTCCACTAAAAAGACAGGAACTACCAAAGTTCGGCGAATGCACAATTCATACCTCTGAACGAACCACGTGAATCTTAGTAAAAGGTCGACATTCTCAAAAATTCGAGCCGACATTTTTTAGGCTGGACGCGTGCATGGTACATGCGGAAGTGAAATTTACCAAATGTATGTTAGTGATGTATTTAGATTAGTGAAACATTTTCAGTGTACTAAATTGTTTTTTAAAAAGGAAACAGTATATTTGAAACAGTGCTTCGCTTGTTTCCAAAGTCCTGAAAATAGTTACGTATACTATGATATACAATGTGTATACTTTTTCATGCTATCCGTGTTTTGCTGTTGTCATTTGGCAATACACCGGCAATAAAAGTAAAATCATCACGCTCAGTGCACTAATCAACTATTCCCGGAAGGGCTAATTATACAGCGGATCCAAAAGACCGCCCGCAAGACTGTTTCAAACTTATCACTGATATTTCTGAAATTTTGGTGGTTTTTCAGCTGCGCATTATACTACTCCGTATCTACTCTCATTAAAAATCTCCGGTAGCAATTCTTGCGCATTATGTGGGCTGTGCCACGGGAAAGGTATTTTCTTTACCTTGCGGCTAAGCTTTAGATCCGTCAGCGGCTAAGGATACAAACCTGTGGCTGTTTTCTTTAATGAATAATAGATTTCGATCAGGGATTCCAAGCGCCTAGAAACACTGGACTAATCTTCAAGTGGAGATAACCTGCAGTTACACGCACGCAAATGCCAATTCGTTAACAGCGTAACTTTGCACACCCTCTGACTGGTAAAATGGACCTCTCACAGAAATATTGATTTTCAGCAGTATCGATTCTTATCCCAGCCGAAACTACCACAGCTACATCCATGACATGGTATGCAGGTTGGCGAGCGTCAATGGTTCAAGTGGTACATGTATAAACCAGCCTCCCGTTCAGTAACGCTAGGACCTCGCTAAAAAGGAAGACTTCGCGAGATTACGTGAGATATTGCCGTGTATTTTAAATAGGAACACGTGACTTTGACTAGGTTTTAGCTAGGTCCTAGCGTAGGTCCTAGCGTCTACTGAACGCACGCCAGGGCTTTCTTTCCTACACAACTTTTGATTGAAGACAGTTTATAAAACGATTCCCAGCGTTGAGAAGAGCTGACGGGTCGTTATTTGCCTCAGACCACGCCCACAAATTTGCTTGTCGCACAGGTCTTACAAAAGATACAGAGTATGTGATTCCAGATAACGAATTAAATTGATGTATAGATGATTTTATGTTTTCTGAAATGCTCCTCCTCAATATTCTCAATAAAACTAATCAGTTTAGCAAGAAGAGGTCGATCGCTGTCTGTCGCCAAAAGTTGGTGTAATTGTCAACGGATTGCATGTCGATTTATTGTAGCTATTCTATGCCTTTGGAAGGGCAAATGCACCTGTCAGTAACCACAATTGACGTTTTTAAAACCAAGGTCAGGGTCACTAGTCGTTGTGTTACAAACTCGTCTAGGAAATTGACCAATTTTGCTTGCCACGCCTATGAGTCCAGGTTCGAAGAAGATATCCAGGCCGCAGAAAGTATCTCATAGCCGCTTTAATTATATGCCTTTTAATTATTTAACAAATGAATATCTCAATACTAAGCTAGAATTTAATTGTTTGTATGTTCTTAATTCATAACAAACGCAGTAGTTGTACATATACATGTACATGTATAGTGTTGAAATGGGATTAAGCGATTCATTTTGTGAGTAAATTTCAAACCTGGCTCTAGAGAAACTCGATTTTAGCACCTAATAGCCCTGTTTTGAAGCATGGACCTCTCAAATTGTCTTTATTTTCTTGATCCAATCGCAGCTTATTTTAACATTAAGTGCAAAAATTAGGTTTTGCTAATATGGAAGCATTTGTAATCTCCAATCAACCCTAAACGAAGTATATTGGTAGTGGAGTGCATGGGTTAAACTCATGTCCAGCAATGTCACCAACGCACACCTCTTATATATATGTCGGTGCATTGAATGCGAGCCACTTTCTTCCGATCAACTTTTCTCGTGCGTGTTCATGTACGTTCGTGTAGCAACTTTGGGTTACAAGCAAACAGCGGAAAACCAGCTGCAAAAATATCACACAAGGCTGCTCCCAAAATCCTTGGTAATAAAGAATTATTTGCGACCATGGTAGGGACACCTGTAGTCTTCGTCTGATAAACTGTGCCTTTAGTTCTTTCAAAAACGTGTTTTAAAAGCCGTTGGGGATCTAATGTTACCGTTACTTAAAAGAGACTGGCACAGCAAACTTTGGTGTTTGCTGTCAAGTGCATGACTGAAGATAGTCTCACATCGAGTTCACTTCATGGCCGGAAAAGAACTTTAACATTTCCGCACGCAGTTATCAACATTGCTGAAGTTCAAAAATTCAAAAATACATACCCTCAATCACTTTGCAGCAGCGCAGCCGTTGTCTGTTAACTGGTAGATATCGATTGTATATTTGGATCCATCGCTTTGACGTGTTGGCTGTTCCAAAATAGTGGTCATTTTCTCCAGAGATTGAACGGCTGATTTCATAGGGGGGGACATGTGAAATTTACACCAACGAAGCTGTATTTTCACTTCGCCCACAGACATGTCAGCTTTGCCATTTGATCATGACTTGACGAAATTTTACGAACTGGCTTGGTCCCATAATCGTCTGGTCTAACTGATCTTTCCTATTGAACTCACATAAAAATCGACGTTTTAAAGACGGAGGTTTTTGTGCGTGGAAATTGGAACTCGTATGGAAATGGATATCTAAGACCACAGAAACTAAATCGGACGAACTGCAGTGTAACAGACCACGAAAAAAAAGACAGGGACTTCATGTAATTATAAGCTTACAGTCGAAACTCTTAAAGCTGCGTTTAGCTGCTATTCAGTTGCCGAAACGTTTCGGTTTTCAAAAACCGCGCTGATCAGATCTTGAATAGTCATTTGCCAAATGAGCCGACACCTAAGTCCACAGGAAATTCATACACCCCTCATTTCAAACTTCAATAAATTTTAGGGGTGGCCAACCCCAATAAACTCCGAAGCATTATGAGTCGTTGGTGTTTTCAATGTTCTTATGTGCAATCTGTAGAATCTTTTCACGTAAGGAAATATTATGAGATCGATTTTATGAGTGTAAAACGCTCCATTCGATTTTTGTTTTTAATCAGCTGAACAGGGCGAATGCAGCTTTCAATAAGCTAATAAGCCTTATCATTTTTTACGGAGACAAATTGATTTCAACTATTAACAAGATTCAGGGAACGACCTGGCCTCAAACTTACCGATACTGGATTGCAGCACTAATTTGCACTTGCTGAAGCAAGGCGTCAGTGGTCAGTAAATTTTTTGGCCGTTGTTCCAGGCCCTGGTAAACTTTCCTAACCATCATCGAATGCACAATATGCATACATGTATGCTCTAAGTAATTGCTAAATCCCAGATCCATGTTGACTACTAATTGACCCCCAGACTTTCAGTGAACCCCTAGAGGACTCTATCGACTCCCAGTTGTGGTTATCGACCCCCTCACTGACCACCTGGTTAACCGGATTCGTTTTCTATCTTTCTATGTAAATCTCAACTTGCGACTTATCACACGTTGTGTAGCTAAATAACCGCTTCAATGGTCTGTATCAAGTTAGCTAAAATGGAATCTCATGAAACAAGCAATACTCACTACCGTGATAAGAATCTATTTCCATTAGCATTCGTGCACTATTTTCGATTTTTCAATTTTAGGGTTGGCCAACCCCAACAAACTCTGATGCGTTTTTCCGAGACACTCGGATGGCGCTTTTGTTTGTAAAGGAAATAACAACATTACGAGACCGATTATATGAATGTAATTTGATTTTCATTTCATTTACCTAAAAATGGCAAAGTGCAGTTTTTAACTTAATGAATTACAGCATAAGATTGCCGAAACATCGTTGCGAACCAAAATGATTCCAAAAGATTCCCTGCAAAGTTTGTTGCTATATTTTGAACTTATTCAATTTTCAATAGATCTCCCTATACACGTTCTGCGAACAGCTCATCAGTCGGCCAACGCTCTCTTCAATAACGCTTTATCGAAGTGATCGATTTCTGACTTCTCTCCAAACGATGCCAAACATTCAAAATTGATCAGTGCATTCGAACAATGTAACTTGTTCATCACCGAACAATACGGTGAATTGAATGTCGCCAAACAATAGTTGGTTCTGATGACAAGGTTCAAATATCGCAGCTTATTAATTAACAAGTAAGCTTTCCTTACTTATATAACTATATAAGAGCTGAATGAACAGTTATCGAAGTGTTCTCCATCCAACAAGCGAAGCTAAATTCGTAGACGGTGTAGCACCCCTAATGATTTTTTCGACAATAGATTACCGGCACATTCGTCACGCAGATTTTTGTCGCAACAGAGTCGGACATCAGCGACGAATTCGTCTGATTTTTTAGGAATTGATGTTTGCCGAGTTAATATCGCTCTAACACACGGAGCTTATATTAAAAATGCGTTCTGCGCCGGGTATCTGAATGGAGAATACATGTACTGTACAAATCGCAAACGATACATTTCAAGTTACGTTCATTAAGTTGATATAAGTTAGCGCATTGACATCGCATATTAACTTTAACGAAGAATTATTAGTCTTCGGCAACCAAGATATGGCGTGCATAAAAACTAATTCCAACATAAAAGTTCTTTTCCAAGACAGATTTGACAAAGGGATATTCCACTCCTCCGCCACGCTGTGTTCTGCAGTGAAACTGTAAGCGACACTGTCCAACCAATACGCGATGCGGAGCAAAATAACAAAACACAGCAAGTCATGATTGGAAATTTTACTTTGAGATCAAACCGTCACAAATCACAGAGCAACAAATGTCCAAATGAGTTACGTTAGGTCAAATCAATGAACTAAATTTAGGTCATTGGTCAGAAGCACAGGTAAAACGACGCAAGTACATGTACTGTAGTTGTATACCTGGTACTGAAGTAAAGATCTATTGCTTTAAGGTTAAGTCACACACACACACAGTTGTCTGGCTAATGTAAACCGATGGACTGGGGTCGTATAATACCAACACGGTATTTTACAAGGATGAGGCTAAGCTCTTTTGTTTTAACGTTCCTACCATAGACGCCTATGGTTCCCACGCAGCTAGCTAGCGGTACAAAAGAAACCACATTGGTCAACAACATAGCCTAATGTGTGACAATAATGTTTGAAGTAACTTTTTTCACAACTGTTATCATTAAAAACTGACAATCCATAAGAATAGAACAGATGGACAGGAAACCTCCAAGCATCACTTGGACATCTAACTACTTCCACAAGTTCATATCTGGAGCTACATTATGCCATGAAAGAAAAGTTCTTCCTCTGTAGAATGGTGAAAGCTCGGAAATAATTGACAAGGAAAACAACAATGGAAATGTATAACTTGACGGCAGGCAACAAATAGACATAACAAGAGACATTATAGAATAATCGAGTACAACATGCGACTCGATGTAATGTGCGATCAATGCAGAAACTGACTATTCTTAAATTATGGAAATGGAGAAGTAAAATCCTCATTTCCTGTTTGGCCATAGTCTGACCGTGGGTCATGATACAAGGCCCGTTATAGGTGTGCAACAGACAACCGACAAATGCAGCTGCACAAATCAACTGTAACATGTAACTGGATTTAACAATCAAAGTTGCAGTAAGCCTCCTTTCAGCTGTCACTGAAAGATCACCAAATTTAGACCACTTTCCACTACAAAACTGGTCTCAATACGTTCCTTACTTGATGAGAAGTCATTTCTGGCTAGGGAAGATCCAAAAACTAATTAGCGCTCGAGACAACACCTCGTGCATAACACAATCTGCCAAGACAAGATGACACACTGAATTGATCTCAAGCAATAACGAGTTGTCAGTTCTTTCCAGGAGTGTATTGTTTAACTTAGTATCAGCAGCACTGGGAGTTCATTGGACTATCCAGAATAAAAAAAATACGATTATGTAATATACAAAAAAGCCTATTATTACAGAATCTATCTCCACAGTGAAATACCACACTATAACAGCGATTTAACTTGGAATCGTAAAAAATGCCATCATGGGTTAGTGATCATGGACGCCGTGAGAAATTGGGAAACCCATTTTGGACACCCTATTGTTGAAATCCTGGATGAAGCCCTGGTCCTAAATCATTATTTTCTGACAGAAAAGAGGCTTACAGCCACTTTAGTACACCCACTTTGAATTACCATTAAGTTAAACCTACAGAGAACACCAAAATCAAAACAAAATCAACCAGCTCCCTTAAAAACTGACAGCAAACCACTCGATCTATATTACCTTAAAAACAACAGAACCTTGCATAGGGATTTAATTACAAATTTCAATCTACGGTGCGATTAAAGAAATAACTTTGATTTAGCAAAAAAAAAGAGAAATGTCAAGTGGCACGCAAATTTCGGCAACGATTGAGTTTCTGGTCCGTGATTTTAAACAGAGAGAGCATGTGCATACTAGAATAGGAGACATGAGGGAGGTTTTTGACGTGATTGGAGCATGAATACTGTTCACAGTAAGGAAAAACTAGAACAAACTACATTACACGACCTTCTTTCTCTTAAGTGGAGGAATATGTATGTCCAACGAGTTACCATCAAACTTTAACTTCACTCTTCTTGGTCTAGTCTCCTCACTTTTAACATTACAGAACTTAGTGAGTCGCCCCGTCCTCTTGGGACTGTGAGGTGACTCCAAGAGGGCATCTTCCTCTGAGCTCAAGTTATCAGTTAAAATCTCATACACTGGTTCCTGCATGCGATGCAGCCTCGGCGAGACTGGCTGGCTGTTGGGCTCTGCATCCGGCGCGATAACAACCGCTCGTTTCACCCGGATCTTCAGCTTCGGAATTTTTTTCCCAGTTGCCAATTGCAGAGATTCGTGAGCGTCGCTCGCTCCATTTGCACTTGCCCGGCTACACGGAACAGTCACATGACCATTCAACATTGCCTCTCCGTTCGATGTCGCTGATTTACTACACGAGCCACCATCACTTACTTTGTTCCCTCGTCCATTTTGTTTTTCGGAGTCACTGTTTGACCTTGTTCGCTTAGTTCGTGGAAAACTCACATTCACAGGCTCTAATACTAGCTTAGGTTCGGGTAGTCGAAAGCCTTGAGCAAGCAATAGTTCGGCGTCGTAACGAGTGATCCCCCGGCGCTTCAGCTCCTGTGACGTCAAAAGATGGGCGTGTCTCTCGATGTTATTGGATCTGTGGTCCCAGTTGTCTGAAACCATTAAAAAATACATCTCAAAAGCATTCATAAAGCAAACTCACCATTTCCACTGTAAATTCAACCAGGATCTTGTTGTTCAAAGCATTTTGAGAAGGCATGAAAATTCCGAGAAATGCATAATCAAATGGGGATGCTGACGAAACACAAACTTGAAGTGCAAATCCAAAAAAAATCTTTCCTGATAACAAATTTCACTAAGATCCTGGACGGGGTTCAGGAGATACAGCTGTGGATGGCAGACACGAGCCAGAGAGATGATGGCAATGTGCAGTATTATCCATCCTTTGTCTCAGAAATTCATTCTGTCATTCCATATGGTCTGTCATTTACCACATCCATCGTGCATGCAGCCATTTTTCAGCAACATAGTGAATTACACAATGTCACTAGATGGCGATAGGGTAGTTGTTGGACAGCGTTCTCAATTCTAGTATGGGTTTGACGCAGAGCCGTTGAATATTTTCCAGCATTTTCATAAATAACTTGCTACCCTGACGCTACCTCATTGCCACTTGGAATGTGCTGGGACTTTCAACTCAAGAACAAATGTGAATAAAAGAAATTGTGTTTCATCACTGTCAACTTGTCCCACCGTTCACACCAATCGGGTAAAGCAAGATGTTTTTGTGCTTGAATAGCTTTAATAACACTCAAGACTTAAATATAGAATGTTTCCTATTGCGTAGCTTTCAAACTTTTTAAGAGTTGACGAGAGTTATTTTAAAAGTGCATTACTATTGCCGCCCCAGATGACACAGGGAGAAAGGTGATTCCGCAAGGTTCAAAATAAACCAGGCAAACTTGCTTCATACACATGCTCCGGATTTTCTTTCTTGATGTCAGGAAGGCAAACACTTAAATCCTGCATTCACAGATAGTTGTCAAGTTTGAACAAACTTGATCTCGCCGGAGTTGTAGCCCACAGTACAGCATAATACTTTGTTGGCATTGGAACGACGAATAGAATAATAAAGCCGAGAAAGCATGTAAGTAATGCAACAACAACAAAGATCATTGTGGCCTTCAATGGCATGAAAATGAATGGCTACAATGGCATGAAAATAAATGGCTACATAAGTACTCGACAAATTGCCGCATCCGAGTGTCATTGTGTAATCCAGGATGACCCGATTAATTCAAAGTCGCAGCTAATACCTTTCGACAGATTAAAAACACGGTTCAGTTTACTTTTAAATGATTCAGAACTGGAAGCATCTTTACCGACACCCACCGTGGTTTGGTCCAGTGAAGTGGTTATCTTTCTCCGTGTGTTTAGATGAACACTTTGTCCGACTTAGCCGGTCATCAGTGTCTCTCAATCGGTACCCTTTGGCCGGTGAATGCACATCGGTGTTGGAAGGTCTGAAGGCACCAGTTTTACGCCTTGAAATAATAAAGTATATTTTTAATACGCTATCAAACAGAATCAAATCAATTTTTGTTCTCAACCAACGCCCTCAGTATTCTGCGTTCCTATTGTCCGTGAGTTTTCTGGGAAATAAATGTCATCTTCTTGGAGTTATTTTTCCGACAAAAAAGACAGCATAGAAATCTATGCCAAAGATTGCTGCCATCCAAAACTGAATGCATGACCTCATGATGTGACCTGCAAAATGAAGATTTTATTCTGTACTCTTTGGGTTTTCCAAAAGCTCTTAGCTTCTTTTCATTTCACAAGTTTTCAATGCCTGTGATTTATTTCTTATCATTTTCTAGCTTTTCCATGAGAGGCCACCATACCAGGAGAGCATTCTGTGGATCAAGACTCATGCGAGAAAAGTAAGATCTCTCAAGACCCCACAAAATTAAGCATGTGAAAACACATTGTTCATGAATATGCTTGGCAGCTTACTCGCCTGTTCTAGAAATATGTGACTTGTTGGTGAGATGGTAATCTTGAATTCTGGGATTGTTTCCGTTCCATATTTCAGCGCAAGTCCACGTTAAAGCCATTTCTGAACGGTAACATCTGGAAACTTGGTTCCTACAGTGTTTTTAGAGCATCCCTTTGAGCCCACGAATGCCATAAATTGCCAAATCTAACGAACTGTAATGCGTATTTGCTTGCTTTTGTCTATGTCACCCCGAGAATCACCTTTTAATATTCAAACAGCTGCGAATAACACCTGCACGCAATGATGTTCTATTCAGACCCCTATTCAATACAGCTGTTATCGGCCTTTTGTTATTTGTGCTGGGATCTTGCAGTGAGGCAACATGGCACGAAAAGGCAGTTTCACCCTTCAATTGACAGGCTTACATTTGCGTGAATGAACTCGCATTTTCTTATTTTACTAAGGCTTTGCTAAGACTATCTGTTTAGCCCAATACATGTAAACTAACAAAATTCCAATGAAGTTAGGCTTTAATGACCCACGGCCACCGAAATGCCGTCCAGGGTTACATTCTTCCCAACAGAAATCTGACTAGAAATTATTGGCTGTGTTAAAAGATATAAAACACTATTAACTAGTAAGTCATTGTAAAAATTATCTGAATGTACTATACAGCATCAGAAAAAACATTTCAGTTAAGGGGGTTCAAACACACTGAACAACAACATATTTCTTGCTAGAGATGAAAGACCTTGAATACGGCTTAGTGTTCACTTCACATACGACAGTGTGCAGGTCATACAATGTTTCTCCTAAGTTGATTGAAAATTGGAGCAAAGCATGCTTTAATTCAATCGCCATATTGTTTTGAACTGTTTTCTTTAAAGGAGCATTGGAAGACCTGTCAACATATTCCAATCAGTCATAAATGACAAGTTGATAGCCACGTCGTAAACAGGGCTTAAGAATTTTCACTGAAGCGAAACTAAGAACTGGCCTTATGACCTGGCACTAAACATCATCATTAGGTTAAGAAATCAAAGACTGTTTGAAGGAAATCAATATTAATCTCTTTTCAAGGTGCAGACGAATTCTCATTTTACTAATACGAAGTTGCAAGTCAAAGACACCCGCAGTTTGTATGAAACGCTGGTCTAAAACATGTCAATGGGGTCTACAAATGGACCACTTACAAACACTTAAACAAAGGACACAGACAGTGGTATAAGCAGAACAGTTTATCAAAGGATGGTAGCAAGTGAGATGATGAATTCAACAAGGAGGCATAATGAATGCAAATGCAAGCCTCTTTAAAAGTATACCAATCCTCGTTTATGGGATTCCAACAAAAGCTGGTTCTGTCATCCGCTGACAAACTACTGGTACCTCCCCAGAACCACAAAGAGTTATTGTGGAAAACCAGGGCTTCTGAGGTAGTCATGACAAAGACAAAATGAGTACTGTTGTGATTTTTGAGAAAAACGCCATATTCAATCTCTTTGATGTTAGTATTGCACCTGTCACCCTTACACACGTAATTTCGTGGAGCGAACAAAAAGACTGTAACAATGGCTTTCTATTGTGACACGTTTTGGTGGGAAGGCACACTGTCTCCACTGTTTCCAAAGATGCACTTTAAGAATGAGAGATTTGGCACTGGGTGGACATTTTCACCCCATTGAGGTGTTTATTCATACACTGAAGCTGTTACAAAGCCGCCCTCTGTAACTTTTTTTATTTAATCCACTTACTGCAAAACAAGTCGCAACTTTCCTTGATAAGAATTCAGGACTTGGGAAGAATGGAGAGTTCATTATTGCTTTAGACCATTCTTGATGCATAAAATAATCAGTCGCATTAAGGCAATTCATTCACCCTTGCCATAAGCAATCATTTCATCTCAAGCCAATTAATTCCTTCTAATCTCAGTATAGAATGAGCTGAGACCAGATTTATTACGGTAAAAGGCCTTAGTAAAATGCAGCAAACCCAAAAGCATGAATACCTTTCGCAGGTTTGACACTCGCACAGATGGTTGTCGTCGCCAAAGAAATCCTCGCCATAGAAACACGTGATCTCTTCCCCCACCTCAATATCCCGCAGCACTTTGACGCAGGCAGTGTCGCGTCCTGTCGACACAAACTGAAATAGAAACAGCAATGTTACCTGCATTATCAGATGCCTGCTATGAAAAACACATAGCCTAACAATGACAAGCAAACTAGTTGACGCAGTTTTGAAGTTACCCTTTATTGCAGTTTGTCGAGTTGGTTGTACAGGGTTAGACACAAGTGAAAATGTCCAATAGAAAATACAAGTGTCAGCATATCTACACTTGTATTTCTGGACTTAGGCTCATTAACTGTGACAAAAGTAAAACAAAGAAAAAAGACAGCATAAAACCATACGTCTGCTCAGCGCCTGTTCAAGTGAGGGCAATTTTCAACTCGTATTTTGACCGTTTCACTCACAATTTAGAGTCAACCAGAGCTATGATTGTCACCTCTGCCAGTTGTAGCTGGGTACATCAGAGTCTTATTAGCATCTTCTGCAGTACATTTAAGAATGACCCAGTTCTAGAAACTGACACTTACCAGGACGAAAGTCAACCCCAGCCTCTCATACTGTGCAACAAATATAAGACACGAATTCTGCGCCAAGGAACAAACTCGATCCACCCAATCATAGAATTCCACACGAAATCAAAGTATTTCGAAGTTGCAACAACAAGTCATTTGACGTCAGCATACATTGTCTCGTGGCAGTTTTCTGACGTTTTTCAACCGTTGAAAAACTTTGAACAGTTTGATGACATTCGTATGGAAGGTCAGTCCTAGAGTTTTGGCGCAAAAATTTTTAATGTCAGTGAATTTTCTATTTCAAATTGCACACTTAGCTACTTGAAAAAAATGTTTTGGCTAGAGAGCGCCAATTAAAGTTTCACGTTGACAACAAGTTTTACGGTTAAGGCAAATTCTTTGAACTTAGGGGTCATTGTACCTCAGTTTCAAAGGTGACCTTGGCGATGATTACTCTGACAATCAATTTGGCTTCTGTCCAGCTGTCATCACAGCTGAATACTTTTGTCTTGTATTGTACCTGCGTTTGCATGTATTTCAAAATGACAGAAACTTTGCAAGAATCTCTTTACAGGAATTAGTTAATCCGCTTATCTGTTGTGCCCCAATGGGATCCACAATCCTGAGAAAGTACCTATCAGCAGGCCATGAAAATGGCATTGTCAGAAACCTGTGGGACTGATAACGTCTATTTGTCACCAGAATACAATAAGCATAAGAGCAAAGGCCGAAAAATACCACACTGGCTTACAGCAGTCTGGCTTGGAATTTAACGGAAAAAGGAGTGTGTTAACCAAAGATTAATTTTCCCTAAAGCAGCCCTGTGAAATTTGATGGAACTCTGAAACCTGGCAATTGTGTTCCAATGCAAAAATTTTCATCTGCCTTCATTTAAATTTGCCGGAGAAAATACTTGCATTGTTGCAGACAATTTTGACATGAAAACAACACTTTTGGCACAATTCCAGTCAACGCTTCGCTTTCATCCCAAGGTACCTACAAAATTACCATACTATCCTGGAATAATAGCTGCACTGCTCTGATCCTGCAATGCCACCGAGGAATCTCAAACAGACTCCCTCCTTGACTAAGAGCGCGTCATCCCTCACCTTACAGTTGGCCCGACAGTCATGGTTGATGAATGCAGCGGGTCCCAGCCAGAGTTGTGCACAGTTCTTCCGACATGAAAACATGACACTGAAGTCGTTGACGCCAAATTGCAGTATGTTACTCTCCTCCTCTGGACTCAACTCGGCTATACACCCAACCAGCTTCACGATACTGTCGTCCTTTCGTCTACAGGAAGAAGGGGGGAACTGAATAGATGTTAAATCTAGTGAAACTTCATTACAATGTACCTCCTGGGACCTATCTGATATGTTCATTATAAACAAGATTTGCTGTAACCATATCACCTTTACGAGAGAATAAAAATTAAAAAATATAAATAAACTGATCTGCTTTCGTTTTTACTTGTATTTTTTTCATATAACATGTAAGATTGTCCAACCATGTGCCCTACTATATGCCTGTGCATCACAGACTGTGTACAAATATGAAATCGTGGGGTTTGCATTGTAGACTCGCATGCAGTGGTTTGCTCTTAGGTGATGCCACTAGGACATTGAAATTGGTACAACTGCAAGCGTTGCATCTGTGTGGCATAAAATGAAGATTAGAAAGGGTATCTAGGATTAGAGAAAAATATTACTTGTAGAATGAAACAGCATAAGCGGCCATACATGAGAAGCTGGGTGTGTTGTAATGTGATGTGATTGTATTTACCGCTACTTGGTAGTGCAAGTAAAATTAAAGCGAAATTAAACACAGATGTTTGCACTGTTGACACTTGTAACATAAAAAGCACTATCACGTTAGTTTTTGGCACATTAGAACAAACACGATTACTACATTTGTGTATGAACAACTTCGCGGCCCTCGATGCCTTGATTTTGGTGCCAAATATCATGCGCGATTTCCCCCATAGGACCCAAAGTCTTCTCCAAGGCTAGAATCACTTCCACAAAATATTAGATTTGGCTATCTGAGACCCTTCCGATAAGGAGAGGTGACCAAGGGGAAGGGGCAGGAACTTTCCCCTCAACCAAAACATTCCTGGTCTCTCAGAAGGTATAAAAACACTTCTCCTCAGGAGAGCGAGACCCAGTGTGCTTATTGCCCCGACAAGTTATGGCAGAGGAGAATAACTAATCACAATCCAGTTATCACCTGATCGAAAGCTTTCATGTCACATGTAACTTCGTAAATTTGTTTAGACTGTCCATAAAATACATTGGTTTCCCTCATTTTCCCCTCACTCCATTGAGAAGAGGAGATGCAGGTTGAAGACAAGCAAAACATTTCATGCAATGCAAATAAAAGTTGTGCGAGTAATACCAACGTCAACATTGCTGCAAAAATACTTTGTTTTCTCAAATTAAACAAAAGTCTTTAGTGAGGTGGCAAATAAAAGGCTTAAAGTCACACACATATGATTTTGGGTTGGCAGCGCAAGACTTACATGATCTTCCGTAGACAAATCCAGGGGGTCAAGGGGTTCCAGACACTTCTTTTTCCCTGATTTTAGTGTCTTGTCAAATCTAGAATTTTCAAATTGTTGACTTGGCCACCCCTTTTAAAAAATTCTTGGTCCGACTCCAACCTTTAAAAAACCTGGATTCGCCCCTGTCTTCTATGGTCCAGTAAAAATCGCAATTGCCTTATGAAAATGATGTATGAAAGATTTAAGAATGGAGCCAGTGAGATTACAAGTAAAAGTACTGTAAATAGTGATTATATACACTGCAATAGGAGTGCTATGTCACTCTGTGAATAAAATGGTATTTACAAAGTGTTCTGCAACAAACTCTAAGCTATCCAAAATAACCACGTACAGTTTTCTTGTGGCACATATCTTTCCACCAATTTGGCCCTCCATTGAGTATCGATGACAAGATTTCACTTCGAACCCGGCGTCAGCGTCAAACATCCGTATATAGCGGAAAATCTGGAAAACAATGAAATGTTATGTAAATCAATTTAAACTGCAAGTTTGCAGAGTGGATATTTAGATTTCGTTAACAAACTTAAAGTACCTGCCAGTTCATCACAGTAGTTCTCGGGTTAAGTAACAAACATGCACTTGTGAACGAAGCCTTTAGTTATACCAGAGATACTTAACTCTAACAACAAGAGAAACAGTATCACTTTATAAGTAAACAAGGAGCCATGAGGGGGAGGAATTTATGGGGCCTTCCAGGAAATCCGGTCTCAAAATAATAATATTTGGTTGCAAGCAACAGTTTGACCAGTCGGACTGAGCATGATGTAGGTGAGCCGTTCCTACGATCTACAAGTACAAGTATTGTCACACATAAAGGGTGGAGTAACGAGCCACGTTTTGGACACATAATACACTCAACACCATTCAGATGCAAGTCCCAGTAGGTTAAGGAATGATTTCTGATCACTAGTCATGGACAATGCAGTTTGGATTTAAAAGAGCACCTGCTGAGTTGTGGGGACTAATCGTGAGACTAATCATCAGCCAAATGGTTTACAGACTATATTGTAGTCGGACAGCTGACATGGCTCCACACCCTTACGAAACATGAAAAAGGCTCACGTGTTCCTTTATAACTTCTTGTTGCGCTTTAGACTTGGTGAGCATGAATGTTTTCGACCAGTCGCCCGACATGAGTGCCCTGTAACACCTCTCGTAGTCTTGATACTTCTTAAACTCAACCACCGATCTCCTCCATTGCTCGTGCATTACTTTGTTGGGCCGAAATCTGCAAATTATGCAAGACCAGTTACTTCACGTCCAACAACTCTCACTCGGCAATTTGTTACTGAGTGTGCTTGGGGTGTGCTCTTCCAAATGATGGGTAGGGGGAGCCACAGCAAAATCGGAATCTAGATCAACTGTGTGTTGGTCAAGTCACAAAACTAAAGCGTATGAGAAAAAGGTGCCTAAGAAAATTTGGAAAGTAGACAACGACATTTGGAAGAGAAAACGCAAATTTTAATTACTCAAGCCTTTTCGTGTTTTGTTCTTATAAGTGTTTGTCTGTGTTTTTGTAAAGTAGATCATACTATGTTATTATACCATAGGAATTGTCTCTTGTAATTCTGATATCGGTCAGTAATCATCCATTTGATATTTATTGTTAATATATTTATTAATCTGTCAGACAGTCTACGTATAATGTTTTTGATTTGCGGGCAATAATAGTATCACTTTTTGTCCAATTTCTTAACATAAAACAAACAGTCATCTAGTAATGTTGACAAACTCAAATCAATTCCAAGACTACCTAACCTTCCTTTTGGTCGCCACAAATCTACAATCACCCTCAAAAGACTGTCTACAGGCACAGACATAATCGTACCATTGGTCAAAAACGAGAGACATACCTGGGATTCATTTTGTGGGTGCTGAAGCCGAGGTAAGGATCTAGTACAAGGCTGGTAGCCAGGTCGTCATTCTCACACAACTCCTTAGGGCTCATGTTTATAGTGGACTGAAGGCGAGCGCCACTGTCAACACCCATGGCTGCGACTCTGAAAGGGAAGACAGGAAAGGATAGAAATCGGCACAGTTCTATTTTTCATGAATATTGATCACTCACTGATCAAAACCTGTTCAATTAGAAGAGAAATTGCACGCACATGCCCTTCCGTTCTACATGAGGCACTTTAGCGTTTCTTGTTTTTGTTGACCAGATTGTTTGTAGACGTAGCTTATGATTTGTGTCTATAAGCAGTGTTTGTTACATACAAGAAGACTGAGAAAACAACGTTTCAACACACCTTTCAGTGTTTTCCACAACTTGGCTTTGACTGTGAAGAGTTTGAAGTAATTATTTTTTAGTGTCAAGTTTGGTTTACTCGTGTCGACTATGTAGCAAGTTTAAAGTACAGGGAGGGGGGATTAGCCATTTCTTAAGCAAGTTAGGGACATTTTGGACTAAGGTGCCAGTTAAAGTTAGGGACATTTTGGACTAAGGTGCCAGTTAAAGTTAGAGACATTTTGGACTGAGGTGCCAGTTAAAGTTAGGGACATTTTGGACTGAGGTGCCAGTTAAAGTTAGGGATATTTTGGACTAAGGTGCCAGTTAAATACATTTATTCCAAGACTTAACACAGGGATGGATACAGGACTATGTGCTAGTTTTCTGGACTGGTTTTCACGACATCGGTTTCTCATGTTTATTTATTGGTGCTTCCGCTTTGCCATAATTCCATTTTTTTCGTGTTTTAATTGTATTGAACTTTCCAATGCCAGCGAAGTTTTACTGCTGTGCTCTGAGAGCAGAAAGTTGGATGAATTTAAGTAGTATATGGGGATGCGATATTTTATGACATTTCTAAAACAAGGCCAATGTATTTGTGTTTTCCTAGCAAAGCAGGTTGCTAGACAATGCCACCGTCTCTACTTAGCAGTAGAAACCGTGGCCAACCCATAGGGTGAATTATGACAGACTAAACAATAAATATAAATAAAAATACCTTTGGCACTGGTCGGTATATTGGTCCCTGAGATTTAGTGAACCATGCAGTCACTGAATAACGGGCCCATTACTTAGTGGATGAAACTGGTTCTCTAAATCAGGGACCACTATATCCGACCAGTGTCATACTTTTTGCGCCTAGATCATGACACCTTAGGAGGCTGTCAATGTCTTTTATTCTTTCCAACTCAAACAAATACTCCTGCAAGCAAACCTAATTTTCTTTCAGCAGTCCTTTGCTCAGTTGCCAAATATGACATCAAATCCTCTGGGGCAAGCAGTTTAAAATGGCCAGGAGCTGATTTGGGTATCTTAATGAAGGATTGCTTGAAAAAAGTTTGATTGCGGAAGTATTTTGCTCGAGTTGAAAGGAATTAAATACATCAACAGCCTACAACTGAAGGGTGTCCCTATATTAGCAAAAGGTACTTATAGCAGTGCGACTTTGATGTTTTTATCAGTGAGAAGGACAAGCTAGTGGACCTCACTTCAGAGGTCGGTTGTCACAGCTACTAGTAGACCATCGTTTACAGATAAGGCAGACAGTAAGCAGGTGCCCCAAATGGAGGCACCCCACTATGTTACTTTAGAAAGGCAGATAGCTTGCTGACAAATATATCAAGATAAGGGACTGATGTAATGTAGCCAGGCAAGCTATGGGCAAGATATTCCAGTTAGCGTTTGAGCTAGGAAAGAATGTTTTTTCCTGCAATCAGTCCTATTTATTGGAATACTATAGTTGGGTGACCTTCTGGTATAGATGCCCAAGACAGTAAGATCTGCGATAGGGGCAACATCAGAGTTGACGATCACCAACTTCTTATCATATTTGTAAAACATTTTCAGCCGACAGATTTTGCGTCTGTGGCTGAGGGTGGGCGGGTTTCTAACATTGAACCAACAGAGGATTATCCGACAAATGATTGAACCGTCTCGTGACCCATCACGCAGCTCTCCTCTGTACTTTCTCTACAGCTGCAATGTCTTCATGAGTTTATGGGTATAAGGGTCACACAGGCCAAACAGTAGAGGCGTATTCCGACCAAGGTGGGATGAATTATTGTTTTAAACGCTAACTCCTCCCGCCTTTTTGGTGGAGTGCACTTCCAATGGCATGATTAAAAGAGGTTATAATTATTTGCACTTTAGAAAAATAATACAAATGTCACCAAGCGCTATAATTTCCGAACACGCAAATCGAATTTTGGTGCCCTAATTTGAATTAGGCAACAACATGTCATTTGTTGATTATGAATCTAAATCGTGATTTGACCTACTTATGGGGTCAACTGCAAATTAGTTCGTGTGGATGTAATCTCAAATACCGGAAAAGTATCGATTAACGATAGCGAAAAAACGCAGAACCTTGCATTGTTCACAACAGCCTACAGAGTTCCACGTAAAAATGAAGAAAATATTCAGAGGAGGAATAACACAATGTAAACACGACCAGACCTTCAAATCAAACCGTAAACCATTGAGTTTCGGACAATGCTGGAACCCACCAAACGGGCAGGTCGACAGGGAAATCACACAGTTTACAGATGAAAATAAAACGTTACCTGAAAATGGATTACTTTATCACACTAAGGTTCCAAAGATTGCACTTTCCCGTAACTCTTGCAACATCTATATGCAAAAGGACCCCTCAGCACAGATGAAAGCCAAAAATAAAATCAACTGCCTACACAATCGGCACAGAAATATGGCCGATAAAATGGCGATGAACAACTGTGTTACTGTACAAGGAAAGTAGTGTAGTAGTATTTAATCATTCATCGTAACATATTATTTAAATATCGTACAAAACCATGTTTCTATCGTCAAATAGTCTAATTTAAAGTTAATGCATCATTACAGATCTATTATTGAGAATTTACAGTAAATGATTTGAACTTGCTTCACGCGGAGTAATTTATTGACCTGGCAGGTCGTAAAGTAGGTCAAGATTTGCGCGGTTTGATTCGTAGCCTACAAGCAGCACTGTGACCGGTGAGTACAACTGTTTTAGTGGTCATCCGATTCGTTCGTCCTTTGGTGCCTTTGTCTTTGTGAGCTGGATAGTCTTAGCATAACGCAATACCTAAATTTTTATTGTGAACAGTCGTGATCCATCTACTTTGACTTGACGTTGTTGACAGTCCCGACGGCATGTCCAACTCGAAGTCGGGCATTGTATTGGCCTACTGTAGCCCGGGCGCCTACTTTGTCTACTCTACAGGCGTCCTCAGCTCTGAGTTTCTGATCGTCCCCAATACACGGCAATACACAGTCACTTCAATATACATGTAGTGTATTGGGGACTGCGTAAGCTGAGGACGCCTGTGCTTTCGCCATACAGTGCCCTGTCTCCCAGCACCGAACTTGTACTTACCCGGCTGAGACCCAAACCACCAAAACAAATACTATACTTCAGACCGGTGGGAATTTTTGGCGGGGGTAGCCCGTGGGGCACGACTTCATTTGCTTTACCAGCGGCCACCCCCTGTGGACGGATGTTCTGGGCTTAGTCTTCTACTATATAATGTTTTCCGGAGAGATACCATTCGAAAAATATTCGCCTTTAGACTTTATACAGCGTGTACGTCTACCAAAGCACATGTAAAACCTACTAACTAAAGACACCAGCTAGTCTGTGATATTACCGTGACAGTTGGCTTCAACTGGAACGTATCAGAATTAATTTGAATTGGCACTTCCACATTGTTTTATACAAATACTCACAAAGGACCTCCTTGATTTCCCCACGAGATAAGAAGCTGTTGAACTCTTTGGAATTTTCTAATCAGACTGCCAGTGGGTAAATTTATCTTGTTCTTTACAAGTAATCCTTCAGATAAATGGACATCGCTACCACCACTGTGCAACTGTCATAAACAGCACATGGTGAACTTTTGAGGATCCCTAATTCAGCCCTTGAAAAATGGAAAACAACCATCTTGGAAATTAATAGTTTTGTGTAAATTGACAACTGAAACATTTACCCATAGCACAAAAGATGGCACATAACTGGAGGAATCAACATTTTTCCAGTTATACAAAAAATTCTCCAGTTTGGGACAGTTTCCAAAATTTGGGATACCAAAATCTGAGCTAAAGTTGAATTGATTGTGAAATTTGGAGCACGGAATATTTTTTCCTTTTAGTATAACTCAAATTACATCCACTGCATTTGGCATAACAAAATGGTCTGAAAAAAAGGTTTGGAATTTCATAAAATGCAGCGATGATCACTTACACATAAAAAACTGCCACCAGTGCTTCTGAGTTTGGGATGGCCACCTGAATGCAAATTTTCAAATTTATAGGGTCAAGCTCAGATCTCAAGATAATTCCAAGACTGAAACAAGATATTTTTAATGTAATTTAATTCATAGTCTTTTCAACTAAGGTCCTTTTCACTCTATCTTTCAAGGAGGAAAAAATAATTTCATGTTTCCTTTTCTTTATGTGGTTGTCTGGAAGTTGTAACCCACCATTTTCTGGCAAATGATGCATTCTGCAGGCTTTCCTTGAGCATAGATAAATGGAACTGACAACTGCCTTGGTTTTCCACTACTGGTACTAGACTTAGCATTAACTTTTTTGTTTTGAGAAGCAGATGTCTGAGAAACAGCACGGTCACGATACTTTTCTGTCGTGTCATTGGTTATTCTGACCGTACTGCACTGGCAACTAGTGGCTAGCAAAATATTTGAGCCTTTTTGTCAACTTCTAAACTATGATTCTTACTGAACGCGCAACTGTATTCTTGGAAATTTAAAAGACTTTTGAACATCTGGAGAAGGTTTGATCCAAAGTTCCCATTGGTCACAGAGAGCTGGGGCTGTGGCATAATACGGTCATAAAAAATCTTCGAAAATATGAGTGATAAATGACCTGGCATGTCTTCTATGTACATTTCCGTCGCCATCAAAAATGCTTTTCAAATAATGACCATCGAGAAAAAAGAACGCTCTAACAAATCTTTTGGGAAAGTTTCAAGAACATTTTGATTGTCATTAGAAATAAAAATTGTCGTCGTGATATTCACAGTTAGTGATTTTCCAAACAATTCAAACTTCTATATTCGGATGACGGTAAATGGTATTGGATATTTCGTTTCCATTTCACAAATTTGGTTGTTTCAGCCTCATTTCTTGAAGTTGGTGTGCTTCACATGAACATGTTTTGCGGTTGAGCAACTGGAATTGCTATCTATTTTACTTCATGAACTGTTACATTGGTGTACAATGGGGGCAAAGGAATGATTGACCTGAGCCGCCTTTCCAAGAAACCATCATTGGGTGACCGTCCAAAAGTCAAGCGTCCTTAACATAAAAGTTGTATCATTTCACAAAAACAGGAAAAGGGTGAATCGATTCCATTGTTGAAAACATTATTTCATGAATGGGGAAAAATGTCAGTAAAAAAAAAAATTCACTAAATTGTTGGTCCCCTCCCAGGACTGGGCCTCAAATATGAAAATATCATACAATTTCACAAGCAAGGCGTTTTTGTTGTGCTACTTGTAACCAATTACATGCTTACGAGCATGAAAATAACTTAGCCTTGGCAGTTAAGAAAGTCACCTCCATTGTTGAGCATACGTGTGCCTGTGCTGACTGGCACCTGCCCTCTCTCAGGATGCAGCGGCCCACTGCGGTCTACCTACCCAGCTTACTGCTTGTTTAGCTCAGTGACAGTGAATCTGTGTTTTACATGATTACGCAGACAGGATCATGTTCTACCTATATTCGGAGGGGGGAATTGCCATCCCCCAGAACCGGGTAAAAGTTATATGATATTCAGGCAAAGCAAGAAAAATTCCATCAGAGGACAATGGAAAACGTGAGAAAAACATACAAGCAGGGAAGGGGGTATCAGTGGGAAGAAGTGGACTGCATGGCTTGTGGAATTAAAGGATAAATAGTTAGTGACCAGGCCAATTGCTGATTACCGAGGGTGGTGGGGTGCGAAATTGGCGACGAACTGGAAGGAAGGTTTGAAATTCTCGCTGGATATCATTTTATGATTAACTACTGATAGTTTGTCCTTCGGAAAAGGTGCTTTTGGTCACATCTCTTGTGCCTATAAATCTTGCAGCAGTGCCACGTGGTCACAATGTAACAACAAAAAGTTTTGCCACAAAGGTATTATTGAGGGTTTAACCTCAAGATTCCAAACTTGGACAGTTTTCCAAGTTCCTAACCTTCACGCCTTTCAGTAAGACTACTGAGCAGTGGCCGGACAACTCCATTTCTTCTATTTGTTATATTGCACTAATCTGTGCACTGTATCTGTCATTATACAGAAGTTCGATCTGACGATGCCGGCGAATGTTGAAATTAAGGCACGTGTTGGCAACATTGATGAATTGGAGAAAATAGTTCAACAGTTGGCTGATGGTGACGCGACAATCTTGAAACAAAAAGATACATTCTACAACGTGCCCAACGGGAGGCTGAAGCTCAGAGAGATGGAGGTAAAAGCCACCGGTTTGTCAAACTTTGATAAACCAACAATGCTTTTGAGCCTCTCTTTGACCGACTGAAGTCATTCTCAAAAATCATTGATTTTTTTGTTTCTTTTGATTTTGTGCGCGACTACATGTAAGTATTGGTTGACACATATGAATGTCTATTACCTATTATTATTGAAGTCATCAAACCAATTCAAAAACCGTGTCATTAGTACACTTTAAAGTAGGAGACAAAATATATAAATTAAATTGGTGTTGCCTTGCTGGAGTTTGAATTTTGAGATCAATCTTATGGTCTTTGCAATTGTCGTCCTTTTCGCCACTATTACATTTGAGTAACAGTGTTGTTATTAAAATGTTCCATGTGATCAGTGACGCTTCTGTGACATCCCAGCTAATTTGATGTTTCAGCACCGGCCATTTGCCCAGCTCATATTTTACGAGAGAAGTGACGACACCGGCCCAAAACAATCCGATTTCTGGATCACAGAGGAGCATAATCCTGAACAGCTTAAAGTAAGTCATGTGACTTTTTCTATTTATCTACCAGTATGTGTTAAGTGGATACTACGGGTTTCTCTTGTCACTTTATTGTGCATGACCAACTGAAACTATATTTACCTCTGGTCAGTATGAAATGGGCTGGACGCAAACCTCAGTGCAAGCGAGGTTTCAACGTTGTCTGAAGGGTGATAGTGAATCATCTTGGTTTTCTTTTTTGAGGTTAGTTTCAAAACTGATAAATTTATCCTCACTGAGAACTACCATTGGAAAATTCGATGAAGTCGATTTCTTTAACTGTTCGTTAGCAGTCATCAAAACATCTGGGACTTTCAAAATTTAGTCACACTGTATTTCGAGATGAGTTAAAATATTGACTTTCTCGTACCAGAATAAAAAGCGACCCAGTAAGGACATCATGCTCTCTTAATGAATTGATGCCATTTTGAGATTTTCTCACACAGGATGGCAAAAAAATAATGGCCATCTAGAAACTGACAACACAGTTACAGTAAGGTTTTGTTTTGATTAGAATCGACCTGGACACTGTACAGTGTATTTTCTGCAAACGGTTCTGCAAGCGTTTTTGTTTTGCGGCCACTTATACTTGTGTGGGTGCATATTGCTGTCGCGCACCCATCTGACAGCATCCGCTACTGTATTTCATAAGAGGCTTGCAGTTCCTTCATGAAATTTGCCAGTCTTGTTCCTGTGAAGCTGGTGACAGACGGTGGCAATTTTTAGACATATCCAACTACTGGGGGCAATTTTAGATTTTTACGTTAACTTTGTCTCTCTATCTGTCCAGTTCATTGGCGGATATTCATAAAATTCTTTACATATGTTTCTGTTGAGATGAAGACGACACCATCCCAATTGTGAATGTATTCGACGGAGTTTGCGCTTCCTAGTGACTATTTTTAATAGTTTTGAGCCGGTATTTTAGTGTCTCTATCCGCCCAACCGCTCAAATCATGAAAATTGACACAAATTTTGCTGATGAGAAAGTGACGGCAGACATTGGTATTCAGACCAGTTCAACTACTGTGACTCTTCCTAGTGGCGATTTTGTTGACCGGGACCTGATTAAAAGCATTCATTTTCAAACGTGGTGCTTCACAGGGCTTTGATTTTTCATCCCAAGGACTTCCCGCGTCAGTTCCCAATGTTATCCATTTATTTTTGGACAAGTATCCTCAAATATCCACAGGAAAATATGTGATGAATTGACATAAAGGTACTGTTGCAGACAACATCGGAATAAGCTATGGGTATAAAAGTTAAGTGTTTTCCAGAAAAATGTGTTTTAGTTGCAATCGTTCTATATGGTGCACCCACCTAGAAACTGGATGTGACATACAAGGAAACGAAGTTATGTTCATGACAAATAGGTTTGAGTTTTGAAATAACCTAATGTACTTTCCACATGTTTTTCATATAGTGTTTGTAATCTTATCTCTGTTTTTTCTCAGGTGACTTTGGGTAAAGCTTTAGGAGTGAAGGGTTGTGTTGAGAAGACACGAACGTTATATATGATTGGACAAACAAGAGTCCATCTGGACCGGGTGGTTGGTTTAGGATCTTTTATGGAACTCGAAGTGAGTATGCACTAAGTTTGTTGAGACAGAATGATCTTTTTTAGTCACTGTTCATCATACTATTGATTTTGAAAGGAAATGAGCAAAATGATACACCTAACTTACAACTGGTTAAGAAATTAATTTCAAGTGCTGGAGTTGTCAATACGCATGAGTTGTCATGCAGACGCACGGTTGGTGCTTAAATTGCTGTCATATGTGTGTATTTGTCCTTTAGTGCAGTTTGATTGTAGCGGGCTTTTAACAGTTTACTTTCGTCACTGACATTGAACAAACCTTTGTTCAAAGATCTGGAATTAAAGCGTCGCTGTTGGCTACTGCTGTTCATGTCTACTTTGGGACGTTGGTTCTGTGGATTTAACGCCATAATCAAACTTTTATTCCACCTAGCCAAATACAACGAAATCTAATTTTTACCCACCATGCTCATATATGTAATTTCAACATTGCATACATCCCTGTACTTGTAAAGAGAATGTGAGAGTCACTACCACAATCACATGTTCGTAATCAGTTTGTTGTAGGTTAAATTGACTCTTTTTATTTACACATTGAGAGTCCTCTCTTAAGTCTTGTGCTGAAAGCTTCTGTAAAAGAACGTAATGTCCTCTCACCTTTCTTATGTTAAGCAAAGGTTAAGAATTGTTGAAAGAGGCGTGCCGGAATATAACTGTGTATTTTGATATCGTTTTCTTTCTCGTTCAGTCTTCACATCAAAACAATGTGCATTGAAGAAAGGTAGGAGCTATTTCTTTACCTCTGTCACATAGTTTTTCTGAAAGTTTGTTGGTGTGTCTCGTTCATCTTTTTGTAACATGCTTGCAGGTTCAGTTGATGGAAGATCAAACCGGTAAATATGGACAGAGTATTGCTGATGATCTGATGAATAAATTAAGCATACAAGAAGCGGACTTGCTGTCAGGCTCGTACATGGACTTGCTGCACAACATGTAGGTTGTTGGATGTTAACTGTGGGTAAACAACCACAACTGCCGGACAACTGTTCATCTGTGTCAACGTTGCACATTCAAGAGGAATACGTGTAATTGCTACTGTCAATCTGATCAACTTCAACATGGATGGTGTATGCCACAGTTCTTTATCTAAGACATTACGTCTTGTTGGTTTTCCTGACCAGAACTTTGATATCACGTGTTAGTTTGCAATTTTAAGTCACAATCCATGGTAAAGAGGAATGGTATTTAAAGTGTCATTTACACATTTCCTACCTTTGGCTTTGTGTTTGGATAGCACATGCAACTGAAATGTCTGTACAATATTGAACTTAATGGCTTT
This sequence comes from Phoronis australis, assembly GCA_002633005.1. Classification (NCBI taxonomy): domain Eukaryota; kingdom Metazoa; phylum Phoronida; family Phoronidae; genus Phoronis; species Phoronis australis. Next base: position 194,956 of record NMRA01000362.1, on the reverse strand, counting down.
CAGACTCGCTTGATGATGCCTGTTAGTGAGGAGGTACCATTTACCCTTTGTTCTGATTCAATGGAGTGTAGTTGACAGCATAGACCATAGACAGATTTGCAAATCCAAATTTTCCTAATAGAGGTGCCACTCTTCCAAGGCACTAGTCAGCTTTGTTTTAGAGGTTAGGGAGCAGACGATGTACATGTACTTTACAAAAGTAATTAAACGTGCGTTGCACCAGCCGTTGCTGGTGTATAGTGACCTGGTTATCATTTAATGTTGGTTGTGACTTGTGCGCAAGTTCGAGGATTTCGTGCATTGAGACTGTCTATGTACTATTGTCTATGGTGGCAGTTAGGGGATGAGGGGGACTTAACAACTGTGTCGTGGTTCATGCCAGCAGTTCAGGCGTGTGTGATGTTAAACACAAGAGTACAGGTACAAGCAAGCAGATTTATTTCCGCATGCACTCCGGCAAGGAGTACACTTTTGAACCACATGTATCAAAGCAAGCCAATATCAGACAATCGCATTGTAACTACATTAGAGTCAAATATCGCCACAACATCCTGTATGAATTATAGTTTGCCATTGAAAATTACCGATCTTTGGCACTAATAATGCCAAGGGAATTGGCCACCCTGCTGCAAAAAATTGTTGGGAAGTTCTTGACTACATGCTCAGGCATTCATTTTTGTATTGTCAAGATTGGCGTTCATTACTTTGCCATGAAATCATTGGTGGTTTGCCAATCAAAGTTTATCACTGGCATAAGAGAAATGAAGCTATCCGGAATACCTGGCCTTCACATATGTATGTCTATTAGTTCTACATTGTATTTTAGACTACATAGTACATTCTCAACTACATTACCTGATAACAACAATTAAAACATGCCAGCTTTCAGACTGGTCCCTGCGATGAGTGGATGGACATTCACAGACATTTAACGACTATTGATACTTCTGTTCTATGATTGGGTAGCACCCAGTACAATGACTTGCGTCAGGAAGTGGTGTTGTCCAGCTGAACCATACATGTATAACTCGTGAACGTGTAAACAAAGTGAGGACAAGATGGTACTACATCAAAGCAAAGAAACACTAATCTCTAGCTAATAAAAAACTAGGATACCAGTGCGAAGAAGCTTCGGTTGTCGCGTCCATGTAATGAAACAGGGGTGTAAGATGCTTGTATATGGACCTCGGTAGAGCAATGATTCTCTGGAGTTTAAATTTTTGGTCCCCACATAACTTGATATTTCCCTCGGGATTGGGCCATCAACATGACAGAGCCAAATCAATAGAAAATAATAAGTTACAGCAGAAAAGTACAACTAAAGGCTGTGTTCTGTATCACTAAAGCAGTTTAGCAATATATATATCCGCGAACATTAAACTGCAATACTATAAGCAATAATTTATTGCAAGCGTTTCCCTCTTGCATGCCACGAAATAGACAATATATTTTTCACAAAAGCATAAACAATTATCTATGGTATCAACTGTGGTTATTTTCTGGTGACGAGAAAACATTTATATGACAGTAGTGCACACGTGACCAGAAAAAGGATTTAAACTTTTTTGCATTTAAAAGTTCTTCACAAATCCGTGGTTTCTAAGCATTCGACAAAATCATCTCAGTTGGTCATACGGTCTAATCCCCCGAACTCTATTTCCTTATTAATTTTGAATTTTTTGTTCATTTGTGCTTTGGCCCAAACTCAAAATAAATATTTTCTGGAGTATATCATGATGTTGACCTCCATGGTATAAATACGTTCTTACTTTTTTGCGAAACTTCTGCATTTTGTAATGACAATTTTGCCGTCATATCAGTTATTTCCAGTCGTTTTATTACTAACAGAAATATCCGTCATGACGAGAAACGGAATTTCCTCCGATTACTTTTTTCTTGCACTATATGGGGACGGATAGAGCTCTTGCAAAATATTTCGTACTTCAAATTTAAAAACAAATGGTAAGGTTTTGTCATATTGCAAAAACATGTAAAATGCTTTCAGTCTCGCACCCATTATGCGGTCGGTTGTTCGAAAGGACGATCTTGATCGTAATTTAGACCTAATCGGTTATTATCATTAACCAGAGGTCAAGATTAAGCAATGCCTCGAGTAACGGGTCTGCGTCATCACTTCTTAGTTCTGTGTTCATGGAAGGCCCGAAATTCACTTCGGGTCCTATCTAAATTTGGATGCTGCCCAACTTAAAAAGCCAGAATCTTGATTTTGTTTTTTCTTTTCTTTTTCCTTTTTCTGATTATGCCGCTGACGGTCGCCAGTGTCACTTTCATTCTGTTGAGTCCCCGCGTAACCGGAGTATCTTAGATCAAGCGAACTAAATTGGCCATCTCTATATCCAGTATCGCAATAACCCATATAGGACTGCGAATGAGGTCGACGGTGATAATCCCGTGGGACGTTGTGTGAATACGAGCTTGGGTCGACGGGTCGGTCTGCCCTACCTCGATTCCAATAGGGGTCGTGGAACTGTGCAGTACAATGATAACTATCAGAGCTACCAACTCTCCATCTGTGAGGAAAATCGTAACTGGACCCAGGCGTATTGCTCGGGTAAAACGTGCCTCCGCCGTATTGGCCATGGACAGCTGCGCCACCTCTTCCACGTTGGTCATACATGGGGTGATGTAGTTCCATGCGTCCACGCGCACCCTTCCTAACAGAACCATTTGTGAACTGGCTGTACCTACCTGTACTCAGGATGGGTACTCCGTTACTGTCGTAGTATCTTATCTCATTGCCGTAACGGCGAGTTACAGGCTGAATGAAAGGTGCTATGATCTCGTCGTCGTTCTTCCCCTTCGCTGATCGGGAAATTGATATTCCCTCAAAAATACCTTGTAACGTCTTTCCAAAGTGCTGCAATTGAAATAACTGTTTTTGAAGCTCCATCACTTCAGCTGGGGAAGTCGTATAGCCCTCCTTCAAAGACTTGTCCAAAATCTTCTTTTCGTGGTCGTATTCGCGTCGTAGAGTTCTCAACCTTTGAAGCATTTCTTCATTTCTTATTTCTCCAGGTTTCTTGTCTTCCTGGTCAATGCTCATGTCGATGTAGTCCCCCACTGCGTCGTTGTATGGAATTATGCAATTGTTCTTCAGAAACGCTCCATACTTAGCACTTACTTGTAGTATTGTCTTTTCTTCTTCCTTTAGCTTACGAACCTTTTGGTCGACCCTTTCTTTGAACGTGGCTTTCTTTTCCTTTTCACTTTTCTTGTTTAAAATCTGAATTTGAATCTCCTCAGATATGAACTCTCTTGGTACTTTCTCAAGGTTATACGTTAGATGCATGTGTTGAGTATAGTGGTGGTTACAATGTTGGCAAAATGTCCCTCCTCGTATACAAGCACAACCTCTCAGCCTTTCATCGTTTGTCGTTTCTATTGGAATTCCTTGCAGAGAACAAGGCTTGTGACAGATTTGCCTGTAGTTAATCTTCTGGATGTTTGTGTTTCCCACAGTCACCCTTTCGATGCAACTGGAATCTGTGCATACAGTCATCGGATAGGGCAATTCGTGGCGTTCCAAATCATATCCCGAGAATTTCAGGCTTTGCTGCAGGTCGTGCATAGTTTGATCATGCAAATCAATCTGCTCTTTAGCATCGTTTGCCAGTTGCACGTTCTCTTGGATTGTTGTAGCCACCTCTGCCATCGGTTTACTCATAGCTACGATAATTCGCCGTGCTTCATTCATACTGATCGTGTTCCTCACCTTATGCGGGGCCATGGATTTGATTTTATGAAACAGTTTGTTGGTCTCAGAAACAGCTTTGTCCCAGCTTGCTGAATACGTTGTAATCTCAGTTTCTTCAAACTTGATGTCGTTGTGTAAGCAAACGAGGAATCTAAATGGTTCGTTGTCAAAGCAAAAGTAGTTTTCAGGCGTTGCTTGCAGTCCAATGTTCTTTGATTGTAACATCTTGTTTAATGCTGGCAGTGTATCACCCGGCTGGTAAAATGTAGCTCGAGCATTTGTGAAACAGAACACAATATTCTGTTTCGCTGAGGGATGCAAACGCGCTAAGAGCTCTTGAATACAAAACTTGAAAACCACGGTCAACCTAGAATTGTTTGGTTTCAGCAAAATGCAAACAGCATGAATCTCGTCGTACTTGCTCAAATGAGCAAGAATGTTGTCAAAGTTTTGCCGGTCCTGGCCAATGCCTCTGCTGTCGCCCACGCCGGGTGTGTCAATAAGGCGAATTTTCTGGTCCCCTACTTTGAAGACGTAGGACTGCGCACCTTGCGTGGCTGACTGGCCGCTTTCCAGTACTTCGTTGGAACTTGTACCCTTGGTCTTTACCTCACACGAGTTACCATCTTTTGTGAACGTGAACCGTGACGGAATGAGCGACTGCAATTCTTCTGACTTCATAGCAGCATTTAAGTCGGGGAATGTTAGATAATTGAAGATGCCGTTGATCCATGTCGACTTTCCAACACCAGTTTCACCCAGAATCAAAATGTTCTTCTCTTTTGTTTCACTCAGCGAGGCTAGTTCATCACGAAGCAAATCGTCTGGGAAGGATAAGTAATCCACCCCATGCTCAAATTCGTTGCACCGGAACTGGCAAGTAAAAGGTTTTGATAAACCNGAATCTCGTCGTACTTGCTCAAATGAGCAAGAATGTTGTCAAAGTTTTGCCGGTCCTGGCCAATGCCTCTGCTGTCGCCCACGCCGGGTGTGTCAATAAGGCGAATTTTCTGGTCCCCTACTTTGAAGACGTAGGACTGCGCACCTTGCGTGGCTGACTGGCCGCTTTCCAGTACTTCGTTGGAACTTGTATCCTTGGTCTTTACCTCACACGAGTTACCATCTTTTGTGAACGTGAACCGTGACGGAATGAGCGACTGCAATTCTTCTGACTTCATAGCAGCATTTAAGTCGGGGAATGTTAGATAATTGAAGATGCCGTTGATCCATGTCGACTTTCCAACGCCAGTTTCACCCAGAATCAAGATGTTCTTCTCTTTTGTTTCACTCAGCGAGGCTAGTTCATCACGTAGCAAATCGTCTGGGAAGGATAAGTAATCCACCCCATGCTCAAATTCGTTGCACCGGAACTGGCAAGTAAAAGGTTTTGATAAGCCACATTTGCAGTAGAAAGATTTACTTTTAAACCCATATTCTATAATAGCATCACACTTGGCACAAGTCCAGGTGAGTGGATATCCAGAGCACTCTCCAGACCTTGACAGAGCATTGGGACATCTCAGCTTAACATATGCCTTTTCCTCCACCACGGTTGACTTTGAGCTGTCTTTGCACTTGACAAGACATTTTTCTAATTCTTTGTATTCGTCTGCATAGACGTCTTTGCTCTGCTGGATACCCTTTTGATAAAACGCCACAACTGCCTCTTCTTTGCCTCTCCAAAGGTCCGGCCTGATCGTTTCGTCAACAACTTTGAAAAGGGCACTTCGCAGTGATTGGGAAGACTGACATCGAAGGAAGAAGCGCTCGACCTTTTGAGCTCGTGCACTGGTCTTAGCTGGCTTGTAGAATACATAAACCTTTGGTGCATCGCCAACAGTCAATTGATCATGTTTGCCCACATATAATATACCTTTCCCTTTTGAAGATTTGATAAATTGTAACTTCTCGAATTCTTGAGCAAGAAGAGAAATTTGCTTGTCAACCTCAGTGGATAAGTCTTGGTGAGATGCGTGAAGGAAGTCTTCTACACATGAAGTGTCGTCATTCTGTTTACGGATCATTAGAATCATATGTCGCAGTTTATTCTTGAAAGCATCCATGTCTGTTTGGTGTTTTACGACAACAGAGTCTGTATTGACCAGGACTTGGTCAGCTACATATTTTTTCGAGCTTTTTAAATCAGACTGAATTTGCAAAATACGCAGCCGCTTTTCAGAGATATTCTTCAGGAAGGTCAAAATCAAGTTGACCGTGCGTGCGCCTATAGGCAAAAATGGAGGCACGGTTACTGCCATGTTGCAAAGGGCAGCAACTTCCTCAAGAGGCATGAGCAAATACACAAGAGGGACCCCTTTTTTGCCACCAGCTAGCTGTGGCAAATTACAGATAACTTCGTTGATACCTTGGAATCTGGTATTGGCCATAGAGCCATCATAAGGCAAAAATAAATCCCACTTGCAGTTCACAATAGTACTCTTCCAAAACCCAATGGTCCCTTTGGTCGCATCATTTTTATTCTGACGACACAAGATGTTTCTCAGTTGCTTTATTTCTTCTTCTTTAAGTCGACCACCATTCTGACCTTTTGTCACCTTAGGAGTGAGTGTGCAAAGTGTACCCCAAACGACCCCCAGAATCACGTGAGTGGCTGAAATTTGTTGGTCAGCGACAGAGTTAATAATATCTAAGTCGATTTTGTCTTGGTTTTGGGAAATTATATATTCTTCTTTAACACTCTCTTTCTTGAAGATAAGATTAGTTGTAGACGAACGTTGTTGCCCTCCGGATTTTGTTTTAACATTGGACAGTTCTGTCAAGACACTGAGCTGAAGCTCTGGGTCGACATTAAGCTTTTCCAATTGGTTGTGTAAGTCGCACATCTCTATTTCTTCCAGAGATGTCTCATTGAGTTGGGTTAAGCATATTGAACTGCTGTCAACTTCTTCTCGTATCAGTGACTGATCCTGGAAATAATCCATGATAATTATTAACACGTCGCTGATAGCTAATAAAAGAATTCGTGGAGTTGCAAAGGTCTGATTACTTTGGTCATTTATTGTAAAATTGTTTAGAAATACTGGTACTGTTTTATTCATTTTATTTATTTATTTCTTTATTGTATTATTTAAAATGAGTGTCGCCTTTTCAGTGATAGCCCAAGAGGGCCCTCAACAACAAAATATCAAGCAGTAAGATAAAACAACAAAGAAGTAAATCAATAATTAAATACATGCAACAAAGATAGAACTAAAACAGGTTGAGAACTAAGATAATAAATGAATGACGACATCTGATGAAAATTTGATTAAGAGAGATGAAACAAATAAACAGATGGTAATAAACAGCCAGAGTATTTACAATAATGAAAATGACATAATGAAGACAGGTACAGGGTAGGAATTGTTAAGTAAATTACAGCCACATTTTTGTACTCACCAAAACGTTGTCACTTCTGATGTCATAAAGATTTCCAATGTTTGCTATCCGTCCAAGGGCAGCTCTGCTAATTGACGGCGTGCTGTCTATGTCCTCGTCAGGTCTACATAAGACAGCAGACAGCATAGAGTCATCCAATTGTAACCCTTCCCTTCCGGCAACACGTTGTGCAACTGAAACAGTAAGGTGAAACATTACCAATGCGAGGTCATCGTTGTCAGGGTGATCAATTACATGTTTATGCTAATAAATTCGAAACACCAATAATGAAACGCTATTCACATCTGATTCGAGACCTGTTTCGTTCAAATTTTCTAATTAAAGCTACCACTGTTATCCGCATGGAGGTTTCAAAAGGAAGGTGGAGATACGAATCATCTCAATATCTGCCAGTATAATACAAATCACAGGCTTGAAACTATACGGACCAAAGACAGTTTTCCGAATCAAGTATCGGTACTTAAAGCGATTCAAACCCTAGCCTACCTGGCCCATGTGTTAGACTGTGACACCAACAGACATTTAAAGAAGTATTGAGGTTACCTCTGCATTGAGCTGATTAAGCAAAATTACAGATAATCACTCACTTCTATAAAGCCAAAGTTCATATTATACATGCCTTGCTTAAAATCATCACAACAGGGTTCAGCATAATTTTAAGTCAACGATTTCGAAGCAGTTTGGGGCACAAAACAAAACAAAACCCAACAAAATCAAAGTATGTAACCCTCTCACGAGTTGTGATTGTGAAACATAAGAGAGTTGCCATAAACAAAATACCATGTCGGCAACCGTAGTCAATCAGTGCTGTAGTACGTCGCTCATTCACTTTCGCAAGTTTAACTTGACCGCCTCCACTTTTTTGTTTATTGGCGAAAAACAACTCCAGTGTGTCGTTTGATGTGGTGTGGTGGAACCCTGTGACGCGCACTGCTGTCATTGACAAGTACTCTTCGTCGTATATTTCAATGTCGTCGATTGCGGAACACAGCTCAGCAGAAAGCACTTTTCCTTGAAGTTTTAGCTCAGGTTTACTGGCTACAAGCTCCGCAACTAAAATGTAAAAGAACCGGAAGAGTGTTAGACGACTGTTGTTTTGTTAGTGTATCAGATCGTGTTTTACCTCTCCGCCTTCCCCTAGCGTCAATGCGTGTTTTTCTAAGTGCCGAGCATGGTCTCAAGAAAACGAACTATCAGTTCTTTAGAAACATAAACATTTCTTCTCATCAAAGAAAGAAACAAGTCAAAAGTTGGATTTTTAGGCTGGCTTATAGACTCTTAGTGAAACTTTAACAAACCTAAAAATGGCAACGAACGAGCATTCTATTTCTTGTTTGGTTGAGAAGTTTAGTTCCGATTTGTAAAGTTAATTGTTTTTTTTGAAAATGTTTTAAGAAGCAAAACGTGGATAACTTTTTGGCCACCCCGAACATGAATATCACGTGATTCGAAAAATGAATCGGTAAGTACAACTACTTGGTGTAGATCGAACATTGAAAAGAGATTTTTGAAATGTTATGTGGACGAAACATTTCACCTTCAGCGCTCTCATACACGACTAAAGCTGCAGTTCTCCATTGATTAACGCGCAGACTTTTAAGATCAAACCCGCCACTTTTCTTCCGATTTTTAAAGAACAACTTCAACATTTCGTTAGTTGTACTTTGATCGAATCCAGTCACCCTCAGTGCCACGTTCACATCGGTAGGCTGGTGTTCTGTGTGGAGACTTGCCACAAGTTTACAATCGTTGAAAACTAGAGCCTTGTTCTCCAGAATACGCTGTGCAACTAAAAAAGAAGCAAGTGGAGCCTTGGTAAACAATACGGACATTACACAACATTACGACTTATTCAGTTTTGTAACCACGCATATACTTAAATACATAGATGTAACTCTTATTAGGGCTGCACATGTATGTTAATTAATCTCAGCGAGTTGAAACTACTGTGTATGGTCATTTACCACACGACTCCTCGAACTCTATCACTGCAACACCATTCACGTCATCAAAGGTTAGTCTCTTGATGTCCCCGCCGCCAGATGTCTCCAAGTCTTCAAAGAACAGTTCGATGGCCTCGGGGTCGGTAGTGGCACCAAATCCTGTCACTTTTACAGTGCTTTGTTGACCTTCACCAAGGAAGAAGATCTCATTACGACAAAGACGATAAGGACTATTCAGTGAATGTGACGTTTCGCAAATCAGGGAAAATATCTGAAGTTTGACATGCTTGAAATTATAAAGCCAATATTCAAATGTTAAGAATGTTTTGAAGTTGATTTTTAATGTCCACGATTTCGTGTTTACACCTTGCACAGTGTTGTCATGACAAAAAAATGTGATGAACATGCAAACATAACGTGCTAAAATGCTTTATTTAAGTTCATGTTCAGTATTGGTTATTTCGTTAGGTTCATTTTTCAGTCATACAAATCGTGGAAATTACGACAAAATTTTCGCAATTAGTGCCATGCGAACTTTTCTTATAGTAGTTTACCACACATCACCAAAAAGCTGCAACACATTTGTTGTTTAATGACATTGAATAATTTGTAAAACCTTCGAATATTATCTTTTATTTCAACTAATTATTTGAAAAATGTTAATTGTGTGTTGACGTTTTGTTATTATCCTTGAAATATCGCTGGTCACACCAAATTTTACAGTAATGGCATATTCAGAAATACTTTAGCATACTCTAGTGTAGACACTTTGATTTTAATGAAAAAGACACTTCGTGTCTGAAATCGATAAAAAACACTTCACAGTCCCATGGACATACAGTGTAGCACAATCGCCTGAGAGTGAAATGCAGCAAACGAAAAACATTAAGAAAGACTCCCTCAGTTGTATAGCACATTAAAGATCAATCAACAGAGAATGATTTGTTTGACTTAATGCTATCTTTATTTCTTTTTTCAGCTGCGTTTAACTTTGGCTTTGACTATGAGCAAACATGAAATAACAACTGTTCGCAATCATTTTCGTAGATCAGCCTGAGATTTGGCTTGGGTACCAGTCTAATTTAGTTACGGTGGTATGTTTGGGATATACATGTAACTTTAATTTTATTTGTGATGTTCTTGGATTTTATACCGACCAAGTCTGCCAATTCAAAGCAAAGGAGTGGCACGTCGTTTCGTGCCATCTTAATATTACTTATACTCACTAGGGGCTTCGCCTTCTTTGCTCTTTTGTTCAGTCGACGTCTGAGTAGAGCCAGTTCGATTGATGTAATCTTGGAAAGCGGTCTTGACATCGTGGAGGACAGGACGCGTAGAGGTGACGGTTAGTACCCCGTTGTCTCTGTCTTCTGCGATTTGTACCAAATTCGTATACTTGTTGTGCAGCTCAGTTTTCATTTCGAACCAAGCTGGCTCTTGAAACGCACATTTCAGACCAGCTGGTATCATCAAAGATTCTTGGCACAGCTCTTGCGTTAGCATGTTTGCTGCGTCTTTAACCCGGTCCTCACTATTTGAATACAACTCAATATCGCTTCCTGAAACCCGCCAAGCGGCTTTTACCCCAGCCTCGTTCAGTCGACGACTGATGTAGTCTGAGCATTCCTGCTTGGACAGTAATTTGACACATTCAGGGGACAAAACAACTTTAGTTGACGTGAGACTGTACAGTTCTTCGTACAAGCGTGCCTTTGCTCTTGTCACGTGTTCCATGCTTCCCGAGAATTTCACTTCGTTACTTGTAGAATCGACCATGCACCCTGACAGCAAAGTTTCAAATCCAATTTCCTTTAAATAGTAAGTTTCACACTCTTTAACTTTTTCAACGCATTCAGTTATTTGGCTTGCAGTCTGAGTCGCTAGAGTCCTCACAGCATTATCAACCAATTCTTTTGGGCCTGTGATTCTGACGAGAAGTTGTTCATCGTTTCCTTCGCATGGGTTAACGTTGATTTGAATGGCTTTGTTATCACAAACTTCGAGCTTCCCAGACCGCTTACCCAACACTTTCGTCGAAACTATTGTCTCTTTGGTATCATACAGTGCCAAGAGAGACGCAATGGCTTCATTTACGTTGTTTTTCCAATCTGTGGATAGAGCAACTACGTCGGGTGACGTTGCTTTCAAAGTGGAGGAAATAATCAGCGTGTCATTGGTGCAAGAGTCCCACAAAACCACCGCGTTAACTTTCTCCAAGTCATTGCTAATTGAGCAGCGGACACAGTCTCGATCGAGTATGTACGACATGACATCTTCATCAAGTGGACCGACCCTAACTTCAGGTGAAATCCTAGGAAGAGGTTTCGAGAGGTCGTCCTTGGGATGTCTGCATCCATTCTGCTCGTAGAATGAAGACACCTTTAACTCCGTGGAGTTGATGGAATGTTGGGGTTTAAGTAAAACCCTGTCCACAACTAAAACAATAAATTTGGGTTCATGGTTATTGGGATGAGTCAATCAATTGGAAGCTGGTCATAATTATTCAGATTCAAACACGAAGATCTTAGTGTCCGGCATTAAACATTTTGTACAATCCAAACCAATGAGAACATAACAGCAAAAATGACCTGATGGATCTTTGAAAGTCACCACAGCAAATGAGCAACCCTCGAACATCCTAACATCTTCCACTTCGTCACCACCACTTCGTCGTGTTTCAAAGTAATTCCAAAGGGCGTCTTGTGTACAACTCTCAGGTAGGTCGTGTACTTGAACAGAAGAACACCTTTTGACATACTCCACATCTAACGTGGAACCCTCCAGAGGTCGTGTTGTACACCTGCTCTGCAGTGTTGGGATATCTACAATGATCAATGTCCAGAAGCATCTTATTGTTAAACTTAGAACTGGAATTTTGCGCGCAACAGAGGCAATGTTTCCCAGTGAATGAAGTGTAACTCATCTGGCTTCAAATTCCACTAACCCTCAGCATTATACCTTAAGCGAGTTGTGCCACAGCTTAATCTATTGGGTTTGTTGATTTACTTTGTTCATGCACAATGTAGACAAATACACGTAAGTTGAATGCTGACCAGTGCTGTTGATCAATGTTTTATTATTGCACCTGGCTATGTTCCAGTACTATAGCATTCGTCTTGTACGAGGTAACACCAAATATACCTGGTTTCTCTTTGAAGGAAATTATTGCACTGCCGGGATGGGCTCCAAAGCATATCCTGTCAACTTCACATTTGGATTTGCTTTCCATGTAATTCAACAAGCCATCGTATGTGACACATTCGGCGATGTTTCGGACGAAAACCTTATTGTTGTCAAACACATTGCCCTGTTTCACTTCACTTTGCTCTGTGTGGTGTTCTTTGTCGTCACAATCCATAACAGAAGTTGCTGAAAATTTCATAGACTTAAAAAGCGTGTACATTATGGATAGTTATATTTTATCATGGGTAAAGTTCTATTTTTTGTATATAAACTTCGTCCAAAGCTTTGCTCAATTTTGTCTCGTTTTTTGGTGTGTACATGTATATAAAGACATCATTTTAGCAAAGGTAAAGGAAGCGAAGCTTGTGAAATTAAACCAAACATCTACATGTAAGTGTATGTACCTTCTTCATCTGCATTTATAGTAAACTTTTGGGCTGCGTTGTCAGATGTTTCGCTTCCTTGCAGGTTTTCCTTCTCTACCGACTCGTTGTCCTGAGTCTCGTCAACTCGCATAGGATTACAAGAGCTGATTTCATAATTTGGGCAGCACTGAATGACTGACAGAAGGAAGCCTTTCAGGGTCAGTTGTTGATGTTCAGAGACGGCCCTGGCAACTGCAATTGTAGGGCAGGCATTACTTTAACAATTCTAAGGCCACAGCTTTCACCATCGATATTCATATTTCTCGAAATAATCCTCCTGCCCAATTTTACAGTAGTTTCATAAGCTACACTTTGTGCAGATCCAACTTTACAACTACACCAAGAACCAAGTTAGTCTAGTTTCATCTGATGATTTACAAAATGTGCAGTTTCTTAAGATGTTTTTGCAAAGGACAGTAGGCCTACCGCAAAATGACGCTTGAGTTCCGATTGCTTCCATATTTGGATGCGTAAATGACATATTTGAATCTATGCTACGACTGCGCGTGTTGTAAACAAATAACTAGTGTGTTATTGACACCTTTATGATTGAGAAATGTTTAGAGCACTTTCACACAATCAATCAACTTCCATAATTTTAAGGAAAATAAAAGTTGTACTTTTTGAAATTGTACATCTATTTGTAAATATCCTTTCAAAAAACGAGATTTGTTGCAACATAGTAGTAGCTGCTACTACTATGACTCACCAAGACTTGAGGTGTATAACTAACCGGTCAGACATTCAAATCACATCGATTTAGTCCTTGCTTCATAGTCTAAGTCAGACGTAGTAGAATACGAAAATGCGTTGGAAAAGATTTCAATATTATAATTGTAAATATACTCGCCTTCAACCGATCCGTAATCGATTACGGCCACATTGCATGTTCTATCCACTCTGAGCCCCACAATATCCCGCCCGCCCGTCCTTTTCGGGCTTTCGAAGAATAATTCGAGTTCTTCCTCTGTAACCGTTTCGTTGAATCCGCTCACACAAACAGCTGACAAGGGCATGCTGGTCGACATTCTGTAAATCAACAGCAAAAAGTGTTCAAGCATTTAAGATCCGTGCATGAGGGAAGCAAACCGTGGGTGTCTTCAAATAACAAGATCTCTGAAAAGCAAGCCAATGAAAGGCGAGTGTTCGTAATTGTACTCGAGAGCCCACTACCATACACGTACTGTACATGTATTCTAACAAAATGATGGGCACTAGTCGAGTGATTGGTGTCTGAGGTTGGAGTGCTGAACTGAGGGATTGGATCGACTCGGGCACTCAGCTACATTTTTCTTGCTCAATGCAACCTGAGGTTGTGTGCTGTACAGAACAGCGCCCTCAGCTGGTCACGTGCAGGAGAAAGCTGGTGAGATCACATGGTCCGCTTGAAATATTTTAGAAACACCTGCAGAAGAATTGATTGATCTTGCCTAATTGAAAAAGTCTTCTTACTGAACGCACCTCTGAAAAAACTTTCAACAATGTCACACTTGGTCAGAAAAGTACATCAACTTTTGAAAATCTCGTAGGATAATCTGGCAACAGTTGTAGCCAAAAACAAATATTGTAAAAACACAGCCGGAAATTCCAGTGACGTCAAATAGAAAATTCCATATCAGATTTTAATGCACTGAGACAAGGTGCTCTCGACCGGGGCACTCTGGGTAGAGCCCGTTTCGGACACTCTCGGTCGAAACCTCGGCCGGTGACGGGTCCAATAATGCATTTGTCCAATAAGGTGGCACTGAACAGTTAGGCTGCGGCCGCTGTCAATTCGCACTTCCAGGGCAGGCTTGAGGGGCATTTTTAGTTAGGTATTGTATGTAGACCAAGTGAATGTGGTTTGTTTGTATTTGTGAACATGCTGATAAAAGAACTAGCTTGTGGGCAAATTTGTGAATAAACAAATCTTTCCGTTGTTTTTTTGAAACGGTTAATAGTGTGAACAGTTTCAACACTGGATCGTGCACTGCATGGTTGAGAACAAAATAAGAAACGTAATTTAACTGCTTGTCGTATCTGGTGTGGGCCGACCTGACACTCGTGCCAAACGTTGCACAATTTTCAACCGATGTCATGCTTCGCATCTTTTCAAGAGAAGTGTATCTCATCTGAAATAGGTTTAAGCGCAGAACTGCTTCCGCGTATGTTTACATTGTTGAAATGTCATCACACGCAAAAAAATTCAATGAAAAATGCTGTCTGACAGTGCACTCCTGGCACATTTTCCCTACGTGGATTGGTACACCCATGAAGAAAACACGATACTGCAAATACAGCACTACATATCGTGCCAGACTAGCAAATCTAGTTGAGAGTATTCGTTGTTATAAAAAATATGAGGCTCGAAAGTTCAGGGACGCGCCTTAGCCTACAGTAAACATGCTTAAGAAATGGGGATACGTTAAGAGCTACAGTGTATGAATTGTATATTGATCGAATTTTAGACAGGTCCCTCACTGTGCTGACTGAAGTTGGCGTGGGTCAGTGGGTGGCAACTTCGATTCCTGTATTCACAAATCACCCGAACTTAGTATACTAAACTTTTGCCCGAATTACATGTAGCCCAACCTGACAATATATGTTGCCTTTGGCTGATTTACTGCAATATTGACACCGCAAATCAATTATCGAAAACGAGCCAATGGATGTAAAATTCTTACCTTTTACTAAGAAGACCTTTTCTGAACCGTTCACCGCCTCTGCGTTAGCAGCGCCAGACCTACATGTAGCTACTAGAGTCACAAAATTTCTGTTCAAGTAACAATTTACACTAATAATGGCTCATTGTCACCAATTAATTCTTTGAGGTTCGGACTAAAATTGTCCGAGCAGGTAGAATGTAGCATATCCAAAGTGACTCCTTTTTATAGTGATAGACGTACGTGTTAGCTCTTTCGAAGAAACTCGGTTTCTATGAAAATACCGTGATGACTCATCGATGACTCACCAATACGGGGCAGCGAACCTAGCGGGTATCACTAGCCCCAGTAATACTATTATTCATACGTGGCACCTAGACTTCACTACGTGTGCACAGCTTAATTGAGGCTTGTGTGCTCACACTCGTCTTCTTTCATCCACTTTGTTTCCGTCTCGAAGTGAATATATTCCACCCTCGACTGAGCTCTATTTGTGCGTCTTCAGACGCAGATATATTTTTTTGCTCGCGGCACAAACCAGGCGGTCCTCGCGGCCTGAGTTGATTCTGTTTCATGAAAGTGAATTCAGCTAAAATTCAATACTACGCTCTACAAATCATTTCAAGATAGTGATGACAACAATTAGATGGTTTTATTTGAAAAGGTGCGGTGCCGGTGTACTTGTGCTTTTCAGGCTTTATAAAATCTTTTACTGAAACAAGGCTACCCTAGTTTCTGGTGACTGCCCCCCGTGAGGCAACATTTACCAATCTACATATCACAAAGTCAACAGCCACCGAAGCTACAATTTCTTAGGTTTCAGACTGGCAAAAACTATTCAGTACACTTTGCTGTTTTGGGGTCGGATGACTGACATTTTCTCGAATTCATTAGGCTGCATCTAAGTTCACTGGTTATGAGCATCATTAATTTAATTCATGAAAGATTAAAGTTTAATTGGCTAAAACACAATCGTCGACAATTTTTGTAGGTACATACCTGAAGACATGTACTTGAGAAATCAATGAAAGGATGGAGCAGTATTCAGGCGAACAAGGCGTTTGCTGGTAAAGCGAATTATCTGTTCAATTACGCTGCCGACGCGATTGTTGTGTGTTTGAGTGCAGTCATGTTTTTGCCGGAACATCAACTGAGCTACACTACAGACACCACTACACAACACTGTGCTCTACCTTGCAATCCCAGGGACCCACTCTGTTAATTTTGAGGAATTGTTAAAGACGACTGGTGATTTAAGTTTATACATCAACCGAAAGTGAAATCGAAACCAAAATCATTTCTCCACTTATGAAAATAATTGTTTACGCGTATACACATAAAACGCTGGGAAAGTTGCTTGTGTTTTTGTAGGATAGTAACACATATTGCTGCTGTACTGTTCAATGTACCTGTATTAGACATTCCGTGATGTGAATTTGGGTATGCGACCAGCACAATGACACCTATATGACTCTTTAGTGAGTACGTTTCATTGCATGCACCAAAGGAAAATTACACCGTCGGGTGAAGTTAAATACGCGCATTATATGTGTCGAACTTACATGTATTATGTACTTGATTATTTTTTCGCCGGTCGGTGAATTCAAATTTTGCATGCATCAGTCAAAATAACTGAGAATCTCGATAAATGTACATCAATGACCGTAAAAGGGTTCGTTTTACCCTCAAACAATGGACACGCGATCAAACTCTTTTAAAGCAATTTCTATGCCCTTTGTTTGATAGCAAAGAAAAGACACGTCATCCTTCCTCTTTGAACTATTCAAATTAAGTGGATATTTTCTTCGAAAAACAGAAAAGCAAAGTAGTGTCTGGAAGAACATGAGAGGTTAGTGTGCGAACTAACGAACTGAAATCAATATACAGTGTACATGTACTGACTATTGTGTATGTGTGCAAACAAAGTGGATTGGTGAGCGCTCATATGCCGTACTGAATGCGACAATTTTGTAAAATGTACACTGTAACAGCTGTTACATTTTACGTCATTGTTACATTTTACGTTGCTAGGCCTCTCCTAAAATGTAACAAGTAGTGCAATTCTAATAATTTTCGTCGAATGCACACACAAGAAATGTACCACTGTTACATGTTACGAAAGTGACGTCATATTTCATGAGTTTGCATGGTATTTGTCACTCGGAGGAAAACCGTTCACACACTTAACACCTTCTTTCTCGGATTATTTGAATGAAATTCTATCAAATGTACCAGCTCCAGATGTGTCCCTGTGTGCTGTCCATTGTTTTTAACATGAGCAGTCAAAAATGTATCCCGTACAGTTTCAACTCCAGACGAAAGGAGTTTCCAGGATCAGGTAGCAATTTTTTTGTTAAAGCGTTATTACAATCTTTTGTAGGCACTCACAGGTCACAAACCAATTGTGTATCCGGCATTACATGCATAGTAAACACACTTCCCTTGGTAAGCACAACTAATATTTATCGTATTTCTTAGGGAACAAACGACAATAACAATTTTTTTCACGGGGAATTCAATTTTGAAAGCCAATTCGATAGAAAAAACACCCGTTTTAGTCCACGGTACTTTGACTTATTTCAGCCAGTGTTTTATTGTCTTGGAATGTTCAGCACAAGAGGAGCAAGACCAAAGTTTCTGATACTGATGGGTTCTGTCTACCACTTTAGTTCAGAATTACAATTTCTTATAGACATTGTGGTGTAAGGAAATAAAAGCCATATATTATATTTGCGGGCAGGTTGACAGATTTTGCAAGTGCAACAGCAAAACATCGCCTTTGAGAAGGGGGAGCCAATAGTTAAAAAAGTGGTGGCATAGTAACACGTTTTGAACCGCTTAGAAGCTGAAAGAAATGTCATTGTTCCTATGATGTCAAAACATATCTCAAATAGCGGTGTTAGCAACAGATCAAACCGTGACGTGTAGTACGTACATGTATAAGTCGTATGCCTAGCTGGGGAAATAGAAAATATTTTGGTACTATGATCATAGGGCATGATCATTTTGCTCAAACCTGGCCTTGGTCGATAGCTTATAGGGACAATAGTCCGAAAAAGCTGACTGTCCTTTTTGAACTACAACAAACATGCACTTTCTCTTTCTATTATCTTTTAAGGTAAGATATTTATTAAAATTGCAATTTGTTCGATTGTCTGAAGCACATATAAATAAAGACAGAGATTGGAGATTCTAGTTTTAATGGACGTTAAGTCTCGCGTCTCATGAGGTTCCATTTTTGTAATGCAGCTTGCTGTCAACAACACGCGTGGCTGTGGGCAGATAAGAGGATAAGGTAGGCCTATAGTAACCCTTTTGCTACATCGCATAAAAAGCGCATATTAAACAACGCTGACTTCGACGTTGAAAGTTTTTTGTTCCGTACAACCCACTTTCAATGAAACCTAGTTCAAATCACTCTGTTAAATCATTTCGTTCTTCTACTAATATTGGGGCCAGTTCCAAAAAAAATAGTTGCGTGTTTTGTATGTCCGTTACCAGATTTTCTAATGGCCCGGTGACCTCAGCCATCATAAGCCGACTAGTCGTTAATTCTGGAAAAATGTCTGCCTCCAGACTTCAGCTTAACGCAATTAACACATTGTCGTTAAACGAGCGCCAGTTCTTTGATAATGAATGCTTTCAGGAAGAGACATAAATGATAATACGGAGGGTATCCTCAGGTTTAGATGTAAGTCGCAAGCAAAAGATTACAGTGTGAATTCAGTTCTTCGTGGCAAACTACAGAAGGATATAGTTACATTTATGAACAATACCGTGCTTGCCGATAGTTCACAAATAATCAGTTTTTGAAGAGGCGCACGCCTAAACAAGATTTTTAAATCTCAACCTCCTCGTTTCCAAAATGTTGGCCTCCTCTGCATTAACACCCTTCAAGACATATCTCACAATGTCGTTAAGGCTGAACATAGGAACCTCTTAAAATCCTTTTGAAATAGCACTCGCTATTCGTTTTGGTAAGACCGGTAAAAAACATTGAACCATAATGAGATTATGAGAACCCTGATGTATTAGCACTTTGCTAAAACATGTATTGTGTATATTGCACTGCGTTCGCGTTAAATCAATTTAAAATATTATTAATAACAATTACAATAATAATAATAATGATAACGACACTGATAAATAATAATAATAGCAAAGTAGTAATAGTGGTAAAAGCAGTAATAGTACTAATGGTAGTAATTGCAGTCATAGTAGTAATAGTGATGTCATAGTAAGAAAAATGATAAGCGGTAACCAGGTTAATGCCGTGTCAGGCCGGAGGGCATTCCTACATGTATAGAAGAGGTATACGAAATGTGCAGCCACAAAGGGTGTTTTTCACTGCAATAACTATTTTTCAAAATGGTGCCGTCTTCGACAAAATACTATCTTAAAGTAAAGAAATTGCAGTAGTATTTAACAACAATCAACGTGCAATCGTGTCCCATACTGTATAAAACTGTTAATTACATGACAGGTCTGGCTCAGTTTTCAATTGCTTAATATTATATCGTCTGCATCTCATGCACCAATTCTTCGGAAACTACAATATAAAAATAAATTATTGTTATTTAACCATTTTCAGGAAATGTCACAAGTTCAATGCACAATTACCTTTTTTATCTTCGTTGTCTCTTTTCAAGTAATAAATCATTACATTTAAAACTGTTTCTTTCCTAGAGAAAATTTGTGACCTATCGTGCAAGTACGTACATGTACTTTATTTATTTGTTCATTTATTTATTTATTATTGTGATATTTAAAATGAGGGTGGCCTCTTCAATGATAGCACTGCTTTCCAAGAGGGCACGTACATGTACATATAAGATGTGATCCGCCACGTGAACTGCCTGGGTGAAGTGTTTAACAAATCTGCCGATAAATGAAAGAAACTTGGGAATTCAAAGCGTCTGGGATACATGTAAATACAAAATGAACCTCGATTGGCGTAGGTGAAGTAACATTTCACCTTCGGTCTCGGTCGATACGCAGAATGATATCTTGCGTGATATTACTTAATATACGCCAATCTCGGTACGTTTGGTGAACATATTTTTTCGAAGAATATCGACCCGATTGTTAAAAAATGTTATTATGTCAGTTACAAAATATTCTACGCTATCACAACGTCATTTTTCTTCCTCAGAACCGACTGTGCTCTGTTTTGGAGCACCTGCGATTTGAGTATTCATCCAGTAAATTCCATTTCATCCCAGGGTCACTACTCCAACCGTAATTAACCCTAGATACCACGAAAATGAAGTCTTCGCATAATTGCAATCCAAGCCTTACTTCTTCAGCTATCACCGATCAACCGGGCCTCGGCTTGCGAGTCCTCATAGCCAGCTTACGCGCTACGCCTGCTGAACTGGAAACCGTAGAATCATATATTGCTGTCGTCATAAATCTGTTGACTGATTTTTGAGAATCTAGTTCTATGACGTCATAAATATTCATTCAGTAATGCCTAAAATGCCGAACCAGCAGATCAGCGTTAAACCAAAAGTGGGTTGTGAGGCGAATGAGAAGTCAACTTACGGAGCCGCAGGTGACGATTCAGTCAATTGTAAACCAGATTTATTAAAACAGCTGGAGGGAGTTCTAGAAACAACGGTTAAGCCTCTTGTGGAGGAAATTAGTATGGGGAAAGTTTCCATGGCAATGGAATATCACGTCTTTGAACTGATTGACGACTTGATGAACACGTTCCCAGAATTGCTTCAACAGATTGTTACGGCCAAAGTTGCTGACCTTCATGCGAAAAAAGCAAGTAAGAAACCCAAACTCAAGGGTGCTATTTATGATTTGTGCGAAAACAGAGTTGGTGATAATGCGAAAATTTCTTCTGATACGGAAGTGTGCCATGATCCTGTCATTGAGCTGGTTGGCTTTAAACACACGGCTGTGGAAAGAGCAGATGATGACGAGACTACAGTAGAAAAAATTATGGATTTAGAAAAATAAGAAATTGAGTCTGTACATTTGAGTTACTGCGCGAAACGTCGAGGGTGACGGAGACAATGTGGAAATAAGCTGCCATGGAAACTGCGAATAAATTGAAACAATTCTTCAGAAAAGTAAAATGTTCACCTTTCACACAATTACTCGAAATTAAATTGGTATGTTTTTTTTCCGTAACATTGGTTATTTTTGTTACTGACGGTGTATTTTTTGTTCTGAAGCAAGCGCAGCTCTTTCGTTCTAGTCAAAACTTCGTAATTACTGCAGTTTTATCCTGAAAAATTGAAAATGATTTTTATTATTCGGCCATTTTCCATATTAACCGTACATTAGCTGACTTCAATTCGAAGCGAAATCTCAAAGAAAATCTCTGAAAATGTTACATATTTTTAATTATCACGGCTCAAAGTTAGTTATTTCCTTTCGAAGTAGCAAAATCGTCTGCCGGTGTCTAAGCAGTACGACATTTCTATAAAATTGCTATCGAAATAACGTTTCAAAAATCGCGTAATTGCTGTAAATGTACCTCATCGCAAGCCAAATTCATGGAGGTATTTATTAGGATTTTCCATGTTTCTATGGAAACCAGCGTCTTGCAGAATAGAAATGTTTATGGCATCACGCGCTTTCTGATTCGCCTAGTCGAGAGCATTCCCTGGTTATAGTATGAGAATGCAGAGGGAATTTGACACAAGGACGCAAGGACAAGTGCCAAAACTTATCTGCTGGATCAATTCAGCCCATTGCGTGCACAAGGTTACCCACAAAGCTACGTACAGTATATTTAATTACATATCATTTATAATAAGTGGCACTCTTGGAAAAGTTCTAATTTAACAAAAATGTGGTCATCCAAACTCGGAAACAATTCGGTGTCGTTGTCGACCAGTTTCAGGTTCGTACACGTGACATAACACAGCGCCTGCCACGTGTCTGACAACGATCTGTTGTTGAAGTGCTGAATTGCAAGCAACCTGGAAACAAAGTTTTTGTTTTTGTTTCACAATCTTTCGGTCGACCTTCGGCTCTCGTCAATAGAACACAACATTTCCTACGGTCTCTAGACAGAAAGATGAACACAGTAACACCATGAGTGAGATTGACTCGACGTGGCGTGTTATAAAGAAAATGGAGTCATGTTATGAGGTCCTTCGAGCGATATTTAGCAATCTCAAGTTGATTAAAAACTCAACTGTGAACACGCGTTGGTTCCATGGTCCAAGGATTCTTAAACCGTGAAAGAATATGCTTCAAACAGCAGCAGCTGGAAATGTCCAAGGTAGCACGAGCGAGCCCAACTTGATCTCTCCTGCCATTTGCGTGAGACGAAGAAAGATAGCGCGTCTTTCGCGATTCTTCAGGAAACAGAAGAAACAGGAAAGCCGTCAATTAGTTGAGTGCCGTGCTAGAGACCGTCACAAATACACAGTAGTTACTGACAAGAATATGGCAGCCCAACTAATGTCCAAGGAAGACCTTCACAATACGCCGATCTGTGTAAGGACCATCATTGCCCAGAAGCATGCCATTGATCGTGCCACTTACAACCCGGCCAATGATGAGATCACATCTTGTGAAATCGTCGACGAGTGCAAAAATAAAAACTCGCTTTACACTGGAAAGAGTTTGGATTCCTTTAGGGATGCACAGCAACCGTGTAGAAAAGCTACTTGTAAAACACAAAGTCTTCCTATGCAAACATTAGCTAACACGAGCGATAATGGAAGTGAAACGCCTACTGGAGCAATTGCTCTTTCGCAATTACATGCATCACCTCCAGACGTCTCTACGAGAGCAATCGCTCTTTTGCAGTTACCACCTCCAGATATCGCGACACACGTAACCGCTGAATTTCCCGATTCCATACCCACCACTATTAAGAAAACCTGTCGCCTGCTAAAGCTCGGTAAAATTTTCATCAGGAAAATGAAGAGCAAGGAACCGGCTTGCAAAGAGAATGAAACAAATGGACGAGGCTTAGGAAGAAAGAGGTTCAGAAGAAAGGCGAGGGTTCTGACAGAAACTATCTCAGGCGGGGTGCGGAATTTGGGGTACCACAGGATGCCAGGGTATGAGAAACTCTGCGACGAAATCCTGACCGATGATGTCGTAAACTTGGAGAAAATGGAGAAATTTCTTAAAAAGAAACGAGGGGCAAACTATTTGGAAAAAGGCACAGAATCTCCTTCTGTCAAGTCTTCTAAAGTGTTGGATACAGCTGAAAGTGCATCCGACATTAAGACAAGCACGGAAACAGGCACGACATCAGCGAGGGCTGACGGTGATTTTCAAAAGAAGAGAAAAAGTAGAGTCTTCTCCCGAAGAAAAAGTGAGGAGTCATCCAGTCACCAGGAGCTTTGTAGTAGCTCTCCTCGTAGTAACTCAACCTCAAGAACTTTTAATACGACCTTAACCTCTTTCAAATTGATATCCTTGAATGTCAAAATGGACAGTGACCACGACACTATGTACCGTACGAAAATAGTTTCTTCCAGTTCAAAACAGAACAGAGCGGCTTCCGCTGACACAGCAATTTCGCACGCTACTTTTGTTGTGCCGAGACAAGACCAAGATCAAAAAAGCAAAAGAACCTACAGCCAAGCTAACACAAAATTTGACAGACGGAACAGCGCAACTGTACCAAGTAAAACAATATGCAAACCTACTTACGAAATACCATTCCCCAGACATCTAGGTGAAAAACATCCTGTCGTCGCCCAACTGCCCAGAAACAAGCGCCTTTCTATATTCAAGCGTCCTAAGATACATCGCAAGAAAAATACGTTAGTTAGTTGGACTCTGCCGGAGTCCTCCTTCAGGTAGGTTTCACTTTTGCAGGCTAGTCGACTTGAAGCGGATACACAGGCCTACCCCGTTCCAGCACACAAAACATGTTGACGCGGATCGTTATGAAATCGGTCTCACATTGTTCCTTAGTCAAATTAGAATTGATATCAGAATTTCGAAAGAACCATCATCTTGTTAAGGCTTAATAAGCAGGCTGTGCTTGTCGGCTTATCACAACAGTTTATTTTAAGAGCCAAGTATGAACTAAAAATAACGAGCTGTTAGTTCGTTGCATGCTCAAAAATCACGTCTCGTCTTCGCAAGGAACAAGTAGAGACCAATCACATAACGGTATGTGGCTTTGTTCCAAAATTCACTTCTGCTGGGACTGGATAGGTCAGCTCATTATTTCCTGAAATTTCATGAGACTGTCTCACATGTTCGCATGCTTTCCTTTTATGTACGAACGACATGAGTGAGCCCTTCAGATAGTTACACACTATAACCTCTTATTATGACGGTTATTCCAATCAGAACGAGAATTGCTTGATTTACAACTGACACGTCACTATAATCCATGACAAGACTACCAATGGTGATAATTGCAATTTAATTGTTGCATTTTAATTCAGTATTGTCGTCACTGTGTTTGTTGTTGTCTATATGAGGTTTAATTTTCTTGTTTGTGATTCATACAAACATCCTTCGGCAAACTCTAGCGTTAATTAGCTGATTACCACGACTGCCAGGAAGTCACTCCGAGCTGTATGAGTGTTATCTCGTTTGAATGTCCCTATAAGTAATCGGGACCTAGAGTACTAGTGGTGCTAAGCTTAATAATGTTGGTGATAGTGTTAGGGATAGCTGTGGGAGTGAGGCCTTATTCACGTTTGTCTTGTTAGTTAGAAGGCGCTAGCTTTGTTAAAACCCAAGATGAACAAGCGCATTACAGTACTACACATAGAAATAATGAGTAGGATATTTTATATTAAAGGTCATGAAAAATAGTTTGTAAACTCAAAGCCCTTTGGTATTAAACACGGGTCAATCCATTGGCCGGGGTCCACTGAAACAGCAAAAGAGACGGCAGCCTTATTCTCTTTGGACGTTTGCCTCTTTTTCAGCCTTAGCTAAAATCCTTCGCGTTGACTGGTCTCAAATTTGTCAGCCTCGCTCTCAGGTTTTGGAATGTAGGATGGTATAACTTCTTTCATGTGGTCCTGTAGTCGATCCTCCTTTGAAAGGTGCCCCGCAGAAGCGGTAACACTACTGAATTGGAAAGTTTTTATTTTGACGCCTTCAAATAAGAATGACACGTATTTCTTGCCAGTTACACCCTTGAAGTCAGGAAAACTGAAGCATTCCGGTTGCATCATTGAATTTGTCTTGCCAGTGTCAAACTTGGCGAGGTCGTGGGTGTATTCTATTTCTTGTCCACGGCATAATTCGCTAATACTTCTTTCGTCTTCACTTTCTTCGTTATTTACTTCCATCTTAATCCTCTCATGCTGAATCAGCTCAACTGCCTGCAAAAGCACCATTTCCACGAAGACGTCAACGACAGCCTGCTCAACCGTGGCCTCCACAAACGCTTCTATCTCATCTTTCTCCTCGCAGCTCTTATCAAAGGCTAAACATATAGCTGAC
Source organism: Phoronis australis (assembly GCA_002633005.1). Lineage (NCBI taxonomy): Eukaryota > Metazoa > Phoronida > Phoronidae > Phoronis > Phoronis australis. Next base: position 169,248 of record NMRA01000362.1, on the reverse strand, counting down.
ATGCAGTGATGTCTCGTAGTCAACACCTCCGACTGGGGCATTTGTAATTTCGTAACTCCGGAGAGGTCCTGTGTGACTTCCGCTTCTGGCTCTTTGGTGCACCGTGTGATTTTCTTGCTTACGCTCTCTTTTTTATTTTGCTCCACGGTCTCCAAAGCCACAGTCTCGACGTACACCTCAACTACGGCCTTCTCTATGACGGTCTCCACAAATGATGGAACTGCGTCTTTTTCCCTGAGGTTTAGATCAGGGATTAGACCTTTTGTTTGTGTCGCCGTCTTCTGTGTGGCTTGTGTAACTCTAGCTACGCCTACTGACAGCAAGTGACAGATGCACATGCTGACCAGGGCACCCGACATAGCCACTCCGGTGGTACTGGTAATAATTTTCAAAATCTCGTCTCCAAATTCATCCATTCTGCTATCTCCTTCGGTATTTGTACTGAAAACAACGTCAACTACTGTGACGTATGCAAAGTATCAATCACGTCATCGTTAGCGCATCGTCTGTCTTGTTTCAGTCAGAATAATAATAATAACGCAAAGATTTTCACACAGCCTTATGCAAGGACACTGCAAGCCAATATAATTCCGCAGTAGGACTGACGTGTACATAGAACAGGAGAACCGTCGAATTCCATGTTCGATTGCCACAGGACATCGTTCATTTAATGCAAATATTTTGTAATTGTAACGCGGCGCTAAACATTTCGGGTTAGGCTAGGTATCATTATTTTCCTTCATAAGCACGTATTGAACTAGTAGCCAGTAAATCGTGCACATAGCGTCACTGGAATGCAATGATATTTAACAAAGGTGTGATAAACTAATTTCTCCAACTATCCTTCCGAAAGTTACAGAGGTTTCTGGTAGATAGAAATAGGCAAACAACTATTGTGTAGCTTTGAAATATACTTACAGGGTAGTAGAAAATAATTACATTTCTTCATAAAGTAAAAATTAGTGATACTGATGCATGTAGTGTGTATAATCGTAAATCAAAGACAGTGGGACACATGTTTACGATTGTTATGTTACTAAATAAAGTAGATTGGAAAAATAACAATATCTGTAACAAAGAGACAATTGTTGAAACATCTGTTGCATAGTTGCCATCATTCGAAAATGAAAAAAGGGACAATGATTTTGAAAAGCGGGACTCTCCGAGAAAAAGCGGGCCTTTGAAAAGCGGATCTATGCCAAAACGCAAGGCTGAATTGTTTGCAGAAAATATCGGTTGCATCCATCACCTGTGACCTTTGTCCTTTCCTTCCGGATTTATGACCTTTGACCGAGGAGCTGCAAAAACGGGGCGCCTGAACAGCGTACTACGCTACCCAGGTTCAGAGTTAAGAAGAACCGCGCACCACACCTTAGTCACCAAGTTGTTGTTTCAGTTCTTGAAATCAACTCGTAGTTGGTCTTAAAGAGATTATTACGCAGTTAAGTACAATTCGGTGTAATAGAAATTTTTTATCCACGCACACATTGGTCTGTCCGTTAATTGCGTATTTCAGTGTTATTTAGAATCATGCACGTCACAGAATAAATGCATGTGTCACTTGGTAATTACATACTGAGTTAGTATAAACCTATGTACCACTTCAGCCTATGCAGGAGCAATATCATATCTATCACAGCTGAATTTGGCTCTGTTTAGGTGGCTAAAATCGAACTAGGCCTTGCGTTAGTACCCTTACCATGAAAACATGAAACGACTCGAGAAAACACTTCAGAATTTATTAGAGTTGCTAATGGCGCATGTACTGTAAGCTTTTCCTGTGACTTGAGTTGTCTGGCCCAAATTGGCACAAAATTGCGACGACATGGGTCAGTGCTGCAGCCCCAAACTGTGACAATTGTCTGTGTGCTATAGTACGGGCCACAATTTTGATGTTGTGACATTTGGGACGTTGCGACATTTTCGGCCAGGTACCGGCTTGTTAAAAACAGTTCAAGATCAGTTGAGCGTAGTAAATAAGACAATTCGAAATACACATATTAGCAAATTCAGCGTTCATGTTTCTTGAAGTCATTTGCTGTCATGTACAGGTACGACAAAGATTCGTGTAACAAGAACGTGAAACTTGGAGAAGGACTGCACGACAAAGTCTACTCTGGCACCTATGTCAACAGACACGGAAAGGAAAGCAGGGCCTGCGTGAAAAATTTCGATGAAATATTTCACGATTATGAAATGAAAGCCGAGATACAGAGCTTGCTCTGTTTAAGAAACTCTGGATGCGTCCCTAAAATTAAGGGAATATACACAACTCCAGGTACTGAACATCGTGATTCAGAAACTGGCATAGTCATGCAGCTTCTAGAAGGGGAGACACTTGCTGACTTCATAGAAGTGGGCACCGTTCCACCTGCTCCGACTGTAATTCGCTTTTTGCTCCACACGGCTAGACAAATTGACAGAGTGCACAAGAAAGGCCTTTTAATCAATGACATCAAAATGGACAATATCATGGTCAACCAAAAAGACATGTCAGCGAGACTGATTGATTTCGGCAACGCCACTGGTAGAGAGGGGCTGTGGTGAGTTTCTTATATTGTTCCAGTCACGTACTAAGTCTCGATCTGGCCAACATACGGATTATTTTCACTGAACGTCGTTACCGACTTAAAATATCGCAACAACAGGACAGAGATTTATACATGTAGCTAAAGCAGGATCAAAAGAGAGATCTTACTTTTCCTATACTGCAGGTACTTGTAGGACTGACCTAATAGAAATTGAGTCAATATGAATTTGCTCACGACTGATTCGCCCTCTGTGACGTCAGTGACTGATATTTTCTAAATTGGCTGCATGCCATATAGGCCTACCTTTTGTCTGTGTAATATGCTTTCCGCCTTTACCGCTATTGTCTGAATATACGACCGTCCACCGTTCTGTAACTGTTTAGTTGTCGGTTCATACAAGTTTGAAAGATTTGTCTTTGGCTTTGCTCAATGTTTCGCACACTGTCATTTGCTCCTAACTTGTAAGAACAACTTCATCTACATTTATAAGTGCTTGTACCTAAGAGTGGATACAAGGCAACACTTATTATAGTTGCCCGGCTATCGAGTACGAAAATATTTTTCTGAATCGAGCAAGGATAGTTTCACCTTCAAATTTTTAGAATACAAACATGACTTCCATTTTAGTGTTTTTGAAACCATGGCATATTTTAGTTGCAAATGGCTCTCGTAATTCAACAATTCACAGAATATTGAAATAATCTTCACAGCTATGGCGTTCTTGAACGAGGCCCGAACTGCCACCTGGCTCCGGAAGTTTGCAACGGAAAGAATTCAACAGTTTCCAGTGACATCTACTCTTTTGGAGCAACTCTTCGAATGGTAGACGATGCCCTAAAGCGCGGTTTAGAGCCAGAATACACCAGCGTAATGAGAGATGTGATTGAACTCTCCAGGCGTTGTACTGCTCAAGACCCAGACCACCGCCCGTTAAGTATGGACACAGTAGTCAAAGAACTGCTGAAAATCAAACGGAGGGCCAAAGGCATCGAAAGGAGATCCCGCTGACGTCAGCAAAACGGATTGATGTAAAATCAATGTTTTCGTTACAGCTTTTCCTTTCCATGCAATAAACATCTACTCAAAAATGCGTTTCTGCAACTAGGTCGCAAACTCATTGCATAGATATCGGTAGAAAGTCGTATCCATTGTTCATTTTGTTTTTCTTTCAAATAATAATGATAACGATAGGCGTTCATCAGTAACCGGCTGATGTGCGCTCAAGGTACGATATCCGTGTGAACTGTAGGCCTGTTGTTATATCCCGCAACAGAGAAAAAACAAGGGTAGCTTCCCATAGGCGATAACCACGCGACATGCCAACGCCAGTCGCATGGACCTTCAAGTTAAAAAAAAGCTTCTGACTTCCATACGACTCAATCATTTGGCACATGGAACTTTGTTGCAGCACTAGATATTTGAACGTACGACTGACAACACTCCGTCGTGACCGAGTCGGGTTTCATCGAGCGTGACAACAATAAGCCTTCTTTCTAAGTAAGAGCTTTTAGGATATTCGCCATCTAATGTACTACCTGACTAAAAATGTAGGCTTAGATCCCTGTTTTCATGATTGTTTGAATATAATCATGTGACCCATAGTATAGGCCTAGTTGGAAAATTAGACTTTATGTGTTCACTATGTGCTAGTCAATTTTAAAGCCGGTTGGAGTTAAAGGGATCTTGCTGCAAAAGAGGAGAATAATCTCTAATAATTTTATTACTGATTATGTTTCCTTAACGAAAAAAGCTGTTTGCCAAGTTCACTGCACAGATTTGAAATTTAGGAAAGATTACTGGATTACATCATCACGTTAAAAAATTATGAACGTCACTTGACATGCGGTCGCCAAGTGTCATGTGAATCAATTCCAATAACTGCCCCATTTCCAAGACCACTAGGCAGGAGCTGGATTTTGAGGTAAGCCAAATGTTGTACATGTATTACCGTTCTTGGGAAACTAAGTCAAAATGCAAGAAAAATACCACCACCGAAAATTATTTAACTTTGATCGAGGCCTCAAGTTGAAAAGGTTCGTTTACTAATTTACAGTACTGCTTTCCATGATACCCTTTGAGTACGCCAGTGAGGGATCTCTCCTAATAACTTATCGTGGATCGTTTGTGGAGATTGTGTTGCCCGTAATTACGGCTTGTAATTATGTCCGAGACTCCGCTAGTGTTTTGCGACCGAAACTGTTCGGCCGTAATTTCGCTCGTAGATCTCGTTCTTGTTTTACTGCCAAAATCGTTCGCTCGTAACTGCGACCAAGACTTCGCTCTACTTTTAAGACCGTAATCGTTTCATCCAATGAGAATTGGTTTGTAGGCCGGTCACGTGAGCTCTGAGGAAGTTTTACACTCATATTATTGACTCTTAATTTTACGCTCATAATTTTCCTTGGGAATTATAAAAGGTTGTCCGCGTTAGACTAAGTACCAGTCCACGAAGCCACCAGTCATTAAACTAATTAGCAGTTGATATTTTGTGTAGTGTAAATGGTTTGTTATTCAAATATTTTGAATAGATAATGAATGATTTACTACTAACATTCTACTACAGTGCATTCAGTTACCCTAACACCGTTTTGGACCAACCTTAAGTTCACTTTTGCCCTCTTATACTTTGCACGTGAGATTTTATCTTCTGAGCACTTCATGACATGTACAGAGCAAAAAATTCGAGCGAAAAATTACGGCGCTTTAGAGCTCACGCACAGACCAATTTCTTATTGGATATATTGATTACTGTAGTGAAACAAAAACAAGGTCTCGGCCCGGGCTCTAATCATTTTACTCGAAATCGATGGAACTCGAAATTATGTCTGGCATTTTCTACTCTACTTTTATGGGAACTCAAAATAAGTGTCTATTATTCCATGCTCGAGTACAGATGTGGAGAATTTCTCGCTTACACTGGTGACTGCTCTGATTCCCTAAGCCCCAGACAACTTTACGATGCCTATTCAGCACGCCCTTTGTATTGAAGTAGATCTGAGCTAATGAAGTGGAAAAGTAATCGCTAGCATTACTGTCTCAACAATGGTTGTTGTTAGTACCCCCAATTTGGTTTTCTCTGACATTTGCAGAGTTATAGCCTGCAACTCTGGATAGTAGTTTTAACTTGGTACGTTATAAATATTACACAATGACTAAAAAGATTAACTCGTGTTTATCTTGACAAAGGGCCACTTCCCAAAGGAACGATAAGTTTCATATTGGTTTTCTTTATTTAATTTTCAATGCTTCTGCCCACTTGTTTTTTTCTTACCAGTAACAGGTTGATAAGTTTTTATCAAAGTTTTGAACTTGAAGTACCATAACAGTGTTAGATTTTGATCGCCAGCTAAACTTAATTAGTTGAGTTCACGTCATTGTGAGCCCATCCCTAAACTTACCATATTACAGGTACACTAAACATTTCACATGTCATTAAAGTTTAATCTTTATTAGAACTCAAATCATAAAATATATACAAAAGTGCAAATATGGTGATTACCAAACTGAAGATTTGGAATCTCTGGACAATTTCGGTGGCACTGGCTATTAACTATTCTAGCTATTTGTCAGTAATAAAAAATGAAACTAGTGGACACAACAACTGTTTCCTGGTCAAAAATCTGGTAAAACGAGATTGAAAAAATATTAAAAAATGAATCCATGTGATATTGTTAACTCTGATCAGCGTTTGTATATCCACCGAGGTAGTTTATCTTCAATCGTACCCAACGGGTTGTAATTTTTAGATTACTAGTTCATCGATTTTTAAAAATCGAAAACCGTACTTGTTTGTTTTTTTTTTCCAGCTGACTACCGACGTGGTGTTCGTTTAACGAAAATTAGTGGTTAATGCATTTTGAAAATTTGCCATTATGTACAGTCAGAGAAGTCTAATACAGTTTATGGTCGGATAATCTCAGTCTTGCTCGGCCATCGGGCAATTACTAGGTCATCACAATTGTACCTGATTCCGGCGCCGCGCTCTCGTTGATCCTGGTACAAGTCACTCAGACGGACGGGCGATGAAAATTCCAGCATATCTTTAGAAGTGCGTGACTTCCTTGTAAGCGTATTATTCACGGTATGTAATGACTTTTAGTGGCGTGGATTCAGGAGGGCCTAGTTTGCAGTTGATAAACTCGAGTTTGTAGCATTAATATAAGGTTCATCGAGTGCGAACTTGGACTAGAAACTCATAGGCATTTGAATTCAGGTACAGGCCATATGCGGCTCAGCACTGAAGAAAGCGGGGGCTATAGCCCCCAGCCCCCTATGGTGCGCCGCCCACTGAGTTTGCGTCGGTAGTCGGAGCTCGAAACAGACAAAAACGGGAGTAGAGAAATTGCCAAAAATAATTTCGAGTTCGTTTCGAGTACAAAGATTAGAGACCGGGCCCAGGTTGTAATTACCTGCGTAATTATGCGCGACACTTTCATCCGCACGGCCCAAGATAACAAACTTTACCAAAGAACGTCCCACCCGGCGGAGCTTGTGCTACATGCCTTCCAACAGAAGAGATAAACAGTGACACCTATTGGTGTAATTTGCTCTTCTCTTTTCTAAGATAAGAAAAAGAAGACACTGAGAAATGGACCGCGCGAAATTTGGGAACTGGCAACAGATTCTTGATGAAATCTTGTTTAAGTATATGACCAGCAGCCTTTTAGAGAGATTCTCCAGGTGTTCAAGCGACATTGAACGAATTGAGTTCCTTGTGAAGCAAAACCCACTACAGTACGTGTTGGTATACCTTGTCTGATTAGCTTCAGACAGTGACCACCACGTACGTTTGACGTACGTCTCTGTATTCAGTGTATTGTATTGTCTGTACTCTGTAGCCATGCCCTTGGGCCTTGGTAGGCTTGGTACAAGCTCATTAAATATTTTGACCATAGTCTTCATACAGCTAGGTGGCTGGCTCAGTAAAGATGATGAAGGTACAGGAGCTTTACCGTCTCAACGCCATAAGCTTTTCGTTTAGTTATGCCTCACACTAACTAAGTCACTTTTGCGCATAGAGCCAGAGGGACACTTTAGCCTTAGGAGGCCTTCAGTGTATTTATTCCTTCCAACTCAAAAAATACTGTTAACAAACCTTATTTTTTGAGCAATCCTTCATTCACTTGTTTACATTGGCAACTGGACATTTTTGCAATGGAAATGAAAGTGTTGATGAGATAATATTTGTTTGAGTTTTTTCTTGGAATGGGCCACTTTGCTTTCCAATGGTGTCACCCAAGGGGAACTTGGTCCAGCGACTAAAATTTTTCAAGCGATAGAATACAAGGCATTTGTCACAAGGACGTCTTTCAAAGTGACTTCCTGACTAGTATTTATCCAATTAATTAATTTAGGAGTTTTTAGTATTATTTAATGTACATTTCTGCTTCATATTTACATTTTTTCAAAAATGAAAACTTTCCATTCACCTGGTTTCTCCATTACTAAGAAGAGCAGTTCAACCTCCGCTGACTCAAAAATGCTTTAGAATGGGAGTTGGCTTTACACTTACTCTACCCCAAAATCGAACAAACCTAAAAATCAGAAGTCAGGGGTGTATGCAAAATCTAGGCATCAACTGACACTCAATTTTCCTGTAATCTGTTTATGCGAAAAACAATTTAATAAGCATCATTCTCTCAGGCTTATGTAACAGAATGAATTAAGTCGATCCATCATCGGTTTGAACAGAGTATGCTTATGACATAAAATTTGCTGAATTTTTGTGACGACTTTCAAGAGATGATGACAGCTTTGTTGAATCAGAATGTGCTCAGAAATTTACTTTGCTGGAATTGCAATTGCTGGAATTGCAACTGCTGGTCTATTGTTAAAGTTAGCGAGGCTTGAACAAAGTGTGATCTAATGGGGCCATAAACAATAGAGAACAACACACGCAACAAAGCTTTAAAATAAAAATTTTGAGAGAACAACAGCAATGTGTTTGAGCTTACAAATAACAGTCGGGTCTCCATTTTTTTAAAAATTGGTGAAGTCTTAGAAGAACATCAGTTTTATGTCCGTAAAGATATTTTTGGGATTGTTGAAGGGGATAGGCTACTTAGTACTTGGGTTTGACTAGATCTAAATGTTCAACAAAATCCTATATTTTTTATTTTAAATTGTGAATGGCCAATTTTCGCTATTGTCTGCCAGACGTTCACGAAAAGCAGTCTTCACCATAGAAATACTTCACTGTTCAATGCATGGGATTTGGTTCATTGGTAGAGCATGTGTCGGCTACTACTATAGAGCCACTGGTTTTGACTTGCGCTTCTGTCAAATGCCTGTTCTGACAGAGAACGCCCCTTTCACTGAAATCGCAACAATTTTAAATGGCTTTCCGAAGACTTTGAGTAGCTGACTGCTGGCTACATCTCCACATACACTGTACAGGTTCAATATGCAGTACAGATACATCTGAGTTTGAGAAGACTTTGAGGTTATAAGCTGTAACTGTACAACATTTTGTCATGACAGTGATAAGGTTCAAGTGTCGATGGTTAAAGTGTAGCTGGTAGCAAGGGCTGAGTAGCTTTTGCCTAATATTGTGATAAAATATGGTGAAATAGGCCTTGTCGCTAGACAGGGATAGGGTAGTCGATGGACAGAGTTCCGCTATCTTGTAAGATTTTATTGAACTGAGATATTTCCCAGTGTTTTAATCAATTGCACCGCCACGCCGTTAAATTGTCACTGCTGTATGGTGGTATATTCAATCGATTCTCTTAAAAATGTCCTACATCTCAAAAATTGTATCATGCAAATGTTGTTATCGTGCTCAAAGTCAAAGAGTTGTGTGTAGAATGTTTTCTCTTATCATCTTTGATGCTCATTTCATCGATTGATTGGTATAGTCCATGTTTTAGGGAACACAAGGAAATAGGATCCTTTTTCGAGAGGTGTTCTTACAAACAGTCGTCAAAGTCGGGTGACAAAGCCCTGAAATGGAGGACCGAGGGCAACAAGTGCTTTCAGCAAAGCAGATATCAAGATGCACTCCAGATGTACACGAAGGTATTTGGATGTTTCAGTTCTGGCATGAGCTTAGTAAACAGTTTTTTTATGTGCGTGTACATGTAGGGTTTGGGGTTTCTCGCTGAGCAAGAATCAAAAATTGATGCGTGTTGGGCATCTTGTTTGCTACACGTGTTTGTGTCTGGCAGAATACATTGATCTTTATAAAAATGACCAGGCGCATACTTTATGTATTTGGTATGTGATTTGTGTTACCATAGATCTCAAACAATTAAAAAATTTGCGACCCCGATATTTTATTATGAAAATTTCAAAGGAGATGCCACTCTGCTCCTGGTTTGTGAGCTTGGCGGAAATACAATGTGCATCACAACAGGGGCCGCCAGTTAATAGTGACGTGGCTAATATTGTTGACTGTGGCTTGTGTGCAGTCATAGAATATACATTGTTGTTGTTCCTTGTGCTATAGCCGATGCTGTTAATGGCTTCTGAACTAAAACGCTGTGGAAGTCATATGCCCCGTATGATTGGTCACTTTGTGAAGATCTTCTTTTATCCATCAACACTCTGGGTTGTATTTCACAGAGCTTGTTCTGCGCTGAACTGCCCAGTAAGGAGTATGGGATTGCTCTGGCTAACAGATCAGCTGCACAGTTCTTCATAGAAGATTACAAGGTATGAACACTCCCTCGTTTGGTCTGACAAAGTAATGTGGGACCTTGTTGACACGTTCCAACTGTCACACTTATGAGTTATTGTTCTGACCTCGATGGTGCGTCATCGTGTTAAAACGTCATCTATTAGCCATACCACTGATCAAGCTGACGTCCGTGAGAGACGGGCGCAATGTCGCTAAGTCAAGTAAGGAAATTGCAGTATTCTTCTGTATTTTGGTACAGTTCAAGTAACATCCAATTGAGACACCCAGTTGAGGGAATTCTCAAAACTTTCATGCTTTTACTAGATTTTATATCATCAGAAGGGCATATTTTATGAAAGCAGAAAGCCTGTAGAATATCTTTTTTTGATTTGTACCAGCCTGCCATTAATTGGGTTGCGTAGCCATTTTTAATTAAAATTTAGCAAAAAGAAACACACATCAATAGCAAACAGCAGTGGCAATAACAATGAAATTAAGTTAGTAATCAGTTGTTCATGATCAGATATGTCAAAAACACTGTTACAGTTTTCTGAAACATTTTGTTTTTGTGTTGCCACTTTTTTCTTAAAAATCATAAAACTCCTATTTCTGACATTTTTAAAAACGAATCGTTACACTGTTTTGAAGAATAGTGCCTATAACATGATTTTAGAAAATTTCATGTGAATCTGTTGAGCCGTTTATAAGATATGATGTCCTGACGTTCGTTGGGACAGTTTCGTAGAATCCTACAGTATTACAATGCAACTACAAAATACAAAATAGAATAAAGTGTGAATTTTGCTTAAAATACCTAAGTGCTATGCAGCGGCTCTGACTACAATTTAAGTACTCAAAGATAGCTGCTGTAGACTCTGAGCTTAGAGCTCGTGAAGTTGAAAACACGATAAAGTACTGTGGCGTGGATGAGATTCACGTCCCCCTCTTTCTAATATATTGTTTCTTGTCATTTAAATTAGAACAAATGAAGACAATCGTTTCAATTGAAGTTTGATTTCCTGTTTTGTTCCTTGCAGGAATGCTTGAAGGATGCTGAGTTGTGCATGCAATATGGCTATCCACTGTCCATGCATTATAAAGTCAACATGCGAAGGGCGCATTGTTTTGACCATCTAGGTGATACAGCGAAGAGAGACATGGGTATGACTATCAAAAAGTGTAGATAACCCCAAACTGTATCAGAAAGGAAAATATCTTTGGTATTTCTTAGTGGGTACAATAGTGGTTACAGTGCAGAGGTCCAGCTAAAACTGGCCTTATTTTCCAAAATATGATAAAACTTGGTCATTTTTTATGAGCTGCCATTAGCACATTTGAATTAGTTATGATCTGACTTATTTAAATCCCGTGCAACTCTAATTAGGTCAAGTAAATATGGCAAATTTCAAGTATGAATAAATCAAATTAGAGACAGTCTCTAATGTTTCTTTTGAATCAGCTGATGGACCCATTTGGTCGGGGTGGTGTAATCATGCGTACTATAGTTGAAACAGTAAAAAAGCAAGCCAATGACTTACACTCCCTAACACAAACCAGAGCTATGGGCTCTTAATGTGACACTGCACTGAGCATGAAACATTGACTGATCAGCAAATGACTGCTTGCTGCATATCTGGACTCTCCTTGAGTGACTGGGGGGTGTACATTTAGTTAACAGTAATTTTCCTTTGCTTTTCAGAATTGGATAAAGCATTAACAAGTCTGGAATGTTCAGATATTGATCAAAGTAAAAAAGGTATAGGTTTTGTTTTGTTTTATGAACATTTGCTACTTGATGTTTAATCTGCTGCTTGATGTTTAATCTGCACTCATATTTCATTTATAAAACTCTCCCTGAAAGTGTTAAACACTTTTGATATTTTTCAAGGTTAAAACAATATACTAAGTGAAAACAAGAGTTGTCTCCCTCGTTTAGTATGTCATCTGCCGTCACTGAGTGCTACACGTACGACAACCTATTCACAGGAGTCCAAATCTTCCTAGTATCAATAAATTGTGCTGATATTCAAGCACATTATGACATACCTTAACCCTCCCTCCCTAAAGGGCACGATTTATAATTGTGAAGATGGCAAAAATTTGGCTCAGTTGGATGTGGGTTTTTAGATTTTGGGTTATTAGCACTCAGTATAGTACTTTTAAAAATAAACTACACAGGTTTTGGCTAAACTCTGTCAAACTTCGATGAACATTAGGCCTGAATTACGTGGCAGTTAAGCTGAAAATTTGTCACTAAAATTGTATTTCGGTCGGACTAAAGGAATTTTATGCGACATTATGGTACCTAGCCACTGAGTGTATACTTGATTGATGGAATTGAGTTGTAAGTCATTTCAGCAACGTGGATAAAGCAACACGTGTCAAAATTTAGGTAGATTTGAAACGAATTTTAGTCGAAAATAAATGGAATCAGTCTAACACCATTATGTGCCGATTTTTGACATCCAGTTGATTTTCAAAAACATTGTACTATCAAGACACTTGTGTTTGTATTTTCAGATTCTATAAAACTAGAAGCTGAGACATTACGAAGGTTACCAGCTAAAGGCAATCGGTAATTAGAAGACATTGAAAAAGGAGGTTTAGCGAAAATGCTCATAAGCTGAATTGTTATAGGCAACCTTCATTTATTAACTGCTTCGTTTGACTGGTTTGTTTGATCAGTCTGCGAAATATGGGGTTATTTACACAATGTTCAACCTGAATGGTATGTTCTCCATGAAAGTAAGTGCTCTGCTTAGTAACCTTTTGTGGCCACTGACTGAAATCCTAGCACCTTAAAGTTTGTCGATTATCAATTACTTATTACAAAATCATAAGGCCGAAAACTGCTTGACCACCAAGAATCTTATGGTAACACTTGGCTGCTGGGTTATGAGTCTCAGTAATTGCTCATTATGTTGCACAGTGAGCCAAGACTTAATGCGAAGTAGAATCTAATGCTGGCTCAAGTGTAGACTGTAGACAAGATAACATCAGCAGGTTACTAGCAGCCTGCTGTGTCCTCAGCTGTCTTAATGGCCTGTTGCTGTATGGCTTTTTTAAGACACTGGCAGATTCAGAAGTTAGCGAACTGCTTGAGTTGCCCAAACTCGACCGGTGTGGGTGTCAAGGTATGATTCCTTTCATGGCAATTTTTGTTGCTAAAAGTATTAACGAATTTATTTCCGGACTTAATAAATTGTTCTTCTTTAATATGTTAATATTTGGGACTGAATTCTAGACATTTGCGAACATAATTTTCTACTGACGTACTTTAACAATCTCCTCGGCTGGTGCTATGTATAAAGTGATTCGAGCCTGTAGGACAGTAACCAAGGAAATAATCTTTGTATCCCATGACATTTTGGCTTCAATCTATTTAATTAAAATCATTGCAGGCGGTGTGGTACACATTGTACCAGACATGCGCAGGCCGCACATGTGGGCCCATTGCACTGATTGCTTGGAACCATTTTTATAGCTTATTTAAAACTGAGCTGAGGAGCTAGATACCTGACTAACGGTGTACCCCTGTTTGACCTGGTTGCACATTTCCTGCTGAATACATGGTATAAAAAATTTCGACCGTCGATTAGCGCTATAGGCCTACCTAACCCAAGCGCCTGCTACTGGGGCCTTTTTCACTATGTTACACTCTTACAATGTTTCTATACATTCAAACAGAATGGCGACTTTTGCCAAAACTTATAAAATACATAATTTGTAAATTCATGCTCAGACCCTGTGAAATTTAATGAAATCGACCTCTACTTTGAGTGGCTTTTACCTAACAAAACATGGTTGTTTAGTTTTGAAACTTGTCATTTTTGGAGTTGACATATTTGCCTTGTGAGTCTTTTCACCTCATTATCTTCTGTAGGGACGATACAGCACTGACCGCACGTCCTTCAGTTAGTCACGGTAACAATGATGTCATAGTGCAGGCTTCAAGTCACGTGGAGATGAGACGGAATGAAAAACAGGGCAGGTTCCTCGTCGTAAGTTTAAACTAGTCATGGCAATGTGACTGCAATTGGGTACTGGTAATCCGTTGGTGGTGCTCGTGATTAAGGGCCCTTTTTAAGGCCTAAAGATCGTTTTTGTGTTAAGTGTTAGTAATTCCATCTACTTTCGATCAAAGGGAGCTTCACATACGTTTCTGTAACTATTAAATANAGAATATAAATCGGTAAATAAAACAACAAGAATGGATCAACTGAAATTTGAAATTTTCGGAGGTAACAACTTCCTTTATCAACAAAAACAGAAATAAAGTAAAATCAAACACAAAATGACAATTGACATATAAGATATGGTGTAATGAAAATGATACATTTTTGCATAAAAAATTCAATGACATATTTTAAGAAGTTTTTATGTTCAATCCATGAGGTTCTATTGTATTCAGTTTGTCTATCCAATATTGTTCTCTTTTAAGTCTGTGAGGGGTACTGGGGTGTTGGAGTTTTTCTATTATTTGTACAGAAAGATCTTGAATATTATGGTTTTTGGAATTGAAATGATTATCTATAGTATCAGAAATGTTTTTATGTATTATGTTAAATCTATGATTACGAAACTGAGTTTGTAGATTATGTTGATTTAACATATGTCATTGAATTTTTTACGCAAAAATGTATCATTTTCATTACATCATATCTTATATGTCAATTGTCATTTTGTGTTTGATTTTACTTTACTTCTGTTTTTGTTGATAAAGGAAGTTGTTACCTCCGAAAATTTCAAATTTCAGTTGATCCATTCTTGTTGTTTTATTTACCGATTTATATTCTTCATTTCATGAAACAATGGTATCCTTGGGAGGATCTGGATCGCCTTATTTAGTTTCAGATATATTTTCTACGTTATTTAAGATCTGACTTATTTAAATCCCGTGCAACTCTAATTAGGTTAAGTAAATATGGCAAATTTCAAGTATGGATAAATCAAGTTAGAGACATTCTCTAATGTTTCTTTTGAATCAGCTTATGGACCCATTTAGTCGGGGTGGTGTAATCATGCCTACTATAGTTGAAACGGTAAAAAAGCAAGCCAATGACTTACACTCCCTAACACAAACCAGAGCTATGGGCTCTTAATGTGACACTGCACTGAGCAAGAAACATTGACTGATCAGCAAATGACTGCTTGCTGCTTATTTGGACTCTCCTTGAGTGACTGGGGCGTGTACATTTAGTTAACAGTAATTTTCCTTTGCTTTTCAGAATTGGATAAAGCATTAAAAAGTCTGGAATGTTCAGATATTGATCAAAGTAAAAAAGGTATAGGTTTTGTTTTGTTTTATGAACATTTGCTGCTTGGTGTTTAATCTGCTGCTTGATGTTTAATCTGCACTCATATTTCATTCAAAAAAAAAACTCTCCCTGAAAGTGTTAACAACTTTTGATAGTTTTCAAGGTTAAAACAATATACTAAGTGAAAACAACAGTTGTCTTCCTCGTTTAGTATGTCATCTGCCGTCACTGAGTGCTACATGTACAACAACCTTTTCACAGGAGTCCAAATCTTCCTAGTATCAATAAATTGTGCTGATATTCAAGCACATTATGACATACCTTAACCCTCCCTCCCTAAAGGGCATGATTTATAATTGTGAAGATGGCAAAAATTTGGCTCAGTTGGATGTGGGTTGTTAGATTTTGGGTTATTAGTAGTCAGTATAGTACTTTTAAAAATAAACTAGACAGGTTTTGGCTAAACTCTGTCAAACTTCGATGAACATTATGCCAGAATTACTTGGCAGTTAAGCTGAAAATTTGCCACTAAAATTGTATTTCGGTCGGACTAAAGGAATTTTATGCGACATTATGGTACCTAGCCTCTGAGTGTATACTTGACTGATGGAATTGAGTTGTAAGTCATTTCAGCAACGTGGATAAAGCAACACGTGTCAAAATTTAGGTAGATTTGAAACGAATTTTAGTCGAAAATAAATGGAATCAGTCACCATTATGTGCCAATTTTTGACATCCAGTTGATTTTCAAAAACATTGTACTATCGAGACACTTGTGTTTGTATTTTCAGATTCTATAAAACTAGAAGCTGAGACATTACGAAGGTTACCAGCTAAAGGCAATCGGTAATTAGAAGACATTGAAAAAGGAGGTTTAGCGAAAATGCTCATGAGCTAAATTGTTATAGGAAACCTTCATTTATTAACTGCTTCGTTTGACTGGTTTGTTTGATCAGTCTGCGAAATATGGGGTTATTTACGCAATGTTCAACCTGAATGGTATGTTCTCCATGAAAGTAAGTGCTCTGCTTAGTAACCTTTTGTGGCCACTGACTGAAATCCTAGCACCTTAAATTTGTCGATTATCAATTACTTATTACAAAATATAAATGCCGAAAACTGCTTGACTGCCAAGAATCTTATGGTATCACTTGGCTTTCCAGAATTTTTAACTGTTGCCTGCTGGGTTATGTGTCTCAATAATTGCTCATTAGGTTGCACAGCGAGCCAAGACTAAATGCGAAGTAGAATCTAATGCTGGCTCAAGTGTAGACTGTAGACAAACGAGTAAGCCTATCTAGATAACATCAGCAGGTTACTAGCAGCCTGCTGTGTCCTCGGCTGTCTTAATGGTCTGTTGCTGTATGGCTGTGTTAAGACACCGACAGATTCAGAAGTTAGTGAACTGGTTGAGTTGCCCAAACTTGACCGGTGTGGGTGTCAAGGTATGATTCCTTTCATGGCAATTTTTGTTGCTAAAAGTATTAATGAATTTATTTCCGTACTTAATAAATTGTTCTTCTTTAATATGTTAACATTTGGGACTGAATTCTAGACATTTGGGAACATAATTTTCTACTGACGTACTTTAACAATCTCCTCGGCTGGTGCTTTGTATAAAGTGATTCGAGCCTGTAGGACAGTAACCTAGGAAATAATCTTTGTATCCCATGACATTTTGGCTTCAATCTATTTATTAAAATCATTGCAGGCGGTCTGGTACACATTGTACCAGACATGCGCAGGCCGCACATGTTGGCCCATTGCACTGATTGCCTGGAACCATTTTATAGCTTTTTTAAAACCGAGCTGAGGAGCTAGATACCTGACTAACAGTGTACCCCTATTTGACCTGGTTGCACATTTCCTGCTGAATACATGGTATGAAAAATTCCGACCGTTGATTATCGCTATAGGCCTACCTAACCCAAGCGTCTGCTACTGGGGCCTTTTTCACTATGTTACACTCTTACAAAGTTTCTATACATTCAAACAGAATGGCGACTTTTGCCAAAACTTATAAAATACATAATTTGTAAATTCACGCTCAGACCCTGTGAAATGTAATGAAATCAACCTCTACTTTGAGTGGCTTTTACCTAACAAAGCATGGTTGTTTAGTTTTGAAACTTGTCATTTTTGGAGTTGACATATTTGCCTTGTGAGTCTTTTCACCTCATTATCTTCTATAGGGACGATACAGCACTGACCGCACGTCCTTCAGTTAGTCACGGTAACAATGATGTCATAGTGCAGGCTTCAAGTCACGTGGAGATGAGACGGAA
Organism: Phoronis australis; assembly: GCA_002633005.1. NCBI lineage: Eukaryota > Metazoa > Phoronida > Phoronidae > Phoronis > Phoronis australis. The sequence goes on along the minus strand of NMRA01000362.1, from coordinate 151,556 downwards.
TGAAAAACAGGGCAGGTTCCTCGTCGTAAGTTTAAACTAGTCATGGCAATGTGACTGCAATTGGGTACTGGTAATCCCTTGGTGGTGCTCGTGATTAAGGGCCCTTTTTAAGGCCTAAAGATCGTTTTTGTGTTAAGTGTTAGTAATTCCATCTACTTTCGATCAAAGGGAGCTTCACATACGTTTCTGTAACTATTAAATAATTAAAAGTGTTTTCAACTGTAATCTAAATTTTACGTTGTTTCATCAAAAAAATGACTTTGCAATAAAGTGCTCTAGAACCTATCCTTTATATTTATTATGCTTGTATCAACTATCTCAGTTAAACTTAAATTTAAACAGTTTTCATTGTACAAGCTAAATAAAGTTATAAAAGATTGTCTTTGTATTTGTTTTTTAGCAACTTTTCTACTTGGCATATTGAAACCCAGTGGCAATTCTCATAAATATTAACAGTTGGTAAATAACTCAAAAAGCTTAGAATTGAAAAATCCTGATTGTTCTTTTGGACTTTGACAAGTTATAAACTTACTCTCCAGGCTCGGCAGGAGGTCAAATGTGGCGACACCCTCATTGTGGAAGAGCCATTCGCTGCCGTCCTTCTGCCTGACCACTACGACACCCACTGCCAACACTGCTACTGTGAGCTGTCGTCAGCAGTCTTCCCGTGAGTAATGCGCTCAGATGAGGTGATCTACAGCCACTGTAGATTTTGATTTAAACTGGATAGATTTCCGTCAACTTTCTACAAATCCCTGCCAGTCTTTAACCCATCAAAATTGTTCGGAGATGAGGCATACCTCCTTCCGTGAAAAAAATATTGCAACTGCCGTTGTCTTGTAACTTGATGTTTTTTGGTTCCTGCTAATTCAAGTAAATCATGAGTCACTACTTTGATACATGTACAAACTGTGGTGTAAGTTGGCCGGAATTAAAGTATATTGTATTGTGAACGGGTCATTTAGCCTGTTACTTTTGCTTGGTAAAACATCAACGTTGTTCTGTATATTTTGAAAACTGGAGCTGTAACCGTGGTACCTACGCTTGAAAAGTGTCCAGACGACAGGCTTTGACACACTTCTGGGGTCTGAAAACCAGCATATTGACTTTGCTGAAAGTCAGTGATTTTTATAACTATCACTTGGTTGGAGACTCTATGTTGACGGTTTCTCATCATAGTGTGGTGCGGAAATAGTTCACTTTGGGCAATATTATTAAATAGTTCTGTAGAATTGTTCCTTTGCGTGAAAGTTAAAGTAATCGCAGGTTTCATTAGTCATCATGATGCCCAAGTCTTACCTGACTGTTCTTCACATTCAGGATATGCAATCAGCTTAGTGCTTTCTGGTATTTGCAATGAGGTGGTCTAGTCCAACCGAAGCTTGCTGCGTGGCCAGCCCAAAAAATGTTGTTGACTTATTGATTTACAAGGATTGTAATATTCTGTCATTTTTGTACTAGCTTTGGAAAAAGTGATGCTGAATTGAAAGATTTACTGCTTATTAAGGGATAATGTAATCTTAATTATAATCCTAATTATAATCCCAATGATAATCCTAATTATAATTATCCTAATTATAATCCTAATTATCCAACTTACCGTGGATATGGTCTAACTGATGTTCAGAGAGGTCAGCTCTGGGGTTAGAAAGTGAATACATTTCCAAACACACTTAAATAAAGGCAGGTTGTGTATCGTTAATGTAAGTTTCTGTGGTACGTGATCTGTAAATTGAAGATTTTTGTACCCTGTACATTATTGTTTAAGTTATTTTGAGCACTACTGTACATTGGCGGGTCAAAATGGTCTCATGAAATACGATTGAAGCAGTTAACCCAACTCTATCAATTCTGAGCTTTCATAGAAAACGAGAAGTTTTTTACTTAGCTTCTTTCTTTATGAGGATAACAAAATTCATCCAAACATTCGAAACTCACCATTGGTTGAAATGGGACAGCCCAATGTAAGTCCAGAAAAGCATAGATGGATCTGCATCAATTTGAGCCAAGATCTTGTGTTTTTATTGAAAAGTTGCACAAACACATGTAAGCAAGGTTTTTTACATCATGATTATCTAAGTGATCGATAAAAAATTTCATCATTTTTGCTCATCTTAAAAGTGAGCAACGAAAAACACTGCACCACCTACTCATTTGCGTGGTCTAATTGTCATATTACGCTCAATACAGCTTCAGGTATAAGACTAATTATTTAATTAGACTAATTATTTAATTAATCTTCCGCTTTTTACTTTTAGATGTCAGCAGTGTTTAGAGGTGCGGTACTGCTCAGACCAGTGTCGCCTGAAGTCCTGGAATGTCTACCACCAGGTGGAGTGTCGGTACCACAACTTACTGCACTCCGTTGGAATCGTTGCATTGAGTATGCGCATCATACTGACAGCAGGATTAAAGTTCTTATACAGTGAGTGTTGTGTGGAATCACATTTAACAATCGCTTTTATAAGATTTTAATCATCTTAACTGGAAGCTTTATTAATTTCTGTTCTTGATCACACATTTGAGAAAGTCCACACAATCACATTGTATGGTGTTTTGCGTGTAATACGTTAATAATCACCATTTGAATTACCGTTGTAATCACAATTTTGAAGTGTCATTCTTGATTTTTTACTTGAAACTTCTGATTGCTATTTTGATCGCTTCTTTACCACACCAAAACTCTACGCCGGCTGAAATTTCTTATGATTCGAATGGACAACTTGACATTTCAGTTTCAGCATTAGAACGCATGTTCACCATTAAAATCTCATCAGATTAGGATAAACATGATGCACAAGGGAAATTCAATTTTTTTCATTTCTTCATGACATATTTGTAGCACCAAATTAAAGTGACGTTATTATCAAGAAAAGTAATTTTCTGACATCTTTGTTAGCACTGATTCTAATCTGGTACCGTTGTGTTTGCAGCCAATTGCTGTGCTGTGTAGCAAAAACGCACCCCATAAACGACTACACAGTATTTTAAGTGAATTTAACTGCCAAAGTTGTTGACCCCATCTGGATTTCAGCGAGTGTTTGAATTTGTAATTTGTGATGAAATCGTCATTAGCACTACAGATTTTATTGTTTTGTAGTTCTGGTCAAAGAACTTCAACAAGTTTATTATATCCAGCAATAATCCTAAAATTGCATTTTCAGCTGTAGACCTTATTCGCACAGTCGCCATGTTAGTAGTGAGTCTCTTTTTAGGTTTAAAAAACATGAATGTAACGAGGCATGTGAAAAAATTACGCTTTGTGCTGTGATCGCGCAGAACGTATTGTTTTTAAAACCTAAAAAAGAGGCTCAGTTTTAAAATAGTGCCTGCATAAATTTGGTGTATAAAAACAAAGTCACTTTATTGTTTTCCACAGTTTAGGGTCATAGCTACCATCTGATCGTATTTTGAAAAATGCTGGCCTTCATAACAATTGCAGAACTCCTTTAAGAAAAATAATATCAGTTTTTGTCAGAAATCGGTGAGATTTGCGGTTAGTAGACACAGCAATGGAGTTTGCGGGTACAGATTCACTATAGAACTGCATTGTTTGTTGGCGTGTCTGTTTAAATGCATTCCTCTGAATGCTGTTGACAGGGTCTGAGTACTTAGCTCTTGTTTGTTGTACAGTAGGAATCTTTCAGTGTCGCAGATTTCTTTCATCTGCATATCCTTCTAAACAATATTCCCGCTGTCTGATCCATGTTTGTGTCAGCCAGTGATGCACTTTTCTGACATGGTCTATTTTAGCAAATTGGTTTCATAACAAAATTGCCGAAATGACATTGTGCTATAAAATCTATAAGCAACAAATCTTTGGGTTATTTGTTATTAAGTAGTTTAGCTGGTTGGCATCTTGTTACATTCCCTTTATTGGATGAGTGAAGAGTTTATGCAGAATTCTATAATTTTTATTAAGATCTATTTCCCAGGTGGACACATTTTTGACACAAGGTGTCTCTGTGATAGTAGCCCAGAATTCACTTTTAGTTTCTCATGCCATATTCTTGCAGGTTTCAGAGATACTGTGAGGGCCACCGATGCTTCTCAGCATATTCCTGGTTTGTCAGAGAATGGCAAATACGAGCATGGTTACTTGTCAGTGTATGACCTCATGACCCACTCCAAGGACATGCTCAGTGAGGACTTGCTCCATTATAGCCTGGTGAGTGCTGCCCTCTTTTGCTTCTTTCAATAACTATGCTTTTTTGTAAATCACTTTGCTGATGCCAAGCTCATTGTGCTACTGGAGAATGAACAGGAAGTATATGATGTTTAGTTTCACAAAGATCATCCTTAAATCTCATATTAAGTTCAAATTTAGTAACCTAATTGTACTTCCCAACTGAGGACGTTTGTGTTATCATAAATCCAAATCGGTTGTCAAAGCATGACTAATGGATTCCTGACCCAAATGTCAACTGTAGTTGAGACGTAATACAAGGCTCTTGTCAGACTGTTGCTTGTCTTGCCAGGGTAGGCAGGGCAACCAGTTGCCAGGCAGAATTCCCTGACCTGTGTGTAGGAAGTGCCCTGATATTGATTCTATGTCTCTGATTCTGTCTGTAAGCCACCAATCTGACATGTTCTGAGGTATTTAAAGAGGGCAAAGGGCCAGTACATTACATTTTGATAAACATTCCTCATGCTGCAGTCTCATCAACAGCTGTTTTTATGAAATAGTCACCATAAGGAAAAACAATAGAATTGTATTCTACCCCCTTACACACAAAAAGTTATTGACTTAATGATGTTTTAACAGAATTCTTCAGAAAAATTTAACTCACAGGTGTACGAAGTTTTGAGAACCAGCTTGACGGTCGTTATTCAGTTTAGAAAACTGGCTTTCAAAATGTGGCTATTGTCAAAATATCCGTGACTAATTCATAATCATGCAGTAAATGTTTCAGAGTATGGTAATACGTGAAAGTCATTCTCTTTTCAGACTGCTGTTCTGTTATTGAAGTGCTTAAAACATGCTGGCTGTTTTGGTATCGACGGGCAAAAGAGTTTAGGTTGGTCGTCTTATACTCTGTTGTTTTAGCTTATTAACTAATGCAATCACATCATTCAACGTAGCAATGATTTGCTTCTGGCCAGACTCATTATGATTAAAGAATTCCCCTCAAGGTTGGAATGGTTTCTTTAAAATGTTAATTTGCACTACTTGAACCTTTGCCAAGGAGGATTTATCCCTCGTCAGGCACAAGCACCTTTCCCCTTAGGTGATTGAGGGCCCTAGGTGGTTTAATCATTAATGAAAGGAGGACCCGCCTCAAATGCAAAATCCCCTTCATGGCACTACATGGAAGAGTTTTAGTGGTTTTATTCTTTTCTGTTGAAATATTTTTCTCCTATTCCGTGGTGTTTAATATTAATAGTAAATATTAAACATTCTCTTTTCTCATGATTTTAAATGGGGACATGCTTCCAAGCTTGTTTGTTATTGTTGCTTTGGAAAGTTCTGTGATAATGCATTCAGTTTAGGCATGTTAAGTTAACACAATTTGTTAATACTTCCGTTCTAGTTAAATTTGACTACACTGATCTTAACGCGTTCAAACTCCTGACTTTTATTGTTAGCATAGTTCATATTAAAACATATCGGACAAAATAGTCTAAAATTCACTTGCACATTATTCAAGTGCTTTGCATTCCAGACACCTTTGCAGAGGACGAGGTGTACGTGGGTAGTTTACTGCTGCGGCACGTTCTGCAGCTCGTGTGCAACGCTCACGCTATCACTGGCCTGCAGGTAACACAGACAACAGACACCAGCTTGGTAGACAGCCTGAGTCAGGTCAGGATAGCTACAGCAATCTACCCTACAGCTAGTCTCATGAATCATTCGTGTGATCCAAATATCATATCTAGGTAAGATAGTGGAAAACTGCTGGAACTAAAGTGGACCCAAATGGGCTTACGTTCACAGTTTTGTCCAAATTCGTGCACAAGCTTATTTTTTGAGCCACGATTTTTTTTTGTAATTTTGACTTAAGTTGGGTGGTTTCCCACAATGGATATGTCTAGTAAAAGCAATTTTGATGTGTTGAACACTAACTTTTAAATCTGACCATTTTAGGTTGCATTAAACATTTCATGACAACTTCCTTTGACTTTGGGTACATTAAGCATGACTGGATTTGGTAGTTTGATTCCTGCTGATCAACACATTTATTATGTGATAAAAGCTGTGAAGGAAAACATGCACTCCTTGCTTGAATACTGGAAGACATGTGGTCTCCTCACAGGAAATAGCTAACCAAACAGCCTACCCTACATTGTATGTTATGATACACTGGGCTTAGTACATTTCAAGGTAGCATCTTGGCTCGTCTTTCAGTTTTCAAAACAATCTTCTCATTGTGCGGGCTGTCAAAGATCTTGAAGCCGGTGATGAAGTCCTCAATTGCTATGGTAGGTCAAATGACTAATTTTCTTGAAAAACTAGTCTTAGTGATTACTTAGTCAGTGGTAGGCCAGTATGATCAAGATGGCCTTTCTTTCCTTACGAAGCTTAATTATCCTCTCCCTAATGACATTGTTTATAGTTGTAATCTCTTTCTCAGAAATGCCAGCTCTTATTTATGCAGCTTACTAAAAAACTTACTGTAAAGCCTTATGAGTGGCCCTCTTTTGTATGGATGCCTGTGTCCGAAATAGGGACTCGTCCAAGTTCCCTAAATCTACTGCATGTCCGTATTTGGCTTTGATGCAAATCGAGAGTGAACTCTCAATATTATTGAAAATAAGTTGCTAATGGGATCTTTTCATGCAACTCCCATAATTTAAGGACTGAAATCCCTAGTTGTTTTGACTGGATCAAGTTCTCAGTTTTTTGTCATTTGCTAGAAAATGTCATTACTCAAGCAGGAGCACAGACTAAAGATACAATGATTGAAAAAATATCAGATGTGTGAGTATTGAACGAAACAAGTTGCACAAAAGATGAAGCGATCTTAGTCTAGGCCCTGTTTGGGACTGTTTCATGCAACTGGGCACTGGGTCCTCTCTCACTTAGAGGGATCCTTGTCCTTTGGCAATTTTTTCCAAGTGAATGGCCTCAAAATTAGGAGCGGTTGAGACTTTCTTATTTTGAATGGAACTAGTTATAGACAAGTGTTAGTCATTGTTTAGAATGTTAACTGGAAAAATGGGACTTCTGTCACTGGATTGTTTCATAGTTGTATCTCATTATTCTCTAAACTCAGCTAATAATACCGTTGACTTTGACTTGACACAATATATCTTGTGTGTGGCTTTATGTCAACGATTTCAAAGATTAACTTACTGTCACCTAAGAACTTTTCATTGGAAAACTGAGAAATATTCTTGCAGTTGTCGAACTGAACTTTCTTACTTCGTAATGAGCGGAGAATGTGAAGCAGGTAATTTATTCTCCATTCATGACAGGTCCTAACAGCAAAAGAATGGAGCGTGCGTCTCGCCAACAGGCTCTCAAGGATCAGTACTTTTTTGACTGTGAGTGTGACGCATGCTTGGTGGATGCGGACAAGGCTTTGGTTTACCAGGTACTTACTAAGTGTGAATGGTTCTCTTTACTCTAGCTTCTGTCTATGGACACTAATGCGTAGGGCTGTAAGAATGACTGAGGTGGAGAGTCTCGTGTAATAGAAGTCTGCACATGCGTAATGTACCTTATTCGTTTAAAAAAAGTGTACTGAGCCGGGTATGTGTGATTTCACTCAAAATTTGATGACGTCTCTTCCGGTTGCTTTGTCATTGACTCACTGAGAGGTCGTAGTGTTTGTTCAGTTTTTAATTCAGGGTGGTCCATCGAAACTGGAACCCGGCGGAAACTGATATCCGGGTGTTGAAAACAGACTCTCGCTCTTTCAAAACAGCTGAGCAACCTGAAAAACATGAATCCCGACCTTTGAAAGAGAAATTCCGGGGATTGGACAGTACACTCGGGGACTGACACAGCTCCCGCACTTTCTGAACGTTGTTTGGTGAAAAATAAACCAGCTGCCCAAGAAGTGGATCATACATCAGCTGTCCTTAGTGGCCCCTTGCCGTCATCTGTGGTAGTTTTCAAAATATACTAGTGAGACTTCGACCGAATTCTGTCAAACTTTGCCAAACTTTGACACATCTGACAATTGATAAATATTTGCAGTAATTAAGTTGAATTCTTTTGTAAAAATTTATTGTGACGCTCCTAGGCCTAGTCCTCAATTCTTTATTAATTTTTGTGAATGGATCAGCACCACAACTTGTTGTAATTTCAGAGTACCTGGAGCGACACTTCTTGAGATTTTGTCAAGAATTTGACAGATCCGAATAGACAATCCCATTTCTGTGCTTGAAAACTGTTGAATTTTGACCCTGTCAAGTTTATATTGAATACAATAGATGTCCAAGCACCCGAGTAATTTTAATGCAAAGGTGTGAATCTTTACTTACTTTTTTGGAATCTGTTGTACTTATAAGTGCTTCAAGTTGCTATATGCCGGCCTTCTGTCTAAACAAAAGGTTTTGAAATCGGTCACAAATTGTTCCTTCACCCAGGCTGAGCAATTTGGCTTGCCACTGTAGGTCATTATAGGCGCCGTGCTTAGCCTTTACCAATACAAACAGTCAGTTATTTTTAAGACCAGGTACATGTACAAGTTGAGCCAATAAGTAGTCTCTGTCAAATGCTTCTTTCGTTGGCAGAACGAGGTTAATAACAGCTTTAATGTAGACGGAAGAAAATTTGTTATTTGTTTTCTTCTCGATATTAATGTTGTTGCTCGAATACTCCGAATTCACTTTTACTGGTTTGATTAACTATTAACCCAAAAACATATGTATTATTCCATTCAAGCAAGTAGTGTTTAAGCTTGGCAAGTAGTGTTAAAGCTTGGCAAGTAGTGTTTAAGCTTGGCAAGTAGTGTTTAAGCTTGGCAAGTAGTGTTTAACCTTGGCAAGTAGTGTTTAAGCTTAGCAAGTGGTGTTTAAGCTTGGCAAGTAGTGTTAAAGCTTGGCAAGTAGTGTTTAAGCTTGGCAATCATTTTCCAATTTTTGTTGGCTCACTTCACTTCAACCAACAAACCACATTGTCACGCACAAATAGGGGATATGCTTTTTAATATCTATCTGTCTAGTACATGTGTATATATACCAACCTGTAGCCTATATACATTGGCACGGTGTTGGTATATAGTGCACTCAAGGTGGCTACTTTTTTTAGAACCAGCTGGAATTGTACCAAGGACCTTTAGATTGTCATTCTAGTACTCTAACCGCTACACCACTAAATCATCCATTAGGAAGACATGTTGGGGGTCATGTTAAACTTTGTTTTAAGGAAACGATTTGTTATGTTTACATGTAGTTAGCTTGTACAACAATGGTTACCGATAGGGCAAGGTTTTCCAGGTTCTGAATGTAATGTTGAAAATTTGTACTGTCTCAAAAAACATGTTTTAGATTTTTGACCCACCTGATTTCCACCATGCGTCTGTTGTGAGTTGAATATTAATACAAGGCGCTCTTCTATTAGGCTTCAACAAACTTGATTTTCGTATTTTCTAAGACTTTAGAGTGAAGTAACTCACAGTGAATGCTCAAATACGTCATGTTTTACGTATTTTGTTGACTAGGCGTTCAAGTGCCCTCACTGCGAAGGTGCCTTGGTGAATCCTGGGGAGCCTATGACCTCACATTGTCTCGACTGTGGAAGGGAGAGTGACGTCACTGAACAGCTGAACGCAGTCACTAGGGCGGATCACGAGTGTCAGGTGGCGTTGCAATGTCTCAATAATGGCAATTATAAAGGTACAGGTTTTTGAGGTTACTGAAGTATACCGTGTAGGCATACGTGTAATACATGTTATGTTAAATCGACATGTCATCCTGTTCAGTGGTGAAAAATTGAAAATCTTATAATAAGGAATGTAATTATCAGATATATTTTACGAGTAAAAGGTCTAAATATTTCTGTTTTTAGTCAGCTGCTTTTAAACAGTCTCAATCACTGTCTATATAATATGCTGATTTTTCATAATTTTCAACTTCTTACTATTGAACTGCTGGTATGACTAATTAAGGCGCGAACAGATTCTGAAGTATAACGACACAGCATTTTGAGCTAAAACGACGTACAAGTATCAGTGTATATACAGTGTACTATAGTTCAAATGTCATAAATGGCGTTGTATTCGAGAAATTGTAGTGTGTACCCTTAACTACAGTGACGGCACAGTTTTGTACAACGTAAGCCTTCCGAAGTGTAGAAGATGCTTCAGACATCCAAACATTAGCCTTCAGTTTACTCTGTTCTCCTTTTATATGTGAGTCATATGTAATGTTAATGTTTATATCAGTGCTCTCCACGACCTGTTTTAACACGTCGGCATGAGCTGTTTGCCAATGGTTGCAACTGAACTTGTTTGAATGGCTCCTTGTCACGCTCGGGTGGTCCTCTTGACGTGACTGGATTTTCACATGTGGAAACACTACCATGTACTTTTTGGTCAATAAAATGTGTGATATGCCTGTAAATAAGTGGTCATAAGTTCTTTTCAGTCCACCAACTGTGCGTGTTGTATTTCAGATGCCATAAACACTCTGATCAAAACACTTCAGGTGAAAGAGAGGTGCTTGTACAGATTCAACAGAGACCTAGGTCAAGCCTACGACATGGTCGGACAATGCTATGCAGCACTAGGTGTGTGTGTGTGTAAGGATGGCATAGGTGTTTGTTGAAAGGACTTTTGCAGTGTATTATCTACCTATTGACAGGCTAACTATGGAAATCCAGTTATAGGCTGATTAAAGTTATGTCAGGACATTTAGAAAAATGTCCAATTTAGGCTTACTTCTGAATGTCTTAGAAATGGCTGACAGGAATTGTTTTTAAAGTGCTCCCTCTTTGAATTAGAGGCTATTGATATGGGGAAAAAATCAAAAGTTGTGAGAAACAAAAACGAAGTGACAACTTAGAAAACTGTAGTGATGTTTTTGATATTTCACCTTGAACATTTATATCCAAAGAACTTTGGCCATGTTGATAGCATTGTTTTGGTTTGAGTGAACCTTTTTACTAAAAAGACATGGTCACATGACCCATCCACGTGCAGACTGGTATAAACTTACTAGTGAAAACAAAAATTTAAGTTTACTGTTTTAATTTCCAAAAATATTTACTAATTAAAATTTGCCAAATGAATTTCTGTAGTTTTGCAGATATTTGGCTTAATACACGGATATGTGGATAAGGGCCCTCGGGACTATTCTAGAAAACTGGTTTTTATTTTTTTGCATCATAGCAGTGATCGACCTTAAGTTATTGATTTTATGATAGCTGCGTAGTGGTCGACTTAGTGCTCAGTGGTGACCAGCCTGGTTCATTTCACCACCCTAACATGGACAGAAGCAGGAACGGAGGTTTTACCACCTTCTGAAAAATATCGATAGCTTGCTCATATTTATTTATTTATTTAAACTTCAGAATCTTTAAAAGACTGTGTGCCCACTTCAGTTAATACACTGACTTTCTAGTGGGCCCAGTCGGAAATAATTACATGAAGTAAAATACAGAGAGCTATGCACAATTTTGAACTTGTGTTTAGCTAACCTTCTCTGGTGATGCCGTCTCTAACAGAAACAGTCGTCATTGTCAGAATAAGGAATGCCTTCCCTCACTTGCTTCTAAAGCTGCTACAAGAACACATCAAATCAACACATCACAGGAACATATCACAACAACACATCACATCAACGCGTCACATCAATACATCATATCAACACATCACATCAACACGTCAAAGGAACTGACTTTTGATTTAGGTTACTTACAGCTAGAAGACTGGTCACAACTTGTTCCTAACTTAAGGGGATAGGTGGCTGTCTAGACTTGGAAAAAAAGACATGCAACATCGCTTGAAACCATTTCATAATGGTAAATAGTCAAAGTCAAACAGATTTTTAGAATTTAACAGTTTTAACATATTGCTGTTTCATTTTAATAGTTTTTCTGGTCTAGGAAAGAAATAAGAGGCATCACTGCTTGAGATCATTTCATAGCAATCAATATACGAAAGGCGTGTTTTTAGACACCTTTAATTATTTCTGTTTCATTTTAATAGGCGACTATGGGAAGTCGGCGGAGCATGTTGCCAAAAGCCTTGAAATTACAGAGGACATTTTTGGAGCCAGCAGTATAGAAACAGCACATGAACTTCGGAAACTCTCCGCCATACAGTACAATATCTTGGCCTCGGTTCGATACACCAACAGCGTTGCTATGGAGACCAAGTTGAAGGTAGTTCGTGCACTGGACATCTACCGAACAAATTACAGTGAGACTCACAACGATGTTCAGGAACTTGAGGAGTTTCTTCATAGTTTGGAGCAGATGGTTTTAAACCAAGGAGAACAGTGATGTACGATGGTCAGGGTGGAAGACAATCTCTTGATTTCACTTGCAGCTTGGCCGTTCAGTTGTACAGGCCAAAATTATACCGGCAAAATGACCCTGAATTTCTTGTCATGACATCTGAGTTGTCTTCCTGACCAATAATGTAGGGGTAATGACAGGAACGTTACACCCACGAAATTCGGACACTAGCGGAAACCCAAATTTGGAGGTCCGCCAAATTCGGACACCACAAAATGATATTTCGCGAGATTCGTCCAAGAATGAATTTTTTCTATTGGAACTAATTTTAAGTGTCCGAAAATCACGCGACTTTACCGTAAGAGGATAAGCCTCTTTGCTGGTCGAATACTTGTTATCACAGTCATTTTTGATGTTAACAGAATTAACCCTCATGACAGGAAAAGCATATTTTGTCTGTCTTGTAGTGTAAGTTGCATTAGGCTGCTGGCTGCAGTGCCTTAATGTTTCATTATTTCAAACTCCTCGGTGTTTGGTTTAACTCTTGTGGTAGGCTTAACTACAAATCTCGAACTGCGTTTTCTGTAGACAAGGGGCAAGGTTTTCTGTAGACAAGGGGCAAGGTTTTCTGTAGACAAGGGGCAAGGTTTTCTGTAGACAAGGGGCAAGGTACTTGAGCTTTATAAGGAAAGAAGAGAGACAATCTTGATCACACTGATCTGTCACTTACTAAAAGTACGTGTAGACACAAAAGGACTGGTTGTCCTATGACTTAATCTATGACTCTTCATGAAATTTGGTAAATAGATTTCTGTTGATGAGGCGATGACACCTTTTTGTTTTCTGATGGATTTTCCGTAGTGTAGGCCTCCTGGTTGACATTTTTAGAATGTTTGAATCGGTTTTTAGCGTCCATCTCTGTATCGGCCAAACCACTCTAAGAAGTGTTATGAAAATTGGTAAATTTGTTCCTTCTGGGAAGAGCATGGCTGACGGTATTTGGACAATTTTGACTGCTGTGACGCCCCCTAGTTGCAGTTTACTTTTTTCCCATTTGCAACTGTTTCTCCCTTCAAGATATTTTGTGAAATTTTGCAAGAACTGCATTTCTATAAACATGACAGCAGATGACATGTTTGGACCTATCTGACCTTTGAACCCCTGGTGTTTGGGCAGAATGACTTGCTATGCAATCCCTGGAGGCTATTTTAAGTTTACTAGTGAAGCATTGCTTTAAAATAGAAATCACCCCTTGTGTCTGTGCTACATACCATCATGGGCGGTGCAGCTCTGAAATTAGTGGGGCTATAGCCCCCCCAGCCCCCTATGGTGCACGCAATCCATGCATACCATACACACTTTGGGAACATATCAACGCTGCCTCCCGGTTGCTTTTCTTGGTCAGGTAGTGATTTGGAAATAAATTTTCGAAATTGTAGGGTACTACGGTTTTAAACTCTTCCCAAAAAGTGCATGGAACGGGTCTATTTTTTGCCATCAGAGATACTGTGTGAAGGGTAAAATCGAAAACTGCCTTTCCATTACCTCGGGGTTGGGCCAGTAAGTAATGTTTTTATGCCAAAAAGAGAACTGTTCGAAACTGTTTAGAGCGCGGAAATAGTCTGTGAAAGTCGTCCATCTTCTTGACTCCTTGAGGTTTCAAACACTGACTCGCATATTTGGCGCATAAATAAATGTTTATTGACAAAATGAACGAAAAATAAAGACATGTCAATGCAAAATATGTAATTTATTTTTTGACAGTTACATTTATCCCACGTGATTCTATTCATCATGGAATTGACATTGACTTGCAGACAAAGCTGCACCATGCCGCAAACTAAGAGCGTTGTGTGGGGTCTGAAACTATTTGGGTCACATACATGTACATGCAAGACAACTACTCTACAGTAGGTTTCGCATCCTTCTATAGTGCCCACAGACATGCAGGAAGAGAAGACGTTTGGTTTCAATTCTCACACTTTTTCTCTTGGCTTTCAATGCGGAAATAAATTACTGGATTGTTCTGGACTGATTATGCGGACGAAAGCTCGGTCAGTGGAGTCGCACAGTCGATTGAATGGACGAAAGGAAACCCTCGTTCAACGTATCATGTTGAGCTCGAATATTTGTGTTCACCCACACACAATGTAGAGGGATTACATAAACAGATAAGTTTCGCACCGAAGTATTATTGGTCCTCGTAGATAAATACCGTAGGTAAAAGGTCTAACGAGCGCTTCTTATTTCCTTATAGTTGTTATCCATATTAAAAACTGGCCTCAACTATTGAGATCTTAAGTAGTAGTCTCTGGGCTTGGAAAGTCGCCGCTGTCATTAATGCGGCAGACCAAGCTCGGTGCCGAAATGACCCACCGTGAATAAGTAGATTTTTGAGCGTTGCCCCACCGCGCAACTGTTGGCGTATTCTTCCAAGTTCATAAATTACCTCTATTGTGAATAAGGGAGCTTGAAACCACTTTTGTGATCCAATTCAAAGTTATGTTTCGAAGGAATGGGAGTTGTTTTTGTAGTGCTTTTAAAGTTGTCCCTAATTTAATGAACATTTGCTATATGTGCGTGAGTGCTTGCGTGCGTGTTTGTTCGCCTATATACCTTTCAGTATTTATGAACGATTAGCCAAGAAATACCTATAAACAGTAAACGCCGTATATTTTTCAGAGAGTGTATTTAAGTTGGCATAATTTGATATGCTTAATGCTAATTGGTTATTGATTGGGTCACATGATCATATCTTTGAGTGAAATTTACCGGAAAAGAAACTAGACGCATTTATAGAAAAACTGTCATCAAGAATATGACCACATTCGTGAAGATGAAATTTCAATAGCCGGCCGTATGTTCAGGGTAATACAGCACCATACGCCCGCATAAGATGCATAATTTTTTAAATGACTTGATCCCGATAGGCAATTTTTATAAAATTCAACTCTTAGTAGTAATACTCGTTAATAACATTAATTCTTGCTAAACACTTTTACTGAATTAATTATTTTTCGTGTCGGCGTATCAAATGAAAAGTCGTCCGCGAAGGCTTGCTATTTTTATGACAGCGACGTGACTGGGTTCTCGATACCGAGGCATGCCTTGGATACTAACGACAGGCCCGCTTGGCCATACCTCACTACGATAATAGATCGGACGGGAAACATTACAAGGAAGTTACATTATATGCTTCCGGTCGGATGCATTATATAAGTGACGTTATCTTATCATTATTGCTACTGGTCAGAAAATGGGTCTGTATAGTCGCTCAGCAGCGGCTCGTATCAAATTAATTGTTTTAGGTCCATGACGAACACTTACGAACACTGATCCTTCCAATACATGACCTTTCTCTGTCACACTCTGTAAGTTCGTGCATTGTGTTTGCCGCTGCAAACCAGAGATTTGAACCCGGGGGGTACTCGCACAGAAGAGGAACATGTACATGTATTAGTGGACGTGGTGCTGCGCAGATGGGAGACGGTTTTTTCACGACCATTATCCCTGCGAAAGGGTGCGCATTCCGATAAAATTTCTTGCGACAAAAGGGTTCCCTTTAGTTGAAAGAACGTTTTGAAAGACTGAACAATTGTCAACACAAAAAGACACATCATAAACGTGACCCATATTCAGGTAGTCATTTTAATCTCGCCTTCCGATATTAGTCATAGCTAAGTAGTGTATGATAGCTTGACCCGGGATCATGACCTAGTACCGTGGTGTTCTAACCGTGCAAAAGTAAGCGATACAAAAATCTTTATTATATCTGCTATGTAGTTGGGAGCCGCTTCGTCTCTCCGTCTACCTGGTTTCTGTTAGTCGAGTTACACAGCAGGACATGCGGGCCGGGATTCGAAGGACCACCTCGGATCTGGCGGGCATGTTGGTCACACAGTCAGGATGAAACCGAGCTCGCAAGAATCATATTCTTAGCACCGATTGTTTTGGTGGCCTGTAAGAGTTCGGGATATATTTGACAATTTCCACTGAATATCTGATGGCGTTGACAGAGATTTGCAGTCACGGTTGCGCAGGTTTGTCGTTTAAAATTAACCACATATCGTCAAATTGTAGCCTTGTCAGCATGTGTGAATTTATTACTGATTAGAGATTGAGTCGTAGTTGGGTTCAGGGTGACGTGAATGCTACTGATGACGAGGTCGATCGGTTGAAGCTACATGTAGGCCTACGTTTTTGTATTTCGCTGTGCTCTAGTCCGATGTAAATTTTAATGCTATTAAAAATATGCTATCACGTGGCCATGGTCTAGAAATGTTACGTGTTGTATGATCGAACAATCCACGGTAGGCCAACGTGAAATCTCACGTCTTCATTAACGCGGATTTTCCCCTTCACATGTTTTTTAATTAAAATACCCAGTTAACATAATCACGTGAACTTTCCCCGCTCAGGCAGCGTTTGCAATGTTGTATTTCCCACGTGCCCTGTATGCAGTGTGCTCCTCCGATCACCTAGGCAACAAAGGTATATAGGTTCAGCCTAATTGTCGTTGACGTAGTAGGCCTAGTAGTAATTTTAGGGGAATTCCCATCCTTGTGTATTTAGAACACGCTACAACGAATACACCCCATTTACGGAGGATTACTGAGTCTGACGAGATTGGATTAGTTTAATTCTGCAGGGACTTCACGCTGATAATTTAATGGATCGTAAAACCTTGGACAATTACTTGTTTTCATTCGGACGAGAGGTTCACAGGACATACAGTGAAGAAACTCGATACTATATAGACGAACATGGGCAGAGACACACGGAATCGACAAAAATTACCAAAGTGTGTTTTTTTGACCAAGTAAGTTAGTAGCTTTAAGGTGACGTTATTGGCAAGAAAGTTGCCACTGAAATCAACCCAAAGGCGCGGAATCGAGTGCTTAATTCCATGATTAATCGGCCGAACAGTTTCGTGAACCTTTTACTCACAAAGTTGAAAACCTGAATTATAGCAGGCCAACAATTATAAGTAGAGATACCATCTTTTGCAAGCAAAGTTTAAAAATATTGATACAAATGTGATTTCATGATGTATTTGGAGTGAGAGGCTTGCAGTCAATTAGCTTCAAATTCCCAAAGCGAATCCCATTCTTGGGAATTTTGTCCCAAGAAAACATTCGCGCACCCAGGGGAGGAGGGTGGCGCGGGCGCAGGGGTCTCGAACCGAGAGCCCCCCCATTTGGCGAATTGGGCAAAAAGGTCCACCTCCAGAAACAAAAAGTCCGAAAAAGTAGAAAAAGAGACAAAAGACCACTAAAAAGCCAGGAACTACCAAAATTTAGCGATTGCACAATTCATAGGTTTGAACGTACCCCGTTTTTCATTTAGTAAAAGGTCCACATTCTCGAAAATTCGAGCCGCCCCGTATTTTTAGGCTGGGTGCACACATGAGAAAAGGTAAGCGTAAATTAAAGTAGTCCCTTAGAAATACCTTCTTCAGTAACCTATCACCATCTGCGGTTATTAGTTTGTTCCAAAGATGCCACCTATTCAATTTAAATCTATTTCCGGTGGAGTCCCACCCCATGTCGCCACTAACAGCATGAGTGACTGTAAATCGGTTGACCCCTAAATAAAAACGCATAGCTGTTTTGAATATTTTCTTCATTACCAAAATTTTCGTAACCCCAAACAGATGACCCGTAATCCAAAATTGGTGCCACACACGAATTAAATAACGTTTTAAACGTTTCGAATCCTAGATTCTTGTTATCACGGAATGTTGAAAATATCTTCCTTAATTTAACGATCTACCAGAAGCTTCAGATAACGCATTCGAATTTTCTTTGAAGTCAAGGTGTTGATCCAGAATACAGCCTAAATATTTGTATGAGAGCTTGTAACTGATGACACTGTTCAAAACATTGGACACCTTAACCCAGTTTTTAATATCCAGAGCTAAGTCATTTATATACAATGCAAAGAGTGCCAGTGATAATACGTCCTCCTGACGGACACCATTTTCAGGAGTGAATCAACCTCTATACAGAGTGCCATTTAATCGTATAGGGTTCAACGGACTTCTGTAAACCATACGAATTGCATCATACATTCTACCATTAATATTATTTTGCAGTAATTTGTAAAACAGAAGTTCATGGTTTGTCCAGTCAAAAGCTTTCTTCATGTCCACAAATGTCACAAATGTAGAACGATGAGACGACTTTCTTGTTTGAATAATTGATGACAGGACATATAAGTCATCAATACAGGACCATTGGCTTCGAAAACCATTTTGCTCTCAACAAAAATATTTTTATGTTCACAGAAACCCAAAATTCCATTATACAACACAGCACTAAAGATTTTATAAATATTGGAAAGAAGACTAATCCCACGGTAGTTCAAAGGTAACCTAGGGTCGTCTGTATAATTCTTAGGTATCGGGTTTATAATTGCCTTTAGCAGTCAGAAGGCACACGTTTAAAAGATTCATTGAACGATTGAGTTAGAAAAACAACAATAGTCTCGAATCTTAACGCCTCATAAGTTATACGGTCATAGCCGTCGGCTTTGTTCTTCTTTGTTTTCTTAACAACATTTCTAACCTCATCAATACATATTTCACAATTTACGGTTTACTATTTACAACGTAAGATCACATGGCTAACAAATTACCACAAATATGTGCTCAAGGGAAATCCCATTCCCTGTGACCTTTTTGGTTCACGTGACGTATTTGCACAGATCAGTATGCAGCACATAATATTGCGGGAATTCCATTTAAGGTTATGTAGGACTTGTATTTAGCCAATTTCTAAAAAAAAAACTACAGATTGAACTCAGTAAAAGCATACATTTTCCGAAAGTGTAGAATCTGAGTTGACTTTTTGCCAATGTGGTATGAGCTAATTCACCATGATTTAGTAAACGTTAGCGTATAAAGTTAGGTATATTCTTGAAAAAAACAACGGAACCAATTGCCTGACCAAATTTTGTTTAATATAAATGTTAAATGTGAAATTTAAAAAACGCTGTTGCTGAATTTTAATTGATCTTCATTTTCAGTGCAAATTTTGACTTTCTCGTGAGAATCATACAAGAACAATTTTGATATGAATTAGAAATGCTACCCAAATTCGATCATTTTTCGAGGATCTTACCCATAACCTCTGACTTCCAAAGTTCTCTCAGTTGAATTTAATGCCTTCTTCCCTGGCATTTGAAAAGCTGACTGCTTTGATAGAATGGTTTCACACGTCACGACGCCACACATTTTGCCTGTTTGTTTAATAGCCACTCTGTCAATGACGGTGAGATACTGACCCCGTCCATCTTTGTCGATCATCAATTAAAACCCGTTTAACTTAGCCACAGCTTATAGGACCCCGAGTCATACTCACAAAAGATTTATGTCTCTTTTTGGGACCATTTCATGCAACTGGGAAACGGAACGTCAGAGTTCAGAAATAGCTGATTGAATTCGTACCAAACTTTCACGTGTATGTACTTCACTGCATGCTCTTATCTCAAAGCACGTCAATTGCTAATTGTTTTCATGTTCCACTTTTGCATGGGGAGGTATCAAAGTTATGTTTTTCAACTAAATGTCTAAGGAGGTGCTTAAAGCGAAAACAAAATGGTGTGTCATTATGAAATGCGATACAGCGCTTGTGAGATTTGGTCATGCTGAACTTTCTTATCAAAAACAGATCAAATTCGGCATTGTCATTGATACCGTTGTATTGCTTTGAATACGTCTTTCATTTTTGCTGAATTTGTCCAAAAAGCGTGGTCACGTGACTTAACTAATGCCAGATTAGCATAAATTAACTTAAAAAGCAAAAAACAGGCTTTCTCCTTTCAGAAAATATTTGTATCAGCACAGTTACAGTGTTATTTTTTTGCTGACATTTTGTCAGAGACTTGCCCCACGATCTGTGCCCCAATGTCAAAGTCCTTTACCCTTGAGTCTCGTATTACACCTCCAAAGAGCACGTGTTAACTTGCCTATTGTGAACATCTACACAAAAACTTGTTTTCTTAGGGTCATGACACGACCGACAGGAGCCCACAAGTGGCGGCACCAATTGGAGGATCACTGAAACCCCTAGGCAATAGCGGACTTCGTCTTTGGAAACCTCATCATTTGTACGAGTTTGGCGGATCTTCTAACTGGTCTGAAGGATCTAGGACAAGTCTTGCCTCAATTGACTCTGGCTATAATATATGTAAAGGCAGCTTTCAGGAGGTAATAAGCGTTGCTGTAATTCACAAATATTTTGTTCCCGTTTTTGTTGTTGCATACATGTATACTAGACTTTGAAAGCCTTTGTGCCGAGTAGGCCTACGGCAGAGTAACTGAGGGTTATAGAGGCTGGGAGCGAGCTAGGGAGGGAGGGTGGTTGGGAAGTGGGAGAGAGAGGGAGAGATCCCGGTTAGGAGCTCTGAACGCACATTTACCATTTTACGTTCATTTTATAATTAATAGATGACCCAAAAACCACCCTCTATGATTGTTGGGAACCGACCCGGTGACCATGAACCTGGATGACCCACGATAGCTTTCACATCATAGGATTAACTTCGCACTAGAGAGAGAAGGATCTTTGGGCTGAAGTAATGTCGCACTACTAAATAACATCGGCTTAATTGTTTTGTACCTCGTGTTTGGTTATTACAGCATAACTGACAGCACATTGGATCCTTTCTAATACGTGCGTTCAGCTGTGTCCTACGTAGCCCAATGCGTTCTTACAGCGGAAGGTTTACATACAGTAGGAATTCATTCACCTAAAGCCTAAGTTACAGTTATAACTCAGACTGCATGCCTTAGTTTCAGTTAGCACCCAGTCTGCATGGCCTTTTAAACCATTTTTTTCAAGTTTTCTATAGGTTGGCAACGGTCTTATACAAGTATAGCAGTATATAGTGTCTATGGCAAGTATCTCAACGACCTCATTGGGGCCTGTTTGTGAGCTAAAACGAAGTTGGTGATGAATCGAAGCCTACATTGTACTTGTAGTATGAAGGTCCCCCTGGACACACCGGACCTTTAAATACCGGAGTTACAACTCATGATATGTGCCAACTTGGCAACAACTACCACAAAATAGGTCCAGATGCAACAGCAGTGACACTTTTTAGCTCAAAAGCACTACTTTGCTGTTGATGATTAACTAAGCCGTTACTAGATTCTGAAAGCGAATTTCCTCTAGATTTTAACAATGTGGTAAAAAACGGGTGCTGGCAGTCCCATTTTTTGTGGTATTGGACTGTACCTTAGTTTGTGATGTGTTTTTAGCCGGTGTACAAGGCCAGAGTACGATTGTTCAGTAAAACAGGCGACGGATGGCTAAGAGTTGTAAGAGACGGAAGTCAAGATCGCTACTACCTGGACACTAAGGGACGCAAGACCGACCCAAACAGTGAGTTTTACAAACTACATTTACGGTCGTACGTTCCGTAACGCAAAATATGGGTTTAGTTACTGCAGTGAAATTTTGTGTTTGGCTTGCAATGCATAGAGGCTACATCTAGCAAATGACTACCTGATTTCACCAGACCTGCAAAGAAGCAGGCCCGGCAAGTATAGCTTAGCATTATACATGTACATTTACTATTTATTATTTCTTATAGTGACCAGGGAATCCAGAATTTTGATTTGGGGGGAAGGGCAGAGCATTAGCCAGGATTTTTCCCGTCAGACATTCGCACTTCCGAACTGTCAACTGAAATCTGGGAGAATTTTAAGGATTGAGGAGGCATGGCCCCCTTGCCTCTTCTAAATCCGCCACTGGTGACATCGCAGAATACAATACAGAAACAATTAAACTTAATATACAGCTCATCTTCGGCTTCCTGGAGTTCTAAGTCACCTGAATACCAATTAACACCCAAACGGTTACACACAATACAAGTGATTCCTGCGACTTAGTTTGCAGGAGCTTCTGGATAATATAGAAACAAATCTTGAAGGTAGAAACTACGCTCTTAAACTTCTATATCAGGTACAAAAAAAAATACAAAGCATTTTGCCTTCAATTAAATTTTGGTTACACACTTATTAATGAAATAATCTTTCATTTGACCAGTTCTCGAAAACCTCCCTAAGTTCATCTCTAAGGGCAACATTGTATATTTATCTTTCAGTGTAAATGTACTTTGCAACTTCCTTTTGAAACAGTGCAAGGCTGGAATTTTTACACTTAAACCCTTGCTTATCAATATGGTGCTTGCCAAAACGAAGAACCATACTGTGTAAAAATTTTTAATCAGTTACTTATTTTGGTGTGACGTCATAGTAACCCACTTAAATTTCACATTTTTTGTCAGACGCAAAAACTAACTCAGTGGCAAACCTTCAGCGATAAATTAAAACCGTACGAACCCTAGATCTTCAGTCAATCAGCACTGAGGACAATTATTGACAAAAGGTTGCACAAGAGTCAAGTGTCCCCTTCATGGGCACACAACTGTCAATACAAGACAGCTATGACCATACAGTGTACATGCGCTGAGAGATATTAGCTTATGACTATCATTGAACTTCCACTTCAAAGACTCACTACTGATTCTCCACCAACAGGCTCACGTAAAAGAATACCAAACCCGGTCTTGGCCGCCTATTAACATATATTAATAACGACTTTCCCATTCAACTCCCTGAAGCAAAATATTGTTTTATAACCATTGACAACCCTCAATCTTTTGGAAGAAACTTTTATAACTCCTTTCTGCTAAACAGGCAAGCGTGACCTACGCTTTTAACGAATTATAAGGCAACTGTGAGGAAAGACCACCCACCAAGAACCAAAATATCCAATCTGTGACTAGGTTTTTACTGGATCCTTGCTTCTAACTTTCAAGATGGCCGCCAACAATATATTGGCTCGAGGATTGGTTGAAATCGTCCAAACAGAGTTTAGTGTCCTTTTAGCAGCGAATACAGCTACCCCCGAGACATTGACGTGGTTGTCGGATTCTTACCAGTTGAAGTGATGCACTGTTGCTGTGGAGCTATTTATTTGTTGTGTAGTCACTGTTGATGCCTATCTGAAGTTCAGCGAAACATCTGGGGTAGTACACACGTATAAGCGACATGCATGCGCCCAGATTAAAATGGGGATGAGTTAAGAGTTATGAATTGATTGTGCATTTGCCGAATTTTGGTAGTTCCTGCTTTTTTAATGGACTTTTGTCTCGTTTTCTAATGTTTGGGACATTTTGTTTCTCTGAGGATTGCCTGTTTGCCCACTTCGCCAAACGGATGTGCGCATGCGTGAATGTGAAAGTAATCGTGAAACGTGTCGTCGTTTCATTTATACTGATATTAAAACATATATACCTGGTAATATTATTAATCAGAAAGATAAATGTAAATATCAGGAAATAATCCTGTCATTGAACAAAAACAAGTAGAAGGAATGAAATATAAATAAAAACGCATAAACATTGTACAAGAGGAAAAATATACTCCTAGATATTACAGTTGTCTTTTGAATTGTTACATGTAGTCAACTATTATTTTAATTTCGCCCTCGTCGAAATATGCTTCATGCATACCTGTATAATCCAGGTCTTCATCGTTTTCTCCTGTGGATGCTTGTAACTCCAGTTAGATAAATTCAGTCAATCAATGGGTCAAGCAATCAATCAGCCAAGGAGCAAGAAGTCTGTTCTTAAAAGAAAAATCATTTGATAGGGGTTTATAATCTTTATCTGTACAGCCTGATTGAGATCGACCATAACTTATCGATCAAAAAGCTTTCAGAACCTGTAGGGATAAAGTTGACGATGGGCATACGTTGCGGAATTTATCTGTAGGATATATGCTTTAGAAAGAATTTTTATCTGTGGATGCTCCGTTGTCAGACAAAACGAGTACATTTGACAGCCATTCGCTTTCAAAATGTCGGTACCTGAACATAGATATATGGTCTTACAACGCGACGTGTAGGACACTCAACATTAAATTTTTGCTCTGTTGATACCATGCAGCGTTCAGTGAACAAATCAAGGTTTTCTTTTCGTAAGTTTTTAATTTGTAAGACAATCCTAACTGTTAAAATGTTTGTAGGTCGATTCATTTGGGCGGACGACAGCCGAGGTCGAGGTATGGCGCTGGCCGTGGAGATGCCCAACAATTCCGAGCCCAAATGTCTTTGCATTTCCTACAACAGTGACCGTAGCTTGAAACTTGTGGTAATCCTTAGACTATGTTTTTTGCTTCATTATTTCGTGTTTAACAAAATACTCCCGGTTCTAAACCTGTCAGTATTGGAATTGAAGGATATTGATGAGGGCGCTTGTTAGATTGTCCCCTTTGGTCTGCTGATATTTGCTTATATTGATTTAGATTGATTTAGTGTATTTTGGCGTATTCGCGTTTTTGTGTGCTTTGATAGCTTAGAAATTATTTCAACTTTAATCAAAAACCTCAAACTGAAACACATTGCCAGCATCCAGCGTCCCAGTCATCTGACGGCGCAATGGCGAAGACACCTCTCTGTGATTTTATGCAAGCCAAATAAACCATGATTTTGCTCCTGAAAAAAAACGCTATTTTGAGATTATTATTTAAAAGTATAGACGTTTTGAAGTTATTAGCTGTGTTGTGTGATTTGATTACAAATCGCCATTTCTCGCCGCTGTCTGCCAGACATTCGCTGATGTACAGCTAATACGGGCGTGCGTTCAGTAGACGCTAGGACCTACGCTAGGACCTAGCTAGAACCTATTCAAAGTCACGTGTTCTTATTTAAAATACACGGCAATATCTCACGTAATCTCACGAAGTCTTGCTTTTTAGCGAGGTCCTAGCGTTACTGAACGGGAGGCTGTTCTTACGCTTACTTACGTAATGTAGTAAACACGTAGAGGATGACCCTTCTTCAGCGGTGTCTATTTCGAGCGTCTGTCAACTCACGGTGGATGTTTTCCATTATTAGTTGTTATGTTCATGATATGATTAACCAAGACGTTAAAGTTTTTCCATAAAGAAACGTGTAAAATTTTGGAGTTTTGCCTGAACATATTGTTATTGTAAAAACGGGAGGGACGGTACATGTAGAATGTCGCGGCATGTAGGTCACAATTTTTCGTTTTAGTTTGCCGCATAGGAGGATGGGTTAAATAGTTACTCTTTCAGTTTCATGTTTTTTTTTGTTTTTGTAGCCTTGTGTGCTGAATGAAGGGTCAGCGAATGTTCCAGACGAATCCTGCATATTCAAAAGCAGCATAACTACTGACTGTGTTTCCAGAAAAATTGCCAGGTACTATTTTTTGTTTTCAGCGTTTGCTTCTTACTTTACTACTTTTTAAGTATATATATCCATTGCAGAATTAATCTTTCAGGCCTTAGGAATCTGGGGCCATGGTAATTTGGGATGTATCCTCCATCGTCAGCCGGCCATCCGTCGCTTCAATTCCTGGCCGGTAGTCAGTGAGAATTGCCCCGCTTTCGATGTTCACAATATTTTCCTAACCCCGCGACAAGTTTAGGGACCCCTGTGCTAGGGATCCCCATGTGTTAAGGACAGATTAAAACTTCATATGCAGCTCAGAGTTTTTGCCTAATAAACATAAAGCAGTTGTTGTTTTACGACATTGTCTAATTTATAAATTTATTTCACTGCCTTGAGCTTTTGTTATAATGGCGTTAAATAATAGGGCGCTACATCAAATTTCACAATGGCGTTGTACGTAACAACATTAGTGCCCGGCTGTTTGAAACTGTCCCAAAAAGTGACTCAACTAAGTTCCCTAAATCTTGAAAATCTTTTTACTCACAAATTAAATATTTCTCTAGCAGTTGTTATCGTCTTAATCATGTGGTACTTTTGGACTAATGGCACTTTCTAATAATATATCTAAAGATGGAGACCTGACTTCAGTCGGTTTAATTAGGGTGTAACCAGACAATGGAGTGTATTTTCAGTAACATGCGTAATTCAAGAAGAGTTTACTCTCGCTTTGTATCAAAGTAAAAAGCTGACATAGCAATGAGAATGAAATAGTATTATAAAGAACAGTTGTTTTTATAAGTTAGTCCGCAAATATGGTGAATGCTGAGGAAGCAAACTGAGTCTCTGTTTGGAACTATGCAACAGGCATATTGTGGCTTATGTCAAATTTGAATTTACCAAAGTGGGAACCTGAATTTGGCGCGCTTTTGAAAAGGTCGCCATCGATTACTTTTGTTCAGGTGACAGTGTTTGACTTAAAGTAGTTGGTCCTTTATTTTTTTCTAGTTTCATAATTCTAATTCACTGGGCCAACATTAAAATCCAAAGCGAGGCTTAATGCGGTAAACAAAGCTGAAGTTGACATCGCATGAGATCAATGGCTAGTCTTTCGAGTCTGACCTGGACATTAAATCTTTAATATATCAATAATTAACCACAGAGAGGTAAAAAAAATAAAACATTACAGAACAAGTCAATGCACCAAAGAGCTGTCTGACAACGAAAGGGCATAGTTTTTCGGAAAACTACGTTCGAAACATGAAAAGTAAATATGACCAAATCGCCGCGATCGGGTTACAGATTAGGTAAACATGTATACTACTGTAAATGCGGGGTTACGTTTGTTCTTTTAAATTGTTGATAAAAATGCTTTGCACGATCCACGTCACGTGCTCGTATTTTTGACGACTTGAAGACACGCTTGACAGTGGTGGCTAATGGCATTTTGCTGTCGTGTGCAAGTCATCTGGTTTAAGTTGTTGATCAAGAAAATTAACGTCAAGCATTGCCAACGGTCCTGGCCGTAGTCAGACAAACACTACCGGAACTAAAAGTTGCTTATTTATTGATCTGCATGGATGATGTTATTGAAATTATATTTTATGAAAGTAAAAATACCAGGCTGCTAACTGAAGCTATTTTTTGACCATCAATTCTGCTTTCTTGCATTTCATAATTCTTACATCTATTTCATGTGTTCGGTTTCAAATTGCCCTGTTGCAAACTCTCATAGACTCGAGTAATACTTTGTGCTCTTTCAAATTATCACCAGTGTGGGTTGCAAGTGATTTGAACTTCGAGGGAAAATTTTAAATCACTTTGGGGAAATTTTTAGGACTCGTGAGGGGAATTTCGCGTGATTTTTCAGTATTTTTGCGAGGGGAATAGGGCCGATAATCGGACCCAAAATCGAAGGATTGAGGGTCCTGGACTTTTTGAAAAGATATGCATCATGTTTCAACCGGTAGTCAGTCATTACAACACGGCCTGGCCGGCCGAAGATTCTCCGGTCGTTTCTATGATGCTCGGCAACCGAGATGTGACAAAATGTGATCAAACTTTCGAAAACATATATGTTTATCAATTTTACCCGGAAAATAATATTTTTCTTTGTTGTGGCAACGACCCAATGCTTCCGAATCTCGACACCTTTAGAGATGGTAAAAAGACAGTTGAATATCCTTATTTTTTGTACCGGTGTTCCAGCAACGTGGAACACAACTATACCGATGAGACATTTAACGGAGCTATTGTACTGAGCCTCGTTTTTGCACCGCGCGTCTTTCTTGTTTGCGTGAGGCATATAGAAATACAAGGTTCGACAAAGAACTTATCTAAAGCAGAGGTGTGACGTTTTGTGTCAAACTTAAAACGTTAAAGTTGAGGTACTCAAAATCCAAAGAAAAGGATTGCTAACGTAAGAAACTCAGGAAGCCGGGAAATATAATTAACGTTGCTAAAAACAGAACTGACATCGCGAAACGAAATTGTCATGACCGAAAGTTGGCTTTTTCTGTAGCCCTTGTACTGACATTTTGCCAGAGGTGCCTCTGTTTAGACGGCCGTAAGAGTAAACGTAATTCGGTGCTCCCCGCATTTTTGCACATATGTAGCAGGCAAAGATTATAATATAAAATATAAAAATTAAAAAGAAGATAAAAATCGTTCCGAACCCCTTTAATGGAAAAGCCAGCACTGGATGTGTGTAATACCAAACTGTGCATTCATGAAAGGAAATGCATCGGTCAAACCGATGATGCCTGCATTTCCGTGGATCATTAAACAAAAGTTCCACACTAATACTTGGTAGGGCTTTCGGTGACAGTTTGCCCAGTTACCAGTGATTTAACGAACACAAGGAGGAAGTATAAACGGATTTAAGCTGTGAGACTCGGTATAAACACAAAACAGTTTCACTGTCCATAACACTACAAATGAGTCAAAAAAGCTTTCGAGGAGTTTAATCATATTCCAATACGTACAGTTATCCACGTTCACCTATACGTATACATGCCTACGTACTCTGATTAAGACCTGTTCAGTTAAGATTACGGAACCTTCGTATCAAACGGCCACTGCGGGATAGTCGAACGAAAAGTTCAACTTGCACTAATGTCACATCAACACAGCGTGGCCTTGATGTGATTGCATGTGATGCTGTTTGACTTGAGGTGGTGTACCATTGTTTGCTGTGCAACATGAGCTACCGTACAGTCACCGAAACATTAGCTGACGATCAACGACACTTCTGGCTATGCCAATATGAACTATATCATTAAAACTGTTGTAGTTTCATGTTCTTTAGTTTCATTATAATCTCAGATAAAGCCGGAACATCTTGCTCAGTAGTTCAGCTTTGAATGTCACCGTCCACAGTTAAACGTATTCATTGGGTACAATCACAAATATTCAAGTGTAGTCTGCACGCCACCTTTTGACCAAACAACGTTACCTAATGGACCAGACTTAAGAATGTTTGTGATCTCTATTTTCACCCCGGTTCAAGACTTACATATTTATATTCAGTAACAATGTTGAATCCTAACTATCTTTTCCAGGTTTCGCGCTGTTTATGGTCCGAAAGTTGAATTGCACGATGTCTACCTCGGAGCGTCAGGTCCTGACGATCAGGCCAAACTATGTGAACAGTTTGTGAGGAATGATGGTTCGCCAGCAGGAACCAATCCGGAAACATGCTTCACTATGATTGACTGCGCATAAAAATGTCGACAAGGGCTGATTTCCTGAGCGCCGTTCTGCAACGCGAGAACCTAGATCGAGAATGGAAGGTAGTACATGTACATGTACAACTGTAATTGTTTTGTGTGGATAGATGGACCCGCCGAAAAAGCCATCCACATCGGAATAAAATCAAGCAATTACAATTATACATGTAGAATGAGAAGCGAGTTTCGGACCGAATGACAGATTTCCTGAAAACCGACTAGTGGTAAAGGTCATCGAATGCACATCGCGAAGACCTGCATGGTCTGCCAAAGCCAAGCTTCCAAGGAACACGTCTTACAGAACACTTTCAGTATTAATGTTAATTTATCATTGTTCATTAGTTTACATGTATTAAGCGCTTCAACTGTTATTGCATTTTGGACCATGACCTGCTTGGGAAGAACCTGTATTTATGTTTCATATTAACCTGCTGTACATTCCCGCCAATTTCCCATTTGAATATTTCACGGGGCCAGTATTTCCCAATGGGCGGTGTTTGCCTCAGGATATTTGCCTTGTTGTTGTTGAACTGTTAAATAAAATTTGCTTTATATAACTTGGTATTTCTAAGTGTTTATAATTGCAGCAAGGCCATGCAAATGTCACTTATAACCGTCATCACCATTGTTTTCAGATTTTGATACAGCCAGAACCTCTACCTACCATTTACATGTATATGTGACTCTTTCAGTTGGATATGGGTACATGTATGTACACTGTATAAGGTCGTCATCTGCGTAAATGAATAGAGGAGGCAGTGTGGCCTGGTTGATAAGTGCCCGCTTTCTTTACTCGAGGTCGTGGGTTCAAGTCCCACCAGTTCACACTGCTAAATCCTTGTGCCAGGTTTCTAGCTCCTCAGCTCGGTTTTAACCATATATTAATAAAGCATAAAAATATTTCCAGGTGATCAGTGCAATGGGCCCACATGCGAGGCCTGCGCACGTCTGGTACAACGTGTATCAGACCGCCTGCAATTATATTTTTTATAAATGAATAGGGTCATACAGAAAATAGTTGGTGACCGGGGGGGGGGTACTTATTATATAATCAGTGGTGTGTGGCACAGTTGCCACCAGACGCCACGCCAAAAGAGGGCTACTACATGCTGTGAGACACCCCCAAAGTAAAAAAGTGTTCGTAAGCGTTCAAATGTTTTCTTCTGTGATGGGGCTAAAAGGAAAGAGAATGCACCGGCCGTCGACATCTAGGCAAATGTCATACACGCAACAATCTCTCAGAAGAAAGCTACGCGCTGGTTCCCTGTGTGCCGCTAGATGGTCAGTAGCCAGCACGCAGGTATCACTTAATTTTCCTCGGGAATTTTTTTCACCGGAGTTTCTGATTGGCTAGTCGAATTCTCAACAGGTAGCCCTTTTCGCAAACAAACTGGCATGACTGATGGACTGAAGTGTAAATGAAGTCTGTTGCTACATACAAATCGGTGCTTAAAATTTCTGCTCAGGAAATGTGAATCCTAGAAATTGTGGTTGCGCCTTTTCGGAACGCATCTTTCTACTGTCGATGACTTTAGCTGTATTCATACAGTCGGTAAAGTCACGCGCGATCTTGCGTTTTCACGAGCTTCTTGCGTCGGTGAAACCCTCCTCAGTTTCCCATTCACCGCGGGTAATGGTCACCGCACAAAGTTAAAAAGGCTATAGAACAGCTATAAGCTGTCTGTCATTTGAGGAATGCGGTAGCATATCTTTCCCGTTCGCTTTAATGGGAAGGTTTTCACCATCTGGACCTACAACTTCCCAAATGAGGGCGCTACAACCCTTCCCACGCTTCTCCTGGTTTGAATAGGTCTCAACGTGACAGGTACATGTATGCATACATCAAGTGGTCGGAAGATTTTGAAACTAAGCAGTCGTCCTCTGCTCAGAAAGGGCATGCAGTTTGCATCTTTTGAAATTTGTCGTGTTTTATGAATGAATGGTCATGTAGTAAGTAAAAGTTATTATATTAGTTTTAGGACCCTAGAAATTTGTCCATTTGTCTAAATTTGGGTAAGTTCTGAACATCATATCTCAAATATGGCTGATCAGATTCATCACGAAACTTTCAGATACTGCACTGTGGTTTACGCACTGTTCTCATAAACGCTATTAGGAATTGGTTTTGATATGCTCCACGTGAGGGGTTTTCCAAAATAGAAATTTTATGGCTTCTTTAAAAAAATATAGTTGCAGAAACGAAGTATTTAAAAAAAGCTTACCTTACATCGTTTTTGTGCTCATGAACATTTATATCAACTAACAACGTTATGGATACCGTACACGTTTTGCCATGTACAGTTCTTGTTTGCTAAATTTGACAAACGTCTGTATACTATACGACGGTTTTCTTCAACAACATTCACTAGCTTTTCTGTATTTAAAACCTTTGAGAGAACGGTCTCTACCTGGAATTTCCACTGATTACGGGCGCCGGCGTTTTTCAGTCGCGAAACGGGTTCAGTGTTAAGTACTTTTCTAAGAATGAAACGAACCTTCATATTAAATTAAACATAACAAATAACGAAAGCTCTAATGAAAAACCAGAAACGGGAATTTCACAGAAATTGTGCTGTCTGAAAATTCAAACATGATTAAAATCGTCGGAGTCTATCTCGATATGGTGTTTCCAAGTTTGGTGTGCTCAGAGAGAGCAAACGCTGTCAACAGCCTGTCACTACCAAGAATTGAGCAATGCATTATTCCACTTTTGTTCACTAATCATGACTGGGCCCGGTCTCCAATCTTTTTACTCGAAATGGAACTCGAAATTAGGTTTGGCATTTTCTACTCTACTTTTGGGCGAACTCAAGATAAATGTCTATTATTCTAAGCTCGAGTACACAATAACTTACGTAGATAATGTATTGCCCTTAGTTCACAGTTTGTAAACCCAATATTAAAGCAATAAGTTCGAGTTTGAACTCGAAATTTCGAGTTTTTACTCGAGTTTGTAGCACGAATATAAAGGTCTTCAAGGGCAAACTTGAACTACTGTAGAAACTCCTATGCATAAACTACATGTATAATGTATTTCGAGCAGTCTGATAACCAATTATCTTAAGTTCGCACAAAAGGAGCAGAGAAATTGCCAAAAATAGTTTCGAGTTCATTTCGAGTACAAAGATTAGAGACCGGGCCCTGGTTTTACAACCAAGACGATCCCGCATCCCCCATGCGGTCGCTTCTCTGAGGAGGCACTGTGGCATTGTGGGATACGTACATAGGCCTATGCATGTAGCAAGTGTTCACTTCCTTTACATGTACGTGGGTTCGAGTTCCACTAAAGGATGCGCACCCTTCGAATCAGGTATCTAACTCCTCAACTCGATATTAACTATATCAGTAAAGCATGAAAATAGTTCCTTGCGATTCAGTGCAACAGGTCCGCCTGCAATTGTTTTTCATTTATCGGCCTCTTCGGTACTGCCTGATATTTTTTACGGCGTAACAAAAATAAAAAGAATGCCCAGAACTTTGTTACGGTGCTCTACATGTTATGTAATTGATTCTCGTAATGCAATACGTTGCGTATACATACATTCAGACATACTTACGTACACTGTACATACATGTACATGTACACACTACATACATGTATGAATGTATGTAAGCGTGTATGTGTGTACTACATGTATGTCTCATCGCCAGGATATACAGTAAGGTTTTCTACGACTTCTTGAGCTTAATTCTCAATTGCAAATTGCAACCCAGCTTTTCAGATATTTTCTCGGTTCATTAATCGAGTGGTTTTAAAGAATCTCCAATTTGTTGATGAAAACACCCAAACAAGCCCACCAATGAGTCGATCAACAATCAAATTAGAACACGTGCAAAAATTATCTGGCGTTATGTTAAAAGGACACTTAACCCCTGTTTTTGTAGATTTCAGCCAACTCTCGTTGTGTTAAGGCAAGTCTACAGAAAGCCATCATCAGCGACTTACAATATGATTAGGAAATGTGTAATAATACATCCATTGGCACAGGTCATGGGTCGAGGGGGTTGTGGGTCGTAGGTCGTGGGTGGATGAGGTCGTGGGTGGATGGGGTTGTTGGGATGTGGGTCGAGAGCTCGTGAAGTGTTGAAGTCGAGGGTGGTTTATAACATCCCAACTGGTGCGCTTATTACATCTTGTTTGTAAAAAGTGGATTTATTGCCAACTATGTTCAAAACTAAACTTGTTGGCGTCCAAGACTGAAGTGTGAGGCAAACAAAATTACTCAATACACCTTTTTGAATAATTGGATATGAGACCACATCCGCATAGGGCCTCTGTCTAAAAGTTACTTTCCCTGCCGCAAATCCACTCGGGGCCCGGGCCACCGTATATTCCGGACACTGGCTGGAAGGCCACAGCGGCGAAAAGATAACATGGTTGGCTACGTACAATGTAAGTAACAAATGGGAAATTGACTATTAGGAGTAAATGCAAATTACAATCCCTCATTATACGCACTATAACACTGCTAAACTTGTCCGGAAATATCGAGTATGCATCAGAAAATGTCCGAGAAGAATACTTTGATGGTATACGTCCGATATGCTGATGGCACCTCTTCTGCAGTTTTACGTAATGGCTTGATCCTAAATGAAATAGACAGAACAAGTAATTACATTTAGATCTAAGTAACGTGGCAGGAGATTCTGCATCCGAGACTCAAATGCTTTCTAACTGCAAGAGGCCTGTCGTTTCTAGAGGTGTCTATTGGGTTTTGTCTTTTGATTTTCGGCTAAAACCAATCTACGGATGACTTAACTTGTTACACAAAAACTAGCATATACTAAATGCCTACAACTCCATGTCATAAGACAGAAATACGTAGTCCGCTTGGCAAAACGTTTCGAGAACTGAACTGCAAAATACAAAAACTCAACTTTTTGGCTATGCATTGTCACATATCTGACTAAACAATGCAAAAAACAAAAGCCAATAGTCTCTTCCAGAAACAAACCTCTGAACTAGCACTGAAACGACTGTTTACTCAGTACAATCATTCACCTCGGTGACCGTGACCTACATGTACACTGCATTGATATAACAGGACATGTTATTTCCTCAAAATCAGTGTGCAGGGGTTAATTTCTGAGTACAATATTCGCTCATGGATTCGCAGATCCAAACATATAGGTCAGGTGAATAGTGTGATCTGACATTTAGAATCAAGAGTGGTTAGAGGTAAGTATAGGAGAAACTAAAATTTTACATGTAGAGAGTTAGAGGTGAACTTAAGCCCTGAATTCGCACTTCGTTTAGTCAAACCAGGAAGACATTATCGGGAAGCCGAAGGTTAAGTGGATAAAAAATTATTTTTGGTATTTTCCCGAAAGGAACTTCAGAATTACTGCTTCAATGAAAAGACAGTGATTAACGACATTAGAACGAAAGGTCAGTTCTTTTGCACAGATGGCCAGTTTCTTCGTTTTACGACATACACCAATGGCGTAATTACATGTATGCTTTGGAAATGTTGACCAGTGAACACACGACATATCTGTAATATTTCACTCACAACTGGCTGAGTGTATCAGAGTTTTATTGCGTGCCGTCAACTGGACATGAGGTTGGATTTTATGTTCTAGATCATCAAGTAAGTCACAACATAGGGCCGAGCTCTGCCAAGGAACCACATTGTCCCAGAACAATGCTCTGTCTTCCTAAGACCACGCTGAGCTAGTGATGTGCCTGATAGTATAACTTCTAAAATGTATCGGTCCACTTACGACATTCTCTAGTCTATTTACACTATCAAGACAATACCGGTAGATCACTTCTCAGGACATCTTCACTGCAAAAGCGCCCTTGCAAAAACTAGCACGGGTGTATGGTACACTCCTGGTGGTGATCGATGAGCACTTTGTCCTTTTTCTTGGGACTGAGATGGATTAAAATTCAGACCTTTTAAGTTTCAGGTCAATACCCTCACCACTACACCACCGAGTCGCCCATACAAATCTATTTTGTTATGTCTACCTTGGGATCGAGAGTACATCCAGGTGTCACTTGGCTTGCTGGAAATAATTGTCGGGTATAGCTTCATGTGCATGGATTTGGTGTTTTTTGGTACAGCTAGTTTCGTTGTCAAGTATTCCACTGGATTTTTGTGTTGTTTTGACCACATATGCCCTGATATTTCCGATGAGCTATTGCTTTCTCTGCTCATAACTGGTGGGATTTGATAGATGGCGTTTTTCTTTTTCCCCATGTCTGTTTCCGGTTTGACTTTGGTTTGTCGCCGATGTATGGTGTCTGAGCTTATATATATACAGTTCTTATTTTGAATTCCTTGCATATTCGTCCTAGCTTTTCAAAGATACTAACTAGCTAGGCATATTTGTGTATGAGAGGCACATAGATTGTGTAATATTTTCTTCTGCGTACTCTCTTCTTTGTGATGTTGTTTATGATTCCATGAATTCGTCTGGGAAACCATTCATCTGGAATGTTTGTACCAGGTTGTCCTCATCTTGGAGTGTTGTTGGAATTCATATTTCTTTTCATCGTGATGCCAGACACCTGATAATACCTCAGTTAACTCATTCGATGTGATTGAAGTTGTAATCACACTAGTACCGTCCAGTATGAGTCTTGTGGTAGATGATGTAGTTAGCTACTATCCATTTCTAGTAACCGACACATCCTGCACTTGACCTCCACTTCCATAGTAAATCTATTTCAAGAAACAACTTAGTGAAACAATAAAATGAGAAATACTTTACTACAAAATACATATCTCAACACATGGGAATACACTTAAACAAAGCACAGTTTCAACAACAGTTCGGTCTGTATGTATCCTTATGTAACTCTATTGAGCGGAAGTGTCGTTGTCTATTGTTCATTCGTTCACCACAGATCCACGAGTTTCAACGTTCTCCGTTCAAGCGTTATACTCAATCGCACTAAAATCGGCTTACATTTTTTCAAAATGCCATATTATTTCAAGAAATCCAGTCACTTCAGCAGACTTGAACATGTATTTCCTGACAAGTGCCCAAACACGTCCAACCCCCGATTCGCCAATCACTGCACACTGACCGTCGAATACATTCGCAAATGGATGTTCGTCACAGAAATGCGTTTACTATCGGTCGTTGTGTACTGAAGTTCCTTCTCCATGTTTTGACTCTTCACTTCACTCTTGTACCAAACATATGACATCCTTTAAGATGTCTCTATAGATTAAAAACGTTTGGAAAATCAATGCCTTTTCCTGACCTTAAGATCCAAAAACAGGATTGATATTTAGTATAGACATTTAGAATTTAAGAAATGGCTTCTCAAAAGCTGAGAATTTTTGCGAATGTTCGACTTGCTGACTTTAACCAGTTCAATGAGAAAGCGAGCAAAGGATATATGTGTGAATATGAAACCAGTGTACTTTGGTAGTTTTGGGCTAGTTTACCACAGTACATTAATGAAGTAAAAAGTTTGGTTACCATGAACTTTTACTGAGTATACCTTGCACCATTTGGCTACTCATCTCAGTGATTACACAGCAGGTTTATGAAAAGATGCACTACAAACAACACGATTTGTACAGTATACGTGAAGTGGATATGAAGGAGTTCAATTTACAGGGATTTGAGACCATCCAAAGCCAAGAAGGGGGATAGGGGTAGTCATACCTCTTCTTTTGGATTAAGCGATTTTACGTAGTCTGGTGACAACATTCATTTGTACTTTTAGTGATGGGACAGCAGCAACAAGGTTGTGGGACGATAGTGAAAGAGGTGAGTATTGTTCAGGTTCGGGGGGAGGGGGTGGTCGAATTCTGTCCCTCAACAAATTGCAAAAGAATGTGAGTAAACTCAAACAGCGAGGTCTGAGTGAATACAATATATCAGAGTGTGCCATGTACTTAGAAAACATACAGCTTTTACTTCGCAATAGGCTTGAGCAAGTGTTGCTAGTATAACAACAATACATTTTGATCTAAAGAATTATTGGTAACGTCTGCTCGAGCGGCCAAAACAAAAGAATCTTGACTCAATAAAACATATTTTGTCATTGTGTGCTTTCCGGATTAGTGTGCACCCAAAGAGCAAATACACTCTACGCTGTCAGCAACACCAAGCACTGGATTGGGTTCATTTACAAGGTAAACTTTTCATTTTTTAAATTGTCTTGTTCTTCACGGGTACAGTTAAATACTACACGTAACATTAAGCATACATTATTTCTCAGAAAAAGGGCCTAAACTTTTCATTTAGTCTAAATGCAACTTCTTCCCGTAAAATATTGTAACATGATTTTAACACCCAAAAATGTCTTACTGACATTAAAAAAGGTTGCCCTCCCCTTTAAGAACAGTGCCAATCTATTCCTGACACACGTAAGTAAGTTGTTCAATAGAACTCAACCCAGATGCCTGTTACGTAGATGGAATAAGTCGCAGCAGCACAAGATCGCTCAAGTCTTTGCGAGATATCGCCAAGCTTGTATTACATGAAAAGCACGTGATCGCACGAGCTTCTTTCACAAAACTCTTGTGGTTACGAAACTTATCCCAGGTAGGACAGTTGTTGCACTACGCCACCTAGTAAATTTCAAGTCACTCATTCACAGGTAAACGGTAAGTGGCGCTGAACTTTCAAGTTGTTAATCAAGCTGTCTCCTGGTGATACGATGAATGTCATTAGTCATGGCTTTATCTAACATGGGTCTTTCATTTCTGTTTCAATTCGATTTTTTTGTTTAGGTCAGCTGATGTGGTCACATATCTGGACTTGCGATCAACAAAAATGGCTGATTCATCGCTGACAGCTG
This sequence comes from Phoronis australis, assembly GCA_002633005.1. Lineage (NCBI taxonomy): Eukaryota > Metazoa > Phoronida > Phoronidae > Phoronis > Phoronis australis. Next base: position 113,507 of record NMRA01000362.1, on the reverse strand, counting down.
CCTTGATCATTATTGCTATTATCATGGCCGTGAAAGGTGGGGTGAAATTTGTGTTGAATTTCGTGTTTAAGAAAGGCTTAAATTCTTTAGTAACAATTTCCGAACAATTCCCGAAACCAAAGTGCAATATTAGATACTTGCTTTTGCCTACATTGTAAAGAGATCTGTTACAGATCTACACGTATGTACCGGGTGTCTGAAAAGGCGAAATACTCATGTGCAAGATGAGACCTAGGCACGCACGTTTTTAACACTTATTAGATGGTTAGAGCATCAGTGCCTACTGGGTAGTCCAAACAAAACCCGTAGGCGAAAAAATTACTTGTCACGAACTGGAGCCCAGTGATTCTACTTTAAGACGGAAGTGAGATTCATGAAGGAACGATTGATAACAAGGCCATATATTCGACTGGGTGCTGCATATACCACCGCCAGCGCAGTATGCGCTATAGGCCTTGTTCACACAGTGGTCACCATAAAAAGGTTGGAAAGCACTGTAATGAAGACATGAATGTAACTATGCAGGCGAAGGCCCCCATGGAAAGCAGTTTGAACTGATGGGGATACCCTCATTGTAAATAATATTACATTAATAAAATAAAATAAATAATGAAAAAATAAAAATAATAATATTTAAGTGTATTTTTCACCATACGATGAAGCCCAAATTACTCAGTAAATTAATATTTCCCACTGAACAGATACTTGTATAGAATGTTAACATCTGTACACCTTTTAGCAAAGGTTAAAAAATCTGTGCTTTTCAGGGAATTTTTGTTTTTCGTGGATATCATTTGTAACGTAAAAGAATTAACCCGATCCATCGACACCTGGCACCAAACTTTTAGTTTGCTCACCTGCTCTCCACATAGATGTAAATTGCGTGACAATTTTCTGATAATTTTACGCTGAATGATGCTCAAAGACCCAATCCAAGCATCAATACATTTTTAAGACGCACTTCGTTTTCTTTTCATTATTGGAGCTTTTAATGTTAATGCTCCTAATGAGATCATCGTTGTCAGAGGAATGCTTTAAAAGATAATTAAGAGTAAGTAAAATAACACTTTGACAAATTCTATATTGTAATGAGATCGCCATTTCAACATACATGTATTGCATCCACTTTCAGCTGAATTACAAAACTTTTAGACTTTTGTGAAATATCATTTTCTTGGAGAATTCGTTTTGTATGAGCATGTATTATACCACACTGATGAACACCCCCCAGAAAGTTGTTCATTTTATTGCAGGTGTTGTTGATGCAGCTCTTGATGTGAATGTTCCTAGTGAGATCATCGCTGTCAAAGGAGGCTCAGCTGTATTTGAAATCAGCTACACAGTGAGTGGTGGTGATTCCTTCAACAGTTTTGAGCTGAATAAAGGCACACAGAATGTGTTTACTGCACCTAACTTCCTTCAAGGCCTGTTTTTCCCCAATGGATCATTTTCAGGACCTTATGAAACCCGCGCTTCTACTAACTACTATTTTGGCAGGACTCAGTTCACCATCACTCTCAGTGGAATTACAACAAGTGATGAGGGAGTGTACACTGTACAGTTTACTAAAAACTACAACCTAGCTGTCCCACCTGTTGTAACTCAACTTGTGTTGGATGGTAAGTACATGTAAGGCTTTGTGTTGTACTTGTTAGTGTTTGCCATGCAATAGATCATTTTCAAAAGGCTCTCTATTGCGTGGTTCCATCGACTGCTACGCTGGCAGTACTCGGTACAATATCACTCTACATGTATGTCAAGTTATCACAAGTGCTGAGAGAGAGAGTACACTAAACTGAAGACCAAAAACGTCCAGATACTTGTAGTTGTCCCACTTGTGGTTACTAAACTTGTGTTGGATGGCAAGGCGTTACGTTCACTAAAGATGTTTAATTATGTGAAACAAGGAAGCTAAGTTACTTTGCTTTTGTCATCATTAGCTTGGTTTTGCGTTACCGAAATAGTAAAAACATCATTTGCGCGACTAAGCTGTTTATGAAAAGCAATACCAGAAACATAGTGTGCTTTGCGCTGAGCAGTGTGTTTCTACATACATGTAAACAGGGGACTCTTGTATGGAACTAACAAACGTGAATAAGATTAGCGCTTGGACAAGGTGAATGGTGGAAATGTCCTCGTGAAGTGCGAAGAAGCAAATTTCAGATTGGACAGATTTCTAAAATTTGCACGTGCTTAGGTCATACGTGGATATATCATATCAAAGTTATGTTGTGGAACACTTAGTACGCTCAGTAGAGAGAACTTCTTTGCGAGGAGAAGGGGTAGTTTCCTTTAATGAAACGCATGGCAGTTGTGGAAGGACCTTGTGTGTATCTGTCCCCTCAATAATTTACAGAAATGAAGGCAAAACTTTCGTACCGATTGACGTAAAGGCAATCGGGAAGGCAGAACATAACAAAACATGTAGAGGAGAAAACATTTTAGAGCATACACCTATAGGCCTATCTGTGCTTGAGTATTCTTCGGGTGTCTTGGTGAATACGTTTTGAAAACGATTTCATATTTTTGCAGACTGAATCGTCTGCGCTCACTTGATAACGTACACCTATTTCTACACTTCGAATATTTATCACCTGCCATAAAACTACTGAGTGAATGCGGCCCTTAAGCATCAATTGAACGTATACATGTAAGCTCAACGTTTGACTGACTATTGCACGTTTCCCCAGTCCTCCCGAGCACACCATCTATATCTGGAGCCCCGGCGTCTATTCTTGGTGGAGCATTACCAATTGTCCTCACATGTACAGCCAACTTGGGCAAACCACAGGCATCTATGGTGTGGTCACGTCGGATTGGTAGCGGTGCATACACAAACATAACAGAGAATGTTAACACGACTATCACCAGGAACAATGATGGAACCACTAGCGGCTCCAGCGCACTGACGGTCAACTTGGATACAGCTGATGATGGTGTACAGTTCAGATGTCAAGTGTACAACAGGCAGGCTACTTTGTCAGCTGAAACTGAGGCCATAGATGCAACTGGTAAGTTGCTATTTAAGCGTGACTCCGTTTGAAAACCAAAAATCACTTAATTTTTAGTCTTAGCACATGAGTTTAATTCGATGAGATGTAGAAACATTCCTTTTTTAGAATTTTTATTCATTATTTCTCTTTTTATGACATTTTGCTGAAGTAGACATTATTGTATGTATTTTACTAACACGTGTATCTAGCTGATAACAAATGACTGATACGATTTTAAAGGGCCGTGATTGAATGTTTAATGGCATAACTTTCAAAAATTACTTTCAAATTTGTTTGGTTTGATTTTGTGGGGCAAAAACGGCTATAGGTATTTTGCAGGTTTTCGCTAAAGCCATTTTCGAGCAGGTTTGGCAATCTGTGTCAGCCATATTGCACCTTTTCAAAACCTGACCTTATAGTAATTCATTCCTAACCTCTTCATGATAGAAAATGAAAAATCTTACCTCTCCCGTAGAGTTTGCTCACGGAGCATTACACGAACTGCACTCCGTCCTATTTGCCTGTTCTCAGTAGCTTCAATCACCAATAGGAGGTCACTTCTGCAGGGCAATGTCCACAGGCCTAACTGGGGCTTCCAAATTTGTGACGTTTGAGCACTGGCGATGTGCAAAATTGGAGTCGGAATTTTTGTTTCACATATTTAGACTGGTAAAGGGTATCTAACTAAATTTGCGGAACTTAGTGAAATACATGAGTTGCCTGTCAAATTATGATAGAAGTGTTCACGCAAAAAGTTCATGGCGCAGATGATTACTCTCACGGGAACTTTGTGTGCAACACTTCCTGCTATCCTGATTTTTTGTGGAGTCCTTCCACAAATCAGATTAACTTAAATGAACGGGGAAATCTCAATTAAATTGAACGTGGTTAAGAAGCAGGGCGTCGTTTTTACAAAGGTCGAAAGGTTCGGTCGAAGCTATGACCGACGGTCGTAGAGACGTCACTGCGAAGACGACTCTACATTTTTAAAAAAGTGAAACGTGGTTCAATTCAAATGTAATGGTCACAGTTTCTATGCATAAACCACGATATTGAATCGTTTGCTATTAAAGATTCGAGATGCGACGGCTATAGCTTAGAGCAAAAACGTTAAAGGCAAAGTAGTTCTAGCCCATTAAGCCTACAACGAGTTTCATGTCAGGAAATTCAAATGGAAGTGCAAACGTGATATGTATAATCATACGTTTTTCTTTAATGCGCCTGTGTCACGGTTTCCTCTGTTCTCGTTCATCAACCAGCTCCTGTGCCTGTATCCAATGCTAACATTAAAGTATGTAAGACGTCCACCACTCAGTGTACTTCACCTTTTGATTACTACATCAATGATCAAGTCAGTTTGACGTGTGGTGTCACGTCATCTCCTCCCATTCCCGCACCTCACGAATACAAGTGGTACCAGCATGTCAACGGAAGTAGTGTTATCAGCGGGCCGGTCCTTTCTTTCACAATCACTGAATCTGAGATTGTCTACGTGTGTAATGCGTCAAACACTGTACGTGGTGTGACGCACACAGCGTCCATACATGTCACCATCAGGGCTACAGGTTGGTGTTCACGTTTAGTTGGAGGACATAAATGATGAATAACTATCAAGAACTTGGTCAATTCTTAACTGTAGTTACTACTAAATACTCATTGTAGACACTGTACCATCTCATTATCAGGGTATCAGGATTCTGGATTTGATCAGGTACACGTAAGAAATCGGAGTCGACTCTTTGTGAGTTCAGTGATGGCTCTGATCTTATAAATACACGTAGGACAAAATGCATACTTGTTTATAGTTTCTATGTTTTGACAGTAGAGTCGATGGTGATTTTTAGTTGCTCACTTTTCCAGAAAGGAAACACATTTTAAACGATTAAAATGATGCGGAACTTGGTTTTTACTCTTTACTTGGCAAGTCGTGACGTTCCTACACTTTGCTTACCCTTGCTTACATGTACATGTAAGTGTCTTCGTTCGACTCGAAGTCTAGAGTTGATGCGGGTAGGTGATCGCAGAACTCGAAATTTGTGGTGGTAGAACCCAGGGGTCCGTTTCATCAAAAGAACTCAACACTTAACACATACTTTGATCTTAGGCTACACATTTTTATTTAGAACAATAGATAATTGAAACTCATTGTAGAAAAGAATAAAGCATCTGAGATACACCCCCAACCGTTACTTATTGAGGAATTGCACAAGTTGTTTTCATGCAGGGATCTCACAATTTGTAATGTCAAAATGTTCAATTGCCTATCCCAATTGGTTTTGAATGTGCGCGCATGAGAAACGATTATACTAATATTCGTGAAAGTGATCATCTTTCAGGCCGCGGCATTTTATTTCGGAGAAGTGGGAAAACCAACTTTTGATGTGTAAACTTAAAGTCCACAGAAATGAGAAATGTCACCCTGCTAAATGTACTTGTTGTTAATTGTTTATAGTTTGCTAGATGAATCTTTGTCGTTACCTGCTATTTTCGGGATTTTGACGTGCAATTATTGAAATCGTACTGTCACTGTTTCAGAGACACGCTGTACTGATAAATGCATGTATTTCTCGTGTATATTGTTTATAGCAAAACCAGCGAGTCGGACACAATCCGTGGACACAACGACCTCTGAAGAGAGTAAGCTCAACTTAATATTATTTCATTAGGCCTATGTCGTTCAGGTGTTTCCAGTATACATGTATGTAGCTTTCCGGAAAATTGTATTCCAGATTATTTCTGTATGGACATTATCGTTTAACGTCATTTTCAAGTATATGCCACCGTCTTTGAAATTGTTGAACAAGTAGATGGATTGATGTCATCAGTGTTCTGGTTTTAATCGATGGAACTTTACCTGGTGCTTTTGTGATAACTTACGGTGCTTCAGTGTGACTTGACAGTGGCTGGAATGTAATGTATGGGAACATGCCAGTGTCATTGGGAATCTGACCAAACGCGAGGATTTTGGTTGACGGCTTAACTGACCAATCAGAAGGCAGCATTCCTTTCACGCCTCCGTTTCCAAGCCGCCATTTTACCCGACAAAGAACACGTTGCCGGGTAAAACGTATTTTTGTTTGTCGACGTTGAGCTACATGGGATAGCTTGGGATAGGTCAATTTATATTTGTGTGCCGTCTCAGTTTTGGACGCTATATTAATACTTTTCAGGTCGGGAAAGCACAGCATCGCGTTCCCTTAACGCGTTAACGGCTGACGTAGGACTACCTTATCCTGGTTGTGTGAAGTTTTGATAAAACAGGTTGCATGTGAACATGTTCAAGTACAAACGTAACATTAACTAATTTTTCATTTACAAGCGTGCTGCTTAAGGTCAAATAGCATTTCTGAGAAAACAGCATAGCGTGTGAGTGACTCCCCGCACGTCCTTAGTGGTTTTTGGTTATGACTTCCAGGATACCTCTAACAATTAATTTTGACAATAATTAAACGTGGCACTACATGTAGTTTCTCAACTTCCATCAGGAACCACATACCCATGTGACCTGGTAATTGCATCTCGACGTTTAACAAGCCGTATCGTAAATTTCCACTTTTCGCTCCAAGCTGTGCAGTATATGTAATTTGGCCATGACATCAACCGAATTGCTCAAATACGATTTGCCATGTTTCGTTTTAGTTTCAACCATGACTGTTTTGGATCAGACTGCAGGTAATTGGGTTGTAAATGGTTTAAAGTTCATTTAACACAAAGGCTGGGTACCTTCGAGTAAAGTTAATACCTGGCATCTCCTAGGTTACCTGAAATCTGTGTGGCACTTTATTCCATTACCATGTATTGCATCCTTTTTTTGTATGAATATGACACTCAAAACGCTTCACCAGAAATGATTTGAATGTGACATTGAATTGGCAGAAGAATTAGAATTTCAGGTCACGACTGTTCCATGCAGTTCTTGGTTCTTCATGAGGAACCGCACACTGCAGCAAAGCAAGTATTTTCACCTTGTCGCCCGCATGCCAGAGTCGACACAAACTTTTTCTTTCAAATTAGCTATTGACCAGCAAATCACAAACGCATCGTTTATCAACTGTTAAGTTAACTCGATGCACATTTGGACACCACACCCGTTAGCCGCTTTGCCTGCCCAATGCTGTGGCTTGAATGCATACACACCGTAAACATATTACAATATGAAGACTGTAAACAGCACGCCATCTTTTTGGTCACATCACGTGACCTAATGAATATAAGTCCTAAAAGATTTCTGCTCCGACCGGGACACGAACCCAGGGCCTTCTGCTAACCGTGCAGATGCTCTCGCCACTGAGCCAACGGGACCACTGGTCAAACACAGAAATCCAATCAGACTTAGTAGTGGCCATCTTACCGTGATCTCCATTATTTGTAGACAATCTAAATCATCGAGTGGCGATGTGTTTCAAGAAAATTCCAAGTTGCTAAAATACATTATTTGGTGATTTGTGCTCGTAATGTGAAGGAAGTGTGTGGAATAACAGGTGCAGCTGTGTCATTGTGCCGTTATGTTTTCATATAGGTGTTCTTGAGGCAATTTGCAACTGGCACTTGTATCCAGATCGTGAAAACTACAAGTTTCAATTTCCAAATCATTTTTTTAAACAGTATATTCTGCCCTGTCTGTATAGTAGTATTGAGATGTATAAATAGATGAACGATAAACTGTTTGTACTGGCATTTTATCTAAATACGAAACATAATTTGTTGACGGCGGTGAACCCATTAACTACATATAGTTAAAAACATGTATCTTTGTAAAACATATTGAAATAAAAAGAGGTTCCCGGCTTATAAGTCTGCTGCACAACTGGTAGTATAGCATTGCCGACTGTATAAAAGCACACACACAGCCGTTCAAAATACTGATAGTTGAGGATGTTTACGGAGCATCATTTTGTTTCATACATTAAAGAAGTCTTGTCGTACTCAGTTTCAAAAGGCTAAAACATGCTTTAGACCCTTTAACAAAGTGTACGTATGTCGATGTGTGTACTTAGAGTGATGGTATCTGCCTCAATAGTTGTCAGGCTTCTATGCAGTCTGACGTCTTGTCGCCCCTTCTTCGTAACAGCTAAACCAGGATTCTCTTCTACCCGCCGTACACTAACTAGTTGGAGGCGTAGCTTGATGTCGTCAGATGGCCTCCAGCTTCCTCGACTCGTTTCGGCCCTAAACCATAACGGTCTCCACTGGTGGGTCTACAGTGGCGGCCAACCCACTGTGCATCACTGAGGCCTCCAACTTCCTTCATTCCGACGGTACCACAGCCAACAAGATGTCCTCTCAGCTGTCTCGCCCATTCTTCTCACTGCAGCTTTCTTTCTTCCACCTCGCACACCAAGCTTCTCCAGCAACCACCATACAGATCTTGCAGGGAATCCTCTACATCCCACCTCTACAGGAAACAACCAAGTTCGCCAGCCCCGAGCTCTACATGTCTCCGCCAGCTCGCTATACTTAGATAATTTCCTCTAATGGGCCTCTTCGCATCCTTCCTCCCAAGGCACCGTAAGCTCTATAATCACTATAAATTGATGAATGTCCGACCACAGAATGATGTCAGGCCGAAGTGATGTTTCCACAATACTCGGGAACACAAGCTTTCTTCCCAGATCTACTCTCATTTCCCAGCTTACTCCATCCAGGATGCAAGGCTGCTGACGTGACTTCTTCCGTATCTCACCTTCCCTGACGAATTGTATGTGCTGTCTGCTTGCCCTAGGCTGAGTTACTCTTGTCTTACGCTCTCCATCTATGATGTCTGCAAGGGTCTTCAATACTTGGTCATGACGCCATCTGTATCGGCCCTTCTGTAGTGCCATCTTGCACCCTGATAAGATGTGGGCCAATGTACCTCTTCCTCCGCAAAACTGGCAGGCTGGGTCATCCACTAGGCCCCAGCGAAGAAGGTTTGCAGGCGATGGTAACACGTCGTAAACTGAGCGAAGTAAAAACTGGACACACATCGGCTCCATACTCCAAACGTCTGCCCACGATATTTTCCTCTCTGGAAGGTTCCACCTGGTCCATGCTCCCTGCTGGCTTAGTTGGACTGCCTTGGCTTTACGGGCTTCCTCCTCCGCTGCTCTCACCTCAGCTTGGACCATCTCCCTCCGCTGCCTCTCACTTGCTTTCTCCCACTGCTGGAACTGCGATGTCCACAACCCCTGGCGTCCTACACAGGTGCTACCAATTATATTTCTGATCTGTAACAAACTCTCCGCCTGGCTCACAGATGTGTCTGCTGACCACCGTCTCCTTGATCTTGTCATGACGCCAGCATCCCTCACCTTTGGATCTCTAGAGTCACGTAATGTGAGAACCAGCCTGCACTTTCCTACTTTAAACTCCTCCGTGATTGCTGCTAGAGGCAGCTGAAGCTCTGCTGCTCTGCTATAAAGGCCAACCTGTGTGAAGCTTCTTGGGACTCCCAACCACTTCCTCAGCCATTTGCTTACTGCTCTCTCCAAGCACTCTACCGCCAATATCGGGATGTCGTACAGCATTAGACCCCACGTTGCTCGAGGTAACAGCCCGTGCTGGCAAATCCATGCCTTGTACTTGCCAGGAAGACCGCATTTCTCTATTCTCTTCAACCACTCCGTCACCTGGGTCTCCATCTGGTTGATGTTGTTCTTGTCGCACAGGAGATCATCGTACCACTTACCTAGGCACTTGATGGGATTATTAACAATTGATGGGGTTATTAACAATTGATGGAATTTCTTCGCCTTGAATGGTCAAGGTAAATCTGTTGACTACTTTCCCACCTCTCATTATCAGAAGTCTCGACTTCCTGGGTTTAAACTTCATACGAACCCACGTTGCTACTTCATCTAGTGCTGCCAAAACCCACCGAGCTTGCACATGCGTCACCGTAGTTATATTTTGCAACTAAGGTTTTTCAGGAATAGATCTGAACTATATTTCTAGTTCCCTGTCCACACCAAGGCTTGACAGGTGCTGAAGTTGCCGGCGTCGTTATCTCAGTGTTTGTGCTGGAAATTGTGCTGATTGTACTTCTGGTTATGCTGATAAGAAGAGGAACCATCCTGCTACCTTGTACTGGAGGAAACAGGTAAGAGACTGTTCACTGCATTTTCTTACTTTTTTAATCGTCAACGTACTTGTTTTATTGCTTTCAACACCTGGTGTGTAAAGAACTTGTTCAAATTGCTTGATGTTCCAGCCTTGTGTGACCCAAAAGCGTCCTCAGCTCCTGATCGTCCTTAATACAATTAATACATAATACCAGGAAGAGTTAACCAGGGTGGTTATCTCTTTCTGACACTACTATGTATAGTGTAGTGGGGACGATCAGAAGCCGAAGACGCCTGTAGTGTGACCTTGCGTCCCGACTTGGGACAACTGTGGCTACAGATGGACAGTTGTTTCTGTGGTAACTTGGGTTGATACTTTTCGGTTTAGTGGCTGTCAATCATCTTCCGTCACGAAAAGCGACCTTTTAAACCACCTACCTTGCTTAAACTGGATATTCGTTCTGGGCTTTGAAGGAACTGACAAATCGTCTTTGCTTGGGAGACTTTACAAGCTGGCTTGTCACGACATGCCATTGTCCGCCGAGAATGGTCTCCACTAATAACGAAATGTCTGTTCTTTGCAACTCAGAAATCACCTCTGAACTCAGTGAGCAAAAACTAACAGGTCGTAAATTTTGACGACATGAAAACAATGTCAGTTATCTGAATTTGTTATTCGCACCCATCCTCGTTGTCTCGTTGAATGATTGTCATGCGTACCTTCCAGTGAAGTCAAACTATGTTCAGATTATGTCTCTTTTTAATTTTTGGATGAAGCAGCCGACCAAATGACAAACTACAAGTTCAGACACCAGGGGTTGCTAACGCGGCTGACACTGTGACCTATGTGAACGACACGGTGAGTGGGCCATGGGTCGTAGTTCTAGTATTTTCATCCTGTGATAATCTCAGGCTTATGGACGGGAGATATGCACAGTGTATATCCTCAGGCATTAGCCATTTTAAATGTATTTTGCTTTTTGAGCTAAAGGTGGCGCTGTATACTGCCTTTAGGCTTACCACCAGATGAGACATTGAAAAGATGCAAAACCAAACGTCATTGCGGCCGTTTGTTCATGGCTCACCATATGTCTGCGCTGATAATAATATTCCAATATTTCTTAGCGGAGTGCTGCCAAATTTCGCTTAAAAGGATGCTGATGAAATGCCGCGCGGGCATACATTGTCAGCGTTTGTGCGATTCAACCGCATTTTATTGAAAATTGTTCCCTTCTTGATTTTCATGCTTCAGTGTGAGCAAGTTCTTTTCTCGTACGAAACTTCTACGTTTCAAAGGCTATTTCGACTAAAATTGAAAATGGTAAGCTTACGATGTGTAGCAAATGTCGTCGGTACGATGCAATTTGAAGTACACGTATGTTCTGTTGGAAATGTTGTCCGTTGTTTTAGATATTCACGCACCCACGCGTGTAGTGAGATGCTAATCTGCGTACGTCCACTAGGTAAAGGTAAAAATTCGACCGTTATTTGTCTTTCTCTTGAGTCTTGTTGTCTCGTCCGTGTCAAGAATGCTCCGTTGCCCGTTCACGTTAAGTTTTTATTCAAAATAACCAAAAACATCAATTTCATGAAATTGTCAGTAAAAATGTCCCCTTTCGAAAGTATTAAGTACTAGATGCCCTGCCTTGCTCTTACGTCTTATTGTCTTGTCCAAATGCTGTGTTGCCCGTTCACTCGACGGCTTTATTAAGTTTCTACATGTATTTAGAATAACCAAAAACATTAATTTCATGAAATTGGCAGTAAAAACGGCTCCCTTTCTAAAGTATTAAATACATGTAATAGGTGACCTGCTTGGAACAGGCGAAACGAGAAGCTCGACATGTGACCTTGAGACATACACCCTTAAATATCGTCTCATTTTTTCGTCATTTGGCCACAATTCCCACCATATCTGATTAACTTCTCAAATGCCTTATATTCGCTTGCACAGTTGGGCTCAAAGGCAGTACAACATCCAGTCCGCACTACTAATATACGTCCATTCAGGGAGACAGTAATGTCTTCCTGGTCCAGTGTAAGCGTGTTGTATTGTCATTGGGACAAGTGTACAATACAGGTTGCCGTTGGTTCATTAGTTGGACCGAATTAAAGTTAGAGAATTTATATTTTAAGGTCCGCACGAGGTTTCCGAATACTTGGAACAGCAATTTAGGTAAGCACAAACTTCATACTTTACAGAGTTTCAGAATTAGTTGATTTTTGACAAATGATGGTTATGAACAGTAGTGTTGTTGTGTTGAATGGACATGTGGTCGCTTAGTTCATTGGCGTATTTTGATGAAATTTGGCAAATAGAAATCTATGAAGGAGGCGACGGTGCCTTTCCGATTTCGGTTGGAAAGACTTATTCTTGACACTGGTGGACACTTGTAGGATTTCTGTGTGCATTTTTGACCCCAGCGTCTTTATCTGCAAAACGCTCAAACGATCACGAAAATTGATAGATGTGCTACTAAAAGAACATGACTGACATTAATCTCAGATCCTCCCTCCGCAATGGCAGTTGCGTCCACACTTGAAATTCATAAACCCTTCGCAGGAGCTTTGTGAAATTTCGTAAGTGTATTCCTATTAACGCTCCAACGGATAGGCCTACTGTCTAGTGACAATTTTAAATTTTAAGAATTAGTTTCCTTTGTCAGTGGCCAATCTAGGATATCACAAGGGGGGCCAAACATTTTGTCCGGGTGTAAGCACTTGCGCAAACCACGATTGTAGGTGCGCATAGCACCGAATGGGCGGGGAGGGGGAGGTCGGGAGGGGGGTTTTTCGTGTTGGCAATAATGACGGGATTGCTTTGGAAATCGTCTTAAAATAAGGTCTGACAACTAGAGAATTATGAGTTCCTGAGTGATTCACTAAGGCTTCAATTAAAATTCACATCTTACCAGCAGTTTCTGTTTTTTCATCGTCACTCAGGTTCCATTTTCTTTAAAAAATGGAGTAATTTTCTTCATTGCACAGTGGAGCAGACGACGGAAACAGAGTCGTAGTGCGCAGCGCCACAGCCGGTCGCCTGGGATATCGCGGGAGAGCCTATAGTTAGCCCCCGCCCCCCAACACTAAAACTGCACACATTTAAATCTTGTTTCAGCCGTATAATTTTAATTACCGGGGTTAATTAATAAACACAACATTTCCCTATCCTTTTGCTGTTTTATTTTTTTGCGGCAGGCAAGGGGGGGGGCCTGCCCCCCTAAATCCGCCTATGTTTTTATCTTCGGAGTTTCTTGCCGTCGGGACTTTCATGAATTTTGGGATGTTTTTTCTATTAATTAAAGCTTTATACCGCTATGTTTTGGCGGCTAAAAACGACAATCCAATTACATGGTATGTATTTTACTGGACACTTTACACTCCCTAGCATTATGGAATTCTATTCCTGCTATCATCAACTCAAGAAAACATATCAGACTTAACCAACCTTAAAATTGCGAAATCGAAAATGGCGTGTATTTACACGTAGATTGTCTGTGACTTGAGTTGCTTTTCAATTCGACTCTCATTCAAGATCAAATGGGATTTGTAAAGGACTCAGCTAAACAGCAGCGAAATGCAGCTTTAAAATTGAATGTCACCTTGAAATTATCTGCCAAAAAGATGCTAAATCAAAGAAAACAGATTTCGTCTTTACGTATCGTAGAAACTGGTAGAAGCTTCATTTTAGAATTCCTGATTTTAGCGCTAGCCTATCCCAATGAACTATAAACGCATCTTTGATTCTCCGATCGTCTTATTACGATAAACGAGACCGATTTTATTAGCAAAAAGGCCTCATTTTGTGGTCAGGTGATGTGTAGCTTTATTTTAGCGTCTGCGTGGCGCTCTGCTGTCTATCGACTAACTCTCTGAAAAGATCTTTATCAACTATAGATATTCGTGCTCGTAGTGAGAGTAGCACAGAGGGCGAAAGATTTTGGACTCGTAGTAGCTAATTTATATTTGTCAGAGTGGACATATTCCAAGTTCTTCCACAGATCATCACGAGTTTTAGTTTGTGTTTCTATTGTGAAGATATTTCGACCGTGAACCCGACTAATGTGGAGTACGCCTTAGACAAGTTTGGTTTTCTTTGCCTCTGTCTGGATATTTACCAAAGTGTTCGATGCATAATCATAAAATAGGAAAAATGAAAAACTATCATGAGGAAGACAGCACTTGCGTTGTTTCAAACTGATTTGGCACGACGCTGAACTCCAGAATGGCGTCTTTATTCTTTTGCGTTGGTTCTTCATCACCCACTTCCCTGTAATTAAAACTGAAAAATCACCATTACAGAAGGCAGGTGGGGTCGTACCGTGTTATATTCAGCTTCCTAATGGTGCATGATACCTGTAGTGGAAACATTACAATTAATGATCATCCCTGGTGGCTGTACTGCGTGTTTTGCTTTTGTAGACAATGCTGTCGCAGACTTACTCGAGTCGTTTGGGCTGCAGTCCCACGCTCCGGCATTCGAAAGAGAGCAAATTACAACGCAATCTCTCGCAGACCTTACTATCGAGGATTTGACTTTGAGGCTTGGTAAATGTTTCTTAGGTTGTACCCAATTTCTGACTGTGCATAATAATGCATTATGTTTTTACAAGCTTACAACTAAATTGTTTGGCCTGTATTCTAAGAGACATCTAAAATTGTTGTTAAGGTACATGTAATAAGGTCACCTTACGCTGTTTATTCTTAAAGCGTCATTAACCGTACTCCTCACCATTTTGTATGACAAAGATGTATTTGCTAATGTAGAGCAGGAACTAAACGACTATAATATTTTAATATAATATACACTAAACACAGTGCAGTTGTATTCACTGCTAGCTCGTAAATGTGAAAACAAAAAATTGCTAATAGATGACCTTTGTACTAATTACGCACCTTGTGTGCTCACATAGCCTGCATCATGCGGTGTTGTTCTCCAGCATCGCGAAACAGTTAGATGATTTGCAGCGGATCATTTTCGCCACAATCTTGTTCTTAAAAACATTCGGCAATTTTCAACCTATTTCATAATCACATCGTCGCTATGTGCTGTGTTTCTAACCAATTTGACCAAGCAATCACAGAGATGAGGAACTAGCGTACTTGTTCCACTTAAAAGAAAATATCGCACTGAGCTGCACCGTAAACAAAACCAAGGCAATCACCTGCACCGCACACGGTGGCATACCGCAGCAAAATGTTATATACTGCTTAAGAGGTTGCGTTATTGGCAAACCTACATGTATCTAATAGTAGATACACAAACATGTCCTCACTCACCGGTCGGATACATGTATGAAAACATCTACATCGAAAAAGCATTCAAAAGGCGTATGCAAATGATCTTAGAAACTCCTTCGCACTGAGCATTCAAAAGGCATATGCAAATGATCTTAGAAACTCCTTCGCACTGAGTCCAAACTCACACTAAAATCACATTCATTTGCGCCACACTTTGAAACATTAATGTTCCAATCAAAATGGTTTTATTTAAAACATCCTAATCGACATCAGGAACAGTACAGGTATCTTTTGGGTTTGTGATACATCAGTTACGTGTTCTCTAAATTTTTTGTCGTCTCAGGCTCAAATGTCCCTAAGAAATGGTTGGTCCTTAGTCTAAGGAATTGAAAGTGCGAGCATTATTATCAGAATGACTTCATTGTATCCACACATGTTGACAGGTGTCGCTCTTGGACCAAGTAGAATGATGTTGAAAAGGATAGGAACGTTGGGTCTACACAAGCAAGTAGAGTCTGACTCTAACCAGGTTCTAGACGGCGCCTACTCCGACGTGGGACCCCCTGTTTGTCAGGAAGCTGTGGACGTGGCATACGCCAATGTGGCACAAACGCCTGTTTATGAAGGACTTGCAGACAGCACAAAAGGCGCACAAGGAGACTATGCTAAACTACATGTACAAGGAACGACTATGGGAGACAAGCCAAGCGAATACGAAACTGTGATGAAATCTTCCCAGAGAAGATAGTTTTGGAGAAGGTCTACTTGACCATTAATAATTTGAACTGCTGTATATAATTGATTAGCGTTGCTGTAGATACGTGCATTTCGGATAGAGGAAACATGAGATGTACGTCCCCAACATACTGACGCAGACACTCACGACGATTTTTAAAAAGACATATTGAGACTTTCTTAGAACTAGTTATCTGTTTCGGCCGGGATCGGCCGATGAAACGCATCTCAGTAATGATTCATCCGCTTTCGATTTTTCTAGACAGTTGTTACTTCACTTTAGGTGAGAAAAATTACACTAGTCAGCTTATGGTGCCCTTGAATCTTCCAAAAACAAATGGAATATCTTGTTCAACATCTCAAATACAAACATGTATGCCAGTGGTGGATTTAGAAGGGGCTGTGCCCCCCACCCCTAAAATTCTACCAGAGTTCTACATGTGTTTGGCAGTTCGGGAGTGCAAATATCTGAAGGCCAAAGTCCTGCCCCTTTCCCTAACTCAACAAATCCTGGATCAGCCCCTGTATGCAAATATGTCATTCATCTGTATGCACTGATGTATACCCGGTAAGTAAAAGGATATTTATAACGATTTGAATTCAAGACATGTATCACAGGAGTCTACCTATGAATACAGTGTAACCTATAGACCCCATATACTGTATTTGAACTCATTTGCATGACGGAAATGTCTTGTTGACATGTGCTTTGTGAAATATACAAGTTAAAACAATGAACCATTTAGTGATAATAAAAGTTCGCCACTGAGAATAAGATAGAGTGTATGAACAGATTTTAAAGTTTTTAAGGAAGGTAAATTTAGCTCACACGAAGCTCATTTTCTCAAAGGTTTCATCTCAGTCAAGGTATTATTAGAATTTGATTCCCTTTCCAGCCTACTTTCTCCTTGCCATACCATGGACGCATGAAGCTTTCAGGATTTTAAGTCTATTAAGGCAAATCATTGGAATTTCTAAACGTTTAATACACAATTTATAGGTTATCCCATTGTTCTGGAGGAAAACGCCGCACCAGATTTCAACCCTTGGTTAATCATAAATATGAATTGCTCTAAATGACCGAGAGTGCGAAGATTTCTTTAACTGTCATTGGCTTGTTCGTTCCTGATGAAGGAACAAAATAGACGAGGGACAATCGGAGGACAGACACACCTTGAGGATTAAAGTGGTATCAGGCCTTTCATTGAACGCCAAACTACTTTCCGCGCTCTTTAGTTTCAGCAACACGTCAGTTTAGCAAATGCGAACACGCGACGTCACGGCGCGAGAATGATGGCGACAGGAGGGTGCAAGGTAGAAGTATGATAAAAAAGAATGGCGGCCTTGGGCCGGCAAAGTTGAACACAATCGTTACCTTCCAATGGAACTGTATTGTCCATACGTGACATTGTTTATTTATTTATTTATTTATTTAAACTTCTTTAAAAGACTGGTTGATCACTGAATACTCTGTAGTAAGACCCAGTCGGCAATAAATACATGAAATAAAACGCAAAGAGCTATACGTACAATTTGATTGAAAAGAATGATGAAATAAATAAATTAGTTATTAGATGAATAAAAAAGATAAAATAGAGTATAACAATGACGAGCTGAGACCTACAGTCCCGATCAGCACACAGAAGTGCCACTGTTTGAAGACCTGGACATTGGGTACTTTCGTGACTGTAGTCCTCAGCCCTTTGTACATGTAAAGTACCTCTTTAGGCAAATGTTCTTTTGCCATATTTTTTTTTGATTTATCTGGCAGCTGGCAGACAGAAACACTTGCTGTAGTACTGTGATTTTTAGAATCTCTGATTGCTTTGAATTTAGTAGTGAGGTAATTTGGCGTATGGTTAAGTGTGGTTTTATACTGTACACCTTGACGTTTAAATGAAAGATAAATAAAAGGCACGCCTGCTAACCAGGCTGCACCAGCGAATTGTATTGAGAGTGTCAATAATGGGAAAATCATTACAAAGGGAAACTATAGTTGAGTATCAGCCTCCCAGCCTTGTTTTGTAATTCCTGAAGTCCATTCTCAACATATGAGTGCTGCACAATTAGACTCTCGTACAGAGTCCGAAGAGTGGGCTGATCGACATAGCAGTTGACTCTCTACAAAAGCCCAATCCACTCAGAAACTTGTTTACACGCGTTATCAACATGCTCGTCCCACAATACATTTTTATTAATCATACCACCCTGATATTTATATTTCTCAGTCAAGCCAGCTGAGTGGCGCTGACAGTTATCACAAAGTAACTTGCTGACAGCTCGGCCATCCTCTGTCTGCTGTCAATAGTCACAAATTGGATTTTATCAATATTGTACTTCACGCGAAACGCTAACAAAAATAAATTAATTTTGTATGAAATACTCTCATGGTGAATTTCAGGTGAAGTTTTGCTCATAAGACTTAGAATAAAGATGCTGTTTCATATTCTTTAAGTCAGTGCACAACGTGCCATGGTGAACAACTGATGTGGTTTTCATTGTCAACTTTAGTTTTCGTTTACCTAAACAAGAGCAATTCTTATGGTATAAACAGACTCCATTATAGAAATACCAACATGTCTAGCCCATCTTTCTGAAGACAGTGGCTTGAAGATGAAGAGCGAGCCAGGACGTCATTTTATCCCTGATGCAATTCCTAAGGATCCTATAACGTTTTAAGGAATGCCTACTTAGAGATCGATTTTAGTTTTGCTCCTTGAATTATTTTGAAGAATTATTATTTTAAAAAATCAAGAAAACGCCATAGACTCATTCGGATTTTAATAATATTTTTCAATCTATTTCCCAAGAACTTTTGTCAAAGGTCTCAAAAGCTTCCTATGATGTACATAAAATCATCGCATGCTTTCTCAAGAACATCATAATGACACAGAAAAAATAGTTACCATGAAAATGTCTGCAATTTTCATGTGATCGATGGACTCTACTTCGGTCACAATAAGCCGCCAGCAAATAAATATTCAAATTATCGCCTTTTTATAACGAAGGTATTTTGCAAGTCCGGCCATTTTGTATTTCAAGAGGACATTTAACGAAATCATAGGAAGCTTTACAGTTGTGAAAAGGGTTTTAATCGGAGACGGAACATACGGGTGCTATAAGTAAATCTGGTCGTCTCTGTATCGATGTTATCAGTAAGACATCAAGTAAAATCCCACCCGTTTTATCAGCACACCAGATTATGCAACTTCTGGCCAATTTTTAGATCCCACACGTCCCATGAGTGGGAGTCTTTGAATCAACTCGTGAAGTGTTGCCACATTCCCTTCTCTTCCCATGAGCAAGCTCATCATCATTCTTTGACTTCACTGTCTATTTGTTTTTTTTTCCTTTTGCTGTCACAATCTTACAAGAAGATTCTACAATCCCAGGTTTCATCTCGGTGCTGCAACAATTTGTTTACCCCTGATTGACACGCCACACGGAACAACTCCTGGGTGAGTCTTCAGTTTAGAAACCCTTGTTCTCAGTGGTTTCGTCTAAAAGTAGATGCCTGTACATTTCAAAACCCTGGTAGGGTGTACCTTCACATCGTGGGTGGCATGAAGCTCTCCTCACAATAGCCATGAGCTTTTTTCCTGAAATGAAAATAAAATTCGTTCGAGGCAACGCAACTTTTCGGGTCCCGAGACACTAGCCTAAACCTCTATCTACCCTTCCTCACTGTGTTACGCCCGGCCTTGAACTAATGTCTCTGTATTCAAATGGAAGTAAAAACAACGGAAATTCATCACATTAACATATATCTCTCGCCTGGCTTCACTTCTCGCGCAAAATTTCGTTCTCGATCGCTTTCCGGTCATTCTCGATCGCGGGTTGGCCTTGGTGTTGAGGCTAGAAGTGTTTTTCTTTCAGACACAGCTGTATGAAATCTACCCAGGTCACAGTGAAAGGTCATTGGGTCAGTTTCGATTCATTCGCGGAACATCCTATTTGCCAGCTATTGACAAATGAGATAGCACGGATTGGATGTGAAAGACCAACTCGAACCAATGATCTTCTCGCAAACCATTGCCAAACCTTTTTTGGAAGAGAAATCCAAATGCGATCACAAGATATTGGGCAACGTGACCGGGAAATCCCCTTTGCTTGGGCACTTTCTGTTTAGCCCCCGAGATTCAACAGGTTTTTTGATTGATTTAAATACTTAAAGTGCTATATAAACGTGGCGCTTAGAATGAATGAGTTCAGAATTGTGGATTAAGCTGACATAATAGATTATCATGCTCGGCCAAAACTCGCGTTCAGCGACAAAACGTAAGCGGCGTTGGAATGTGGCCTTAGTGACCGACGCTGTGTGTGTGAAGGATACTGGATCAGATGTGGTGGACGGGCAACCGGAGGTAAGGGAAGAGGTGGGTGGGGAGGGGGGGGGGGTTGCTTGCAGGCGATGATATTGATACATATTACCGATTAACTTTGAAGATACTCCATTACCAGGGTACGATTATATCGGTAAATATCTCGCCATTGTTTGCACGCGAAGGTGCCGAGTTAATTCATTGCTGAGTAGATTCTGAAATAAGAGCACGTGCCGGTCATTGCCATACTATATGTAGTTTCGTTCGCAGAGAATACTACAATGATAGACATCACAAGTTAAGATGTCTATGACTACAATGCTCGGAACATGCTGCAGTGCAAAACGTAGGTTGGAGTAACTTAATCAATCTTCATTTTTTTTCACTCAGGAGAATATGGTTTACGTATCCAATGACGAAGACCCGCTCGTTGCGATGCGCCTGTCGCAACTCAGAAGGCTCGTCAAGAACACACATGTACGTGTGTTAAGAGAGAACAGGCTGAGCCATAGTGAAAACAAAATCCCCACTGTAAGTACAGTTAGTATATGTACATGTACGTATGTATGTCCCGTGATTGAATTTGATGTTGTCATGTGCAAATTCCGCTTGGAGGACTCGGGTACTGTAAATGCGCGTATTTAGGCCCATGGTGGCAGAGCTGAGTCTCTAGGCCTATTTCTGCGGAAATTATATAGCCTATACGTAAACTTGAAATATTTGTAATTGCCTTTAAAACATGTCGTTGATGCGGCTCGAAACCTTTCCGCAACAAATTATTTGACATCGACATGTATTCACATGTAATTTCATTTTGGTATTTCAAAATATCGTGCTTTTTCACCTAGAATCACGTGAACTAATTCCCATGTTTTGCGAACGAACGTTCAGGTAATATCTCGCACGTGATTAGTAGCCTACTCTTAATTTTCTCACACTCCCACGGTTTACGGCTTGGTAAATATTCGCCGTAGGCGCTGACCTGTTCGGTGAGTATTCGATATAGCGGTTGACCCGAGTAGGCTCGTACCTCGTGACTGTCTCGAGTATTTCGTTGAGTAGACAAATATATGACGACATTTTATGAATCTGTCTACAGCCCTACTATCAGGATACTATTCAACTGAGATGCGACCAGTCAAATGTCAAAGGAGGTTGCTTTCGTATCGCGGCCGAGGAACTTTGCCCAGGACTGCTGTCTGTAGATGCCATGGGTTACCTTTTCGATGAAAACAGTAAGTGTAACATTAGCATATAGCGACACGATACTCAAGTCTTTCTTCTAAAAACAATGCGTTTCTCGTTACCTGTAGTAGTAGTAGTAATAATCTTTATTTAAAAGTCGGTGAGCTTTAACAATGAAACGTTAGCACAAAGTTGACATGTGCAGTATATAGGACTGAATGCGGCGGTGGCTCAGTGTTGAGCACTGAGTCCTGCCTCCCGTTCAGTAACGCTAGGACCTCGCTAAAAAGCAAGACTTCGCGAGATTACGTGAGATATTGCCGTGTATTTTAAATAAGAACACGTGACTTTGACTAGGTTTTAGCAAGGTCCTACCGTAGGTCCTAGCGTCTACTGAACGCACGCCTGTTCTGTAATGGTAAGTAGGCTACATGCGCGCACCCAGGGGAGCGAAGTGGGCTAAAAGGTCCGCCTCTCCGGAGAAACAAAAAGAAAATGAGACAAAAGTCCACTAAACAAGTGCAAACGCACCATTCACAGTGGTGCCACGCTTTTTTTCTAGCCCGCCATCCTGTTTGTTACCAAAAGGTCTCCACCTCAATAATTCGAGCCCCCCATATTGAAAGCTAGGTGTGCGCATGAGATACTGTTGCGTGTACTGATCTATAAAGTCTACAACAACTAGGCCTATTAGGCAGGAATACTATAAAGGACTGTTCCTCCACCCTCGCAAGTAGCTTCTTGTAAGTCATACTTTTTGATATTATATGAAACCTACGTATTTATTTTCGTTTTCCTTTTTCTCTCCAGCTTTATTTGTGTTTCACGAGCCATTGTGGACACCAGCCAAGGAAAGTGGGTGCGAATTTTTCTTCAAGGCTGTCCATAGAGATAGGTCATATTGTCTAGTCAAACTTGAGGACGGAACCATTGCCTTAAAAGTAAGTTTATGTTGTCAATCAAGTTTTACTAATCTGTACAAGGCCATAGGTCCTCATGTAGCATACGTTGCTGATCTCTGCGAAAGTGATCAATATCTCCTAACTGACAGTTTTAGCTTGGCACCTACGTTATAGCCACAGGTGAATGTGCATCACCAACCTCGCTCAGTGGCATGTCCGCCGATCGAAACTAACAAACTGGTTTTTGCATGGAAATTTAAAAGTTTTTTTATTGGTGCGCGTTTCTTTTGTTTGTAATAGGTAGCTGATATATCCGATTCGACTAAGCTCCATTTCGTTATAAAACACTACTATAACACTGGTCACACCCCCGTTATGCGTCCGACCTCTATTGTTGAAATCGTTAAACTTTGGGTCTCCTTTTTTTAATCTTTTGCATTTGGTTTTTAAACTTGGTTTGAATTCTATACCTTCGCTGACCGTGGCGCTCGGAAGAGTGGGTACGTGGATTTTCAGAGTTGTCGGATTGAGTTTTAGCTATTTTCGAAGGCACCGACGCATTGGGGAATCTATGTGCGATTTTCGGTGGAAACGGCCTAAAATCAGCATGCTGGCGACGTCTTTTCCTTTGTTTGTTTGTTTGTTGCCGCGTCAGTGGTGGAGGATGTAATTCTGTGACCTAAATCGGTCCTTGTCTTTGCTATTGTAATATCGATTTCTATATCATTTACAGAGCTATGAGCCCAACAGTACAAACCCCATACCTCTGGAAGCCCGACTACTCTTAGAACAATACGGGGAACTTGAGAACCGCTCATCCTATAGATACAGGTTGGTTTAAAGGGGCTTTGCATTGCTTTTGACGCAAATGCGTGAATAGTTAACGTAGTCGGTTCAAAATAAGTGACCTCAACTCAGTGCTAAGCAACACAAACCGCAGGCTTCAAAACGACCTGGCGTGTCTATATCCACAAGTCTCACGTATGACACACCGGCCTTCATGAAACAGCAGTAAATGGTAGATCTAGGAAGTCGTAAGTGTAGGGCAAAACCACAATGTTCAAAGGAAAATTCCTCTTAAGCTCTAAAAATGACGCTCACGGTGTTTTTGGCTGTGTCCGTAAGGGGTCTACCGGACCGGGTTACGTGGAAGAGTCCCAAATACGGATTCAGCTAAGCTTCCCAAATCTCACACTGCGCCTATGTATTAGTGGATTCGTGATAACAATGAGTGCCCTTTATTGTGCTGCTTAAGTTTTATAACCAAGTCAATTTTTAACTTTGGTAATTTGAATTATGAATATTATTGAAAATAAGTAAGGATATTTTCATGGAACGCCTCTATTTCAAGGACCAAATGTCTATTGATTTTCTCTGGAATAAGAGTTCAGTTTTTGTTATATTATTAGAAAGGGACATTACCGAAAGAGGAGCTGCTCAAGATAAATATTACATCTGCGAGTAAAGAAAGACACAAACATGCGAAAGATTCAGGAAAATTTGTTGAGCCTCTATTTGCGAGTGTTGCAAGCAACCGCTAATTGGCTCCCTCTAAGTCCTATGGGATATATGTCATCAACACAACGGATGATCTATGTGCAATCTGATCTTAGTATGCGTAGATGTGTAATATTGTTGAATCGTTTCTTTTGTGGGCTACGTCTAGCTAGTAAGCCTACCATACATGTATGCCTTGCGAAATATGCGAGGTCACGGAAGTCATCCTTCGTCATCGTCGTGCAAATCACGTGACTCTGTAGCTTTCACAAGCAACTATGTTAAGTTACGGAATGTGCCTCAGCTTAACATGGGTTCAACTGCACTTAATGTAGAGGCATACGTAAGGGCTACACACTAGGCTGTGTTAAATTAATGTCTCAACTGTGCTATTTTCTCCTTTTATAGATTTAAATTTTTACACGGCGACCAGTCTTCCGAGAAAAACATTTCCTACTACATCGGTGCATTCGGTAACGGAGTAGCCGGGGTCTTTGAAGAAGATGCGGAGTACGAATTACCAGCGATAGCGACATTTTTCAAAATAAACTTTCCGAAAAACTCCGGTCTACCGTCACTCGCACCTGGACCCAAAACTCTGTTACGTTCAAATTCACGTCAATGAGGGGCATGGCCAATAGATGGCGATCAACTGCAATTTGGACCCAGGAGTAACCTGACAGTGTGAATTTAAATATTGGTTAAGTGGCACGTGCTTGTTGTCTTGGTAATTTTGTGCATAAAACGAAATTTCATTAATTTTGAATTTTAAAACCTGAACTGCTTTTACACTACATGTATTTATACACTTGTTTTATGTTTATATGATATATTTTTATATTGCAATACATTTATGTTGACAGTTATCGTTTCAAATATTTACTGGTTAAACTTGTGTACAAAGTCTAAAATACATGTACAATACGTTTGAGATATCTCGAAACTTTCACCCGTTCACGGAAGTCTAGCGCGTCATAGCCTACATTACACGCAGCTGACTGTACTAAATATACACGTAGAGTCTACTTAAGTTAATTATGTTACACTCGCCAAGACCCCAATAACTGTCTACAATTCTCCGCTTGCACGTGCATCAAAAAGCCAAAACCATATGAATTATAGAAATTACGAAACACAAGTCATAGTGACAGCACATAGGCATCATTGCATCGCTGCAATACCAAGCGGCGTGTATTCATATCGTAGTGGAAGGTAGATGCACATGTAGATCCAACAACAGGCCGAGCCCCCAGTTACCAAGACAACCTGAGACGCTCTCCAAAGGCGAGTGTCGGAGTCTCACACCAGTGAACCAGTACCGTGATTTACGTCGGTATTTCGCTACGTTTTTGCCGTTTCTGTAGTTTTCAGCGCTATGTCGTACTTGTGGGCCTACTGCTCTGCGTGTGCCTCTATGGACTTTGCAAAAGATGTCACCAAAATTGAGCTAGGTTATTCATACGACGTTCGTGTATCGGCAAAAGCTGATTCAAAATGAACAACAGTGCAACACTGACCACCACTGAATTACCAATGACAGACATGAGACCCTGAGAAGGGCCTCAAACCAGAAAGACCTTCAAATTCTCAGCTCAGACATTCGCAGCAACACGAAAATATTTCAAGATGATTTAACGCGTGTTACTCGCCATTCATTGATCCATGACCTGCGAAATACACCCTGGCCGAGAGGCCGCCAAACACCCTCCAAAAATCTCAAGGAGTACCGCGGCCTTAAAATTCGACCTTGATTGTATCATGAGGTATAAGCACCTTGGTCAAAATCTAAAACGAGCAATGGCGCCAATCTGAGCACCCATTGACCCATAACATGAAGTTTTTCATTGTAGAAAAAGCCCATGGAAACTGAAACTTGACCCCGCTTCAGTACTGAACTCAAGTATTCGAGTTAACAAGAAACCGCGCAACGCGGAAAAGAATAGAGCCACTCCACTGATCACTCATGCGTGCATGCTAGAAAAAGGACTTGGGATCGGGTGAAAAATGCCGCCAACCCTCAGGAAGGTATTTGAAATGAGAGTATCGTTTTCACGACAGACAAGCGCATTTTTGGATTAGAATTGGTTGGAATAGACGTTTTGACGACCAGCCAGAGCTATAAAACAATAAAATCCTTTGTATGTTGTGATTTGATTAAAAATCGAAATTTTTCATTGTCGCCTGCCAGCCATTCACGGAAATCCAGACCTGTGACTTGACCACTTTAGTTCTATTAAAACAAAGCATTGATCGCCTGGAGTTTAGCTTCGCCAGCAAAATGTTTAACAGCGACCGAGATGGTTGCACAGGTTTTTCTCTCGTGGTGGGACTGATATAAGAAAATCACTTTGCTCACCGATAATGCCATTTTAAGACATTGTGGAATGTAGATTAGTAGACAAACTTTAATTTATGAGCAAACTAAAGTACTGGGCGGAGGATCAAGCCACACGCAAAGCCTGCTGGGCGGAACGGACGCACCAGCGCCAAACACTGATGACCCCACAATTTGCGCTAACTTCAACACAATTTCAAACGAGTTTAAAGGTTGGCTCCTCTCCTATGTGGAATTATAATTTTTCTTGTTCAACGCCGTTAGCAGGGATGCAATAGTTGACGGGTGTGGATTTGCAATAGCACAGCAAACGAACCTGCAGTTAAACTAACATCTGTGCATAGGCGGATTNTGGGGGGGGGGCTCAAATCCAATTTCAAGTGTCAAATTCGGAATACGGCGCATTCGTAACGGAAGTATGGCTAAGTATAGTCTCTCCCGCGATATCCCAGGCGACCAGCAGTGGCGCTGCGCACTACGACTCTGTTTCCGTCGTCTGCTCCACTGTGCAATGAAGAAAATTTACTTCATCTTTTAAAGAAAATGGAACGTGAGTGACGATGAAAAAACAGAAGCTGCTGGTAAGATGTGAATTTTAATAGAAGCCTTAGTGAATCACTCAGAAACTCGCAATACTCTCTTTGCCAAACCTTATCTTAAGACGATTTCCAAAGCAATCCCGCCATTACGAAAAACGGATTTGGTCTTTTTGGCATTTGAAGACTATTTTAAATACGACAAATTTGTTAAGAATCGATGGCACAAAATATAAAACGTGTAATAAGCATTACAAAAAGAAGGAGGTTTCGCGCGCAAACGCTGTGCACCATAAACAAGTACATGTAGGTCTCTTAGTACCATATTGGACCTTGAAAACGGCATGTTAGCAGCGTTCCTTTTCTTTTCAGTGGTTGCGACGGTAGGGGGAGCGGGGGAGATTGGTGCCGAATCTTCCCTTAAGTCCGCGTATACATGTATACATGAACACTGTCAACCCGCAGGCTGCCAAGCCTGAGAGTGCCTTTTCTTTTCATCATTGAGTTTTGCGACCGTGGCTATCCTTATGATAGTTGCGACACCGTAAGTAAGTAAGTAAGTAATTAAGTAAGTCAGTAAGTAAGTAAATTTTTCATGTGTTATTAATATGGTGACATGTGTTCAAATGAATTTAAAAAACGAACACCCAGCCCTCCACGGGGATTGTACATGAAAATCACTTTAAGTAGAACAGCTGTATGGAACGCATCAACTGATATTATCGTTTGCGAGTTGCTGATAGTGACTTTTGATGCAAAATAAATTAGTGTTCTCGGAAATCGCCGCCCTCTCATATACAGTACAGTTTACTTTGAGGAAGTGCTTACTGCCATCGGCGCTAGAGTGTCAAAATTCGCCTGAGAAGAAAGGTGTAAGGTGCAACCCTTCCACGAAATAAGTCATTGTGTAAAATAAAACACTGAATCATCGAAAGACCACACTTAACTGAACGAAATAATCAAATTATATGCTACGCACGAGGGAAAATCATGCCATCTAACGGCAACTAAATCAGTTATAAATTCACATTCCGTCAACAAAACTAGCTTTGTTCAGAACATCAACCTCTATGAATTTGGTCTCATTTTTTCTGAATGAATTGATTTTGATCTAGCAGAGCTCGAGGCCACTGCTAGAGTTGTGAACAAAATGCCAGAAGCATCGTGGCGAAAAACTTGTGGAGCCTGCAAAAATGAAATTTTACTTCACCCCATACCGTCGGCCAAGCTGAACGTTACGCAAGTAAATTAAAACACATAAATTAATTAACATTGACGACGTAAATTAACTTTTAGCGAAGTACTGTAAATCCTAATCCCAGAAAGAGACGGTTTTGATGGTTCCCCAATGAGAAGTTAAAGATTAATTCCTGAAACATAAAAACGTTAGAATCCAAATGTGAAAGTTTTAATTTAGTAACACCATGTCGCACCAAGAATTTTACACAATGACATGGGCGGCGCACCATAGGGGGCTGGGGAAGGGCGATTTGGGCTATAGTCCCCACTCAGTTGCTCCGGCGCCCATGGTCTATCGGCGGTGCACCACAGGGTGCTGGGGGCTATGCCCCCACTTTTTTCAGTGCTGCGCCGCCCATGAATAAGGTAATTTTGCGAACGTAGGTGGGATACACCGGCCTTTGTTAAGGAGCTGGCATCGCTTCATTCAATGATACGGTCCATTCTGAAGCCGGTTCGTGGATTTAACTCACGGCCAAATCAATAGGCGGCAGGCCGGGCACTTACATAAACACATATCTGTACCCTTCTGGCTACTCAGGGTATGCGGACCGCCACGCATTGGGAAGATTTTCCCGACCCAGCACAGGATTATGTCCTGCATTTGGACACACGGCAAAATTGACTTATTTTCATATATCTTTGCGATTTCCACGCGACATGGCCCTACTTTCTCGTCAAGAAAAAAAACTAGGTCGTGGCGTTTTCATGTTTAAAGGCGGACATTCGTGCATTTTGGTATACATGTATATAGAACTACAAGTCCTGCTTTATAACCGGATCTCTCCTTTTTCAATGCAGGGGCCCTGATTTTTCATATTCAACTGTGCACATGCAAGTTTGTTATATATAACCCGACAATTTAAGTAACATGGATAGCTTTAGTTTGGCGAGTTCTACTGTAAAAACAACTGAATTTTAGTAATTTGGGACAGCACCGCTATCGTCTCTTGTTCCTTTGGATTATATTAGATGGACTCAACTAAATTTCGTAAACATTTTGCATAATTGTGTAGTTCTTTTCTCACAGATGAAACCTTTCTCTGTCCGGCATTTTATCTTTGTTATGAGCTCCTCTTTGACAAATGACATTTTGTAATGATACAACTAAAAACTGGGCGCCGGCGTTCAATGAACATATATTGGGACTCAGCGTTTCGGGGGCGTTGCAAAAAAGATGCTCATTTTCGATGCTGATATTGAGAATTCAAAGTCAAACATTGACATACATAAAGTAAAAATACATTCCAAGTAATGAAATCAAAACATTATGGACACAATAGGGGTTTTCACAAATCCTTGGCGCACAGCAGATCTAAAAAACTTAGTTCATTTCCTATTTGGAACTGTTTAAAACAACCCGGCAACAGAAGAAATGACCATGCAGTATTGTTTCACGCAGTAGCCAATGCGTTACTCCTGACAGCGGGTTACTTTTATGCAGGTCCATCAGGAGTATTTCGGGCAATTCATCGTAATTAATTTCAATTCAAACAAAGGTTGAGAACGCGATGAAGCCGGTTTAAGATTGAAAATGTAAACGTTATACACGAAACAGTGCTGCAGTGGATCTCAGATAGCTGAGAGTGGATTTACATTCCCGGGTACGAAGTTCATTTATTCGCGTAGTATGGACAACATTTGACGCCTCTTGCAGATGGCACCGTTCAGAGTTGCGCCAGATAGACAACACACCGTGGACGACATTTGATCTCTGTTTGTTTTTCTGTTACCGAGGCGACATAGGTTATCGAAATAACACTCGCCTTCAACGAAACACCACCAACAGATTCTTGTAGGAGATGCCATTTATAAGCGAGGGGTGCTCAAACAATGGTCGACTGCCCGAACAACATCAAAATGATTTCCAATATCATGAAAACGATTCTGTTATAGATAAATAGTTAAGGATTTGGCGAATAGACGGGTTAAAAAATTGTACATTGATACTTCGTGTTACTTTGGTGAACTCGGTGCCAAGCTTCTTACCCGTTGTCCGGAACTTTCGATTGCTGAGGAAAATGTTCGAGACTGCACCAAGATGTCTGCCCGGCCTAAAAAGAAACGTGATGTCCTCGTCGCCTACATTCTGCATATTCTCTGGGTCTCTTCAACTCTATGTTCCTCCACCCAGTCGCCAGGTATGTCCGTTTTTCACTCAAACAATCGTTCTGTTTACGCTGCCGTTTTGTCAAAATGGCCGTGGCTAACTACCACGAAGCCTGACTAGCTGCTGATAGTCGTATAGGTCTACGACATGCACCCGTTACGCAAATTCATGACTCAACTGATTTTTTGGAACCCAGTACAGACTGCGAACATGGCGTAAGGTATTAGAGCGAATTTCATTTAAGAAATGTAAATATTCTATTTTTGTTTGATATACTAACCCAACGATTAAGTTAATAAGCACTGAACAGGCGTTGACACCGCTTAGCTAGGTAGCCTAATTAGTTCCGTTTCTCCTATTGCAATCATTATATCACCACCACGCCTAGTGTAGAGCTTATTGCCGATCAGCCACGGCAGCAGACTGAGAGCACAAACATTTTTGTTAACACGCCGCAGAGTATGTACATCGTGTGCTTGTCCAAGTATTTAGTCATAATTCCATCATGACCTTTCTAACATGGTGCACCCTTACTTAAGGTTATGTAGTGTGTTCTTTATCGGCAATTTTTTAATGAGTATCAAGCAAACTATAGATTTTACCTCAGCAAATGTGTATATTTTCTGAACAGTACATTTTCTGAACACACAATCAACTGGGTCACGTGACCCAGCATTTTCAGTAACATTTAGCAAAAAGTGAAGGTGCAGTTACAGAAAAACAACCGTAACGATAGTATGACCTAATTCTATTTGATGCGAATCTTTAAGATGAAATCTGTAAAAAACGCACTAAGATTTGTTTGATTTATCGTTTTTGTTTTATGCAACTTATTTCTATTTTTCAGAAAATCGTGAAATTCCTGTTTTTGAAAACCTTTCATGCAGGGGTGATTTTGAAGGCTTTCCAAACAGTGTTTAAGAGAACAATGAATAAAGTATACTATCTGTTAGTTTCACGTGAATACGAGAGGCTCCGAAGTTAACAGCCAAATTGGGAAATTTTAGGTTCCTACATAGTCTTAGCAATTGTCTTCGGAGTCTGTTTATATTTGTGGGGTTGTCTCGCATAATCTTAAAATTAACATCGGAGTCTATTTATACTTCTGGGGTTGTCTCACTATTTAGTCACAACTTAATTCATGACCATTTTGCACAAAGTCTTGACTAAGCCAAGACTCAATGCTTCACTGTAAAACATCAGAGGGTTTTCGTGGACATGATCAGGTTCATTTAAATCCGTTTTTAATGTCGTAAACAGATGCAAGTGGTTAGAAGTTGCCACGTGTATGATTGAAACTCACGACCCAAAAAACTAAGTCCTTTAATGAAACACGCTCTGGGCAAACTGAAGAAAGTATGAGATCCCTTTGATTAATTGACTTATTGCAGTGTGCTGCGCGTTTTGTTGATCTGCGCTATATGCAGATGACGTCATTTTGCTTACGTCATCCCTAAAACGCGCAGATCAACATAACGCGCAGAACAGCAGCATGATAACCTGATCGGCGGCAAGCCACTGGGAACTGGGGAGGGGCGGCTATAGTCTCCTCACTTATTTCAGTGCTGCGCCGCCCATGATAACACTCAGGTGCCATTTTTAAACATGCTGATTGGCACGTTAGATTCAATAATTTGTAGTGGCGGAGAAACAGTGAATTTCATCTGGGTCCATCCATACCCACACTCATCTTGAAATGCATCCATGGGTATGTCACTCTACACTTTTCACATACACTGGTGACGCACACTTACATGTATACCCGCACAGAGCTACGCTTGATACGAGGTAAAACCAGAGGTGGTACTGGTCTGTTTTGAAAGTCGAATCAGTGATGCGGCAGTTGCTTATTTTTCAAAAAAAGAAAATCCACCGAAGACCAGCAAAAATGACACGAATTTGTGTTTTTACCTATCGCGTGGCAAATAATGGCGTTTCAAACCTTGCTTACCATTGCCTTGGTGCAACTTATCTAAATAGAGGCCTACACTATACATTGGCTGATGTGGGCGTTGTTTTTTTTCTTTCTTTTTCAGTAGCTGAGCACAGGTCTCAAACTAAGTCGTGGCACAGGCCAGGGTCTTACAAGCTGCTTGTGTAGTTGTAAACAATGGTCTTGGGCCCTGTCTACGTGATTCAATTGTTGAATACGAATGTCTTGAACAACAAATGGACACTATTTCCACGGTCCGATTATCGCAAGTGTTCATTACAAAAAGTCCTGTTTCAGCACCTGCCTACGTGGTCCCATTTTTCGTATTTGCTTACGTACAGTGGCGTGCGCAGCTCTTTTTCAAAGCGGCGTAGCACTGAAATAAGTGAAGGGTATAGCCCCCAGCCCAGTCCCCTATGGTGCGCCGCCCGTTGTTATGGAATTAGACTAGCAAAGGATGACTATAGAAATCTAAGATTCGTGAACTGCAAAACCACGTGATCAGTAGTCGGAACGAGAACAAAGATTGCCAGTTTCAATGACATCAACTCGAACGCTGAAATACTACACGAGAAAAAACATTTAACACAAAACCCGTTCATGGGAGTACGTTTTTCATTTGCCGCAAAAACTTCAACTCAATTGAACACATTACTGTGTTCATGCGATCGAAGTTCAATGCTCCTGAATAATTCGGCCATACGCTAGGCATAACTGCGTACCAAGTTTGTGCGTCTTACAGTGAAGCTGAGCAAACTTTCGGAAGAAGACCCTTGCTCCTAGATCCGAAGCTCTTCGTGAATGAAGTCGTTGGCATGTTTTCAGTTGAACTAATTTAATTAAATGCAAAGAATGGTGATAGACGCCTTCACATACAAGTGAAGCTTAGTCTTACATGTATACACCATAGTGTGCCAACGTGAGAAACAAAATTCATTTTTGAATAAAAAACTCAACACGAGTATTTCAAAACCTAACTGACTTTTACGTGACTTTTAGTTTAATATTCATTTTTGGTGGTCCACCACCACCTAAACTAGTCGCCGTAGTGCCGGAAGAGCAGCTACCTCCCTGCAGTATGTCTGCTCACTCACTCACTCACTCACTCACTCAACTGCCGCCATACACGATACGTAAAGAGTTTTGCGCGGAAACTCCGCCCGTGTTTCAAAATTTTTTAAAAATCATTATAAAATAAGGCAAGCACAAACAAGACTGACGGTTAAGAAATGTTTATGTCTTAGTGATATCTTTCGGCTTGCGAAATTCATCCTCTAGCTTTCACTGATTCATGTAACCTCGGCAGTCACAGGTTTGCTTTACAGCAAGGTAGGAAAATGGCGGACTATGAACGATTTTAAGCCTTGTCATGCAAGAAGCGTAGCTTCAGCTATTTCGTTTCCGCAGTAATGTTTAATAGCCGTGTGCTTGAAGCACATGCATGTACAATAAACACACATCTGGCCGATTTAACTAGTTTGTTATTCATACTGTATGAATACAGGACAGCAACTAAACAAAAGTCAGTGACAGTAGAAAGATGCACTCCGAACAGACACAACCACAATTTTCTAGGATTCACATTTCTTGCACATGAATTTTAAGCACCGATTTGTCTGTACAACATACCCCATTTACACTTCTTCCATCAGCCATGCCAGTTTGTTTGCGTAAAGCGCTATCTGTTGAGAATTCGACCTGCTACCATCAGAAATGCCGGTGTAAAAAATTTCCCAAGGGAAATTAAATGATACCTGCGTGCTGGCCTGCCACCTAGCGGCACGCAGGGAACCAGCGAGAATTGATCCTGTGTTCTAAATGGATGAGTGTATACAAGAATATCATTAAGCAGTGATTTAATTATATGTCCTTTTATCTTCCAGATAACACCCCAACAGTTCCAGGTTTGACCACTTTGTTGGATAACTTCACCACGAGAGCAGCCAACGAAAGCAACAATTCCACGAGGCTAACGGACAGTAAAAACGACACGTTGTCTTCTCGTACCTTCACCGTTGCCACCACGACTGAAAGTAATCGTCCAATCGCAACGGTATCGGATTATTCCACTCGCGAAAATTCCCTTACCTATCAATCGCCAGATGTCGCTGGCTCCTCAACGGAAGGAACGTCGACAAAGAAAACATTTAACCTATTCAACGTCAGCGATTTAAATTCAAATCCAACAAACACAACGCCTGGCTGGAACGAGACACTCATGGGTACTAACGACGAATTCTTAAGTGGGCCTGTGATAATAACCATCGGCACTTGTTTAGGTTTGGCTGCGTTGATTTTAATTATAATCATCTCACTGATGCTTTATTCAAAGTATCGCGGGTGGAGGCGTCGCACAGTCGAGATCTCACCAGCCGCTGCTAGCAGTCCTATCCAACAAAACGGCGTTGAGGACGTACCGGAAGAAGACGAGGTTGCAGCATAAAACTTTTTACTCAGTCAGTGTTTCATTGCTGACTGGTTATACATGTATGTGTTTGTTGCCGCAAAAAAGTTAAGACCGATGTAAAGGCTTTGGGGGACACGGCGCAAACGGATAGATAAAGAAATACAGCCTAATGTTTGAAATGTAACGTGCCAGATCATGCGCGCACCCAGGNGCGGGGCTGTGGGGGCTCGAACGAGCCCCCCATTAAGCGAAGTGGGCAAAAAGGTCTGCCACAGAGAAACAAAAAGTCCAAGAAAACGAGATAAAAGTCCACAAAAAGATGCAAACGCGCAATTCACAGCACGTACAGCCCCGATCGTGGAACTGCTTTTTTTAGTCGAACGACTATTTTGGTAGTAAAAGGTCCACATCGGTAGGAATTCGATCCTCCCCATGTTGAAGGCAGGGCGTGCGCATGCAGATTAAAGAGGAACATGGGTATACTATGGCAAGCTTGGCATTCTAACTGAACTGAAAAGCTATTGTGAAAGTTACTGAAATGTTCTGAGGGGCATCGTTCATTACATAGACATGAATCAGAGTGCATATATTTTATTCATATAATTCGAATAAAGTAACAACGATTAATTGGAGATTTTCACACCACCTGAGAATGCCCAGAATGACGACTCATGAAAATATTCCAGCTCACGGATTCTGCTCACAGGTCTAGTTAAAGAAACCGTAAACCACGCTGCACAGCTTACACGTAATCATTTCCACGACATGGCAACTACACACTTTAACATAAAATTATTATTATGGGATATCAAAATACAGTCATTTTCTGTTAATGTGTGTACATGTAGTTGCCATGTCGTGGAAATGATTACGTATAAGCTGTGTAACGTGGTTTACGGTTTCTTTAACTAGACCTGTGAGCAGAATCCGTGAGCTGGAATATTTTCATGAGTATACCTAATGTTATTAGCAGTACAACATTAATCATTTGGCTATTATGCTGCCACCGTAGGACGCCACAGTCTGCAAAAAAGCACCACCGCTGGAGCAAACCATTGCTACGAAATTGAAGTGGCCGACACAATCTTTATGGAAAAAAATATGTTCGCGTCTTACTTTCTCATAGTAAGGCCAAAATACACGTAATCAACCCTGTTCCCTTACCCTACAACACGAAACTCAATAAAACACAAAAAATGACAATTTAGGAAATGTAGTCGTTCTTTCAGTGTTAAATTCAACATTAAAGCGATTGTCGGTTTTTCTCGTAGTTTTAAAGTTGGGTAATGGCCACACGAAAATTCATTAGAAACCTGGAGTCACACGACTAAACAATAAATTTGGCAATCATAACGAAAACCTGGTCAACCCACAGCATTTATTTAACGTCGTTGATTTCTATGTGAACCAAATAACGCTAACCTAAGAGATCTAACAATAAATGCGAATGGTGAGGTGTCAATAGGGAAATATATTGTCGCAATCGACAAATGTTCTGGTAGTGTGTAACTGTTACATAACATGTTGCCAAACGCAGCAAATGACGTCATCCCAGTGTCTAATAAAGTGCGACAGAATAGGACAGTCACTGAGAACGACGAAACAGGGTCGAATTCACAACACCACAGGATAGACTAAACAGAACCGATTAAACAGCATTGAATACACGAAACAGGATAGAATACACACAACAGCTTTGAGTTCACGGTATGGAATCGACCAGTGTGGATTGTAATAGCATTGAACATCCAAGATAGGATTGAATTGTCGTACAATTGGCATTGGGTTTGGTTTATATACATGTACAATTTGATGCTTTTTGCACACAAATGGTCACCCATACTATATGCCAAAGTGTCATGAACTCTCTAACTTAAGGTACTCATGGTATCTAGTCTCACTTATCATTTCGGTTCAATTTCAGACAGTAAACCCGTTTAGTGGGAACCTCAAACTTTCAATTCTTTTTTACCACGCTTTCAATGGCTTTTGCTGCTTTCAGAACAGTGGTCTCGTCAAAATGTTTGCCAACAATGGAGACCCCTACCGGTAGCCCTTTCTCCGTGAAGCCAGCATTTATTGTTAGGACAGGATGACCCGTAATATTGAACACGAAGGTGTTTTCAATCATGGAGAAAGCATCTTCAATGATACCTGTAAAGGAGTAGAGTGAAATTAATTGATCGTTGATATTGTTTCTGCACAGACAATCAAAAAGTAAACGAAGAACTATTGTTAGTAGTGTTCTCGCCAACATTACGGCGTTTTCCCGTCGCTCTCAACTTGTTCGTTTCTATAGCCCAACAACAAGTTGGGAAGTTTACCCCTGTAGTCTATATCTTACACGACTGATTAACTCCATTCTGGCATTTATGGATGGAGGGCCAGCTCTCTTTTGTTCGATAATTGCTCTTATCTCCAATAAGATCCTGGAGTGTGCTGTTAAAAAAAGTTAAGTTAAACTAAATTTGAACATAAACCCATAGCCTTTCTGAATTCCACCCAAAATGCTGATCATGATTAGTTTTTGAATAACCAAAATCGCCCAATTACAACCGAAGTTACAACAATCTATTCTTTCCGAACGTACATGTACAAATTCGCTTTGGGTTTGAGTGTGCTCTCATGTGGTCTGTAATAAGCTTGGTAGATAATTGGCCTGCCTGTTGTCATACCAAACGAAAGACTGTGCTTGGCAGTTAACAAAGGAGCTAGATGTTATCACACGCTCACAACCTTTTACGTCTGGTAAAGTCACTGAACGGGAGAAGGCCGTCATTACTCACTGATGTACAATTCAGACTGACGGTCAGTCTGACGCAGCACTTTCCAAACTCGACGCGCATTTTCCAAACTCGACGCGGCAAAATCCAAACTCGTTACAGCGTCGAGTTAAAACAGGCTGTGGAGAACACTGTGACCACATACACCAAAAGTGGAAACAAGCACCAGAAAATTGTGTTGTTTGAGGTAAAACTTTCTGAATATTTTCGTAACTTTCCATTTTGGAAATGCCTGTTTTCCACGACACAATTTAATTTGACCGAATAGAACAGGAGACGGTCAGCTGTGGACTTGTGGCATACACACTGTACTTTAGTCATTAGCTCAATAGCAATATGTTGCTGTGCATTTGGGCATTCAACTGTACATTTACCTTTGGGAGTTACGTCAGCCGAAGGCAATTTTGGGGCGGGAAATTTAATGGTCGGCAAAACGATGACGTCGTACGTTTTGAGGACTTGGTCATAGGCAGCTGTTAACACCCGATTGATGTTTGTTGCCTTGGAAACAAAGTAGGAGTCATAGTTGTCCTGAAAGATACATATAGTACAGCTTAGCAAGATGTTTCTTCAATAGTTATTCTACAGCATCCACAAAAAGTTGCAACGTTATTTTCATAGGACACTAAACCCAGATTTGGCTTATTAACAGATACCAACTGCAGGTACGACTAGTTCATTTACATGTCTTTCAAGTGGAATAATTCTCTGTCAAATTTGTCAATCCTGAAATTTTGGACCATATCTGAAAATTGCTTAGAAAACTTGTCAACAGGGCGAGCGTGATAAGCTATAGGCGTGTTAAAAAACAGCTGAGGGGAAGGTCAGCTTTTCCCAAACATACATCCATTGCGTGACACATAGGGAGATTGCCTTGTTTGAATGGTGATTGTGTCACCCGCGGAAGGTATATGTACCAATAGTGAATCACCAGGAGACAGATCAAACGTTTCATGAAATCGCAGGGTTAAGTATCCTTTAAAAACTGAGTCGAGTGTGTAAGAACTTAAGAAAACAAAATGTAATGTGACAACTAAAACAGTGTAAAAATCGACATATTTTTTACCAAGAAGTTTATCTCATGCCAAGAATTTTCTTCAAAAATGGCATTACTTGCCACGTTGAACCCTGTCTTTTAAAAAGATATAAAAATCCTATTCGGTCACCAAACAATACACCGTGAAGTCAATGTTGGTATGATTCGTGAATACTCCATGTTCGTATTTTGAGCGCATGGGATTGAGAAACTAATAAAGCTTCAAGAGTCTTGCTTTATTCCACGAAAATTTTATTTCAAACTACAACAAAATGTTCTAAATTCATGGAGCTTTTGACATGTCTTTCAAATTTAGTTTTATAATTATAATGTCTCCTAAAAGAATCCTATTTTTTCTAAACGGTCTCGTAGCATTACAATTTTGGATAACTGATCTTCACCTTCAATTTGTGGTCGATCTAACATTGTTGAAGGGGCTACAGGTAAAAATAAAAACAACTATGCACGGACAATGTACACGCTAGACTACAAAATATTTTAACCTAACAATGAATACCTTCATGTATTGACCAAAGCAAGTAAGGAGTTTAACAGGAAGAGAAGCATCGGCCATGCGAGTCTTCATACCACGGGCTGCGTACTCCCTCTGTTTCGTCCATATGTAACCTTTGGTTCCATAGCTGAAACCTAATAGATAGTCAATGTAAAAGAAAAAGAGTATTTATACAACGTAAACATTGCGTATCAACAAATAGGCTGTGAACTAACATCTAAGATAAGTATTGATGAATGGTTGGGAAACCTCCAACTAACGGCGTGAATTGACAATAAAGTGACATTTTGTTTGGATGCTGAAAAAGTAGCGAAAGCGCAAATGGAGTTTAAACTTTTACACGTTACCATATACCCAGTGGACATGTGATCACTATGGTGCATTCGACAAAGATTAAGGTATATTGTGAAGTTTGTAACCTACCGTTACCATTTGCGAGGACCTCAAACACTTCCTCGAAAACCAAAGAGCCTCCCATTGCTGAAACTATGAAGTGAATTTGTCTATTAGATTTCATATACAAATTACTCGCTTTGACAATGAACAGACAGTTCGCTAGTCTAGCTTATGTGCCAATGACTATATCATTCACGTCAAGTTCTACCAATCACAAAGAAGATCTTTTTAAAGACTTTTGTGATAAAAAAATAATTTCATTATTATTGACTCACATGCCCTTCCCTAACTGAGATGCTCCGCCAGG
Source organism: Phoronis australis (assembly GCA_002633005.1). NCBI lineage: Eukaryota > Metazoa > Phoronida > Phoronidae > Phoronis > Phoronis australis. The sequence goes on along the minus strand of NMRA01000362.1, from coordinate 73,996 downwards.
GAAAGCTAGTGAGATCACATGCTTTGTTTGCAATAGTATGTATGGATATCTCAGGAATAGATAGACAATCTCGCAAATCTCGCCAGAAAATAGCCTTATTACGGAACGCAGCACAGTGTTCGTCTCATAATGCGTCCAAACTCTTGACAAGATTCTTACAATGTCCGATTAAACCTTGGGTATCATCGGAAGTAAAATCATTCATTTCCCATAGTCCCACATCTTACACAGCACAACAACGTTTCAAACATATCGAAGTAAACACTTACGAAAGTCCCTGTTATGCATCGGTATAGAGACGTCTTCTACAACTTTGGCAACTCCCGTTTCTGCCAACTTCAAAGCTACCGTCTTTACAAGCTTATCAACGCCATCTTTGCAACCTTCAAACCCTTCCGTCAACATGGCAACTTTGAGGTCACTCAGTGGCTCCTTAATCTGGGTAGTAGCAAAATTATGAAGGACTACTTCAAAACTTCTCAGCAGAACCACAAGTACGTGCACATCGGCAACACAGTTACTGCACCTAATTGACTTACCCAGTTCCTTTAGATCAACCAGCTAAGACATCTAAGGTCTATAGGCCGGAAGTCATCATTGGAACCAGCGAACTATATAAATTACAACCAATATCTAAACAATAGGTGTACATGTAAAAAATCATACTTGCACTGTCTGCTGTGAACGAAACAATATCACGTTGAAGTTGTATATTAAGCTTCTTTCAAATCCTGCCATATTCTGAAAGGCCCTGTAGTCAAACTAGATACTGGTACATCATAAGAAACAACGCCGATAAAGCGGCATCGTCGAATTCTTACCAGTTTTGAATATTCGGGAACTTTCATATATGGCATCTGGCGATGATCCAGTCCATCAGGTCCGGCAATCACCTGTACGCACAAAAATGGCAGATAAAAATCGTTTTCAAAATCAACCAATAGGTGTGCTCACTTCCAGTCTCACTACTAACAGCGAACCATTTTGAAGCTCTTGCCAAGTCAAAGCGTACATTGCGTGTATATAGTGTGTAACAAATTAGAATGTGTACTGACCATCATAAGGATGTGGTTTCAAGTCAGTTTACTTCTACTACAATACTGCATTGTGTATTTATTCATCCACGTCACTATCAACAGATAAACGGAAACATTTCACACCTCCAACAATAGGGCGCAATCGTCCACATTCCTCGTCATAGGGCCAGTGTGATCAACTGCAGGATTCAGCGACTTGATGCCAGTGTACGGAACGAGGCTATGTGTTGGCTTGAGACCCACAATTCCGCACCAACACGACGGCAGCCGTATGGATCCACCCTGATCACACCCGATAGCCATGTCAACGTATCCTGCGGCCACCTGATACAACAAAAATCTTTCAAATTAAGGTTTCATGGGGCTCCAAGCTATAAAAGCCTGGGAACCCTAGTCACTACAATTCCCCCTTTCGACAAAATTTTCTAGCTTCCCCCCAACCCTCCCCGGTCGCCCTGACTTCTGAGGGCCCCTGTGACTGCGAGAGGAAGCCAATAATTCGTTCGAGGCCCCGTGCTTTGTGGATTCCTCTTGACGGCCACAAGTTTTGAAGTAACCCGTGACGACCAGATGCGCCCCTATCTTGGGCCAGGTCCCAGATGCTTGTTTGGTTTAATGGATAATCCGCTGCAGCCACCGCAGGTACAGGCTGAAATCCTAGCCTTTTATTGTTGCTTTAACTGCTGCCATGACCTATGTTGTTACAGACAACAGTTGATCCTATAGGGCTGCTACTGTTGCTGCTGTCCTTCTGGCAACAGTCGAAATATTCAGCAGTGCTCCAATTACTTCCGATTCGTGCTGTTTCTGCGGTCGGTACGTCAACTGGAGTTCATACCACTGCTCTCACTCATGTTGCACAGTAACTTGTAGCTCCCATTGCCTTCATACATCAAATGCTATAATCCTACATTGTCTTTAACATCTCTTTCGGCGCCTTTTTATTGCCCACGTTACCAGTTATTGTTACTTTTACATTATCGTAACCATGCCTATTTTATACACTTGTAGTTTAACATTATAAATGACATTATTTCACCATGTGTTATCGTTCATGGTACATAGACCATCAACATGGTTTTGAAGAGAAGCAAAAGTTAAAGTAAAACCTTATCTTTGTGATGCCTTGGTCAAATGAATTAGAAGCAAAAGATATAGCGACGATGTGTAGAACGTTGAAAAATTCGAAATGCTTTTAAAACGAGTTATGTGTCGAAGATCCGCGGTATATCAATCAACTATGTCCAGTAAGTATCGTGACGCAGTATTGGGAATTGCATTGCATAATGAGGGCTATGTGAGCTCGCGATGTACACGTGCATCATTAGTGCAAAGGTCACCCATTTGCAGTTTTTGTGGTCACATTTACAAGTTGTCAAGGAATACAACTGCACTTTGTTTAGAGTGGTTGATGTTCCAGTGCCATTGTCGTTTATGTCCTCCTATACATGACCATAATTAGGAACATGTAAATACATCTTTAATATAGTTTACAAAAACAGTTCTCTGTAAGACATCAGGCAAGTTGTTTACTAACCAGAGCCGCTGAACCACCACTGGAACCCCCAGCCGAGTATTCCTTGTTGGCAGGATTAAGAACAGGACCGGTCAGTGGAGTGAAGCTATTTCCACAGAAACACAGATTCTCGCAGACAGACTTGCCGGTAATGTTTGCACCTGAAATTACAACAAGGTTAGGGAAAATTTGCAAGAACAAACACACGGGGTCGGTTTCAGTGACATAAGACTTGAGACAGAAATATGCTCTTACGCTCTTAGTTCACAAATGATGAATAAAAGTTCAGCCAAGTGCTCATAAGAGCATCACAGTCTAGCAGTAATTTACATGCATAGAAAGTATGTCATTAACTAGCTTGTGGGTGTATCCTCAGAGGCTGCGGCACTTGTGCTCGAGTGAGATTGAATTATGTTTTCAGAAATGGTTGGGTGGAGAGTAAGACCAAATTTCTGTCTTCAGTATCCAGCAGCTTTTCATGAAACAGACCCATGGTATCAGGCACAATGTTGATGACCCAGTATATATGTATCGGCAATAGTCTGGCATAACGTGGCCGCATTTTGAGAACCAGTTTGATGCCCGTTATTTTGTGGGGAAAACTGGTTTTTCCACTTACCTTCATCCAGCATCTTTTATGAAACAGTCCCACGGTATAAAGCACAGTGTTGATGAAGCATTATATACACCTGTATGTGCCGGCAATGGTTGTGATATAACGTGCTCGCATTTTGAGAAACAGTTTGATGCCCGTTATTTAGTAGGGAAATCTGGTTCTCAAAATTCGGGCACGTTATATCAGACCATAACCATGTGTGCCTGCACTGAATGCTTCTTTCACTTACCTTCATCCAGCATCCGAGTAACTATGGTGGCATCGATATCCGGCACAAACCCGTCCATGACTTTACTGCCCTCCATCAAGGGCACTCCTGCCAAAGCGACGTTGTCTTTGAGAGCAACAGTCCGACCATGGAGTTTTCCTCCACATGCGCCTTGGATGTCGGTTTTCCAATACCTGGGGGCACATAACTACTGCGTATGTTCCTCACAATTTAGCTTCAAGAAACGAGTTGTTGGCGCCTTTAAATTACAGTAACATACACACAAGCACTTGAGTTTATTGTATAACAAAAGAATTCTTGAGTCCGGGCTCAATGTCAAGGTTGTGTACATGTAGAACCCAGGAAAATGGTCCAAATATGGCTATAAGTAACCTCGGAGCATCTTATCTTGAAAACAGCTGGTTGGATTCGTATGGAAATTTCAGACACTGCGATGTATTCACTATAGAAATTTATTTCAAACTGTTCCACTTTTACACGAGGGCCTATAAAATAACGACTTTTACAATAATTAAACGAAAACGAAACGACAAGTTACAGAGAAAACTACAACAGCGTTTTTAAGAACTCACCCTAGTGAAATTTGACAAGTTATTGATATCGTTGTTTTGTTTTCATTATACCTCTTTTCTACTGAAGTTTACTAAATAGACTTGTTTACTTGACACAGTTAATAAAAAATCATGAAAAAATCAAAAAAGAGAATCCTGCAGGCTTTCTACTTTCAGAAAATATGTACATTCACTGAGTTAGAATCTAGTGTGGTAGACGTTTGGCGAAATACTCACAGTTGTCAAAAAGGCCATACATAAATACCGTGTAAGATTAGACCCTGGCAGTTTTTCTTTCATCACTCGTTGTGAAAAGAAATAAGACTCGTTGTGGATAAAAGAGAAAGAAGTCTGACAGAAATGTCTCGTTGTTGTTACGCGTTTGGATCTCATCTAGTAATCTCTCTCATTCACGGCTAATTACAGTGTGAACAGTTATTCGAAGACATTTCCCAGAGCAGTCCTGTTACAGCGAAAGAATGAGGTCACAGCCTCATTTAGAGGTACATGTACAGAAAAGATGTTTGTTGACTAGATGAGCAGAAACTGAAATATTACGTCAGACAATACCGATTTACTCCAAAACAAGGATCTGAAGTTTACTGTCATCATGATGACCTCTCACCAGGCGTTAAGGGGGTTCTCTTCAATTGTTGGTTTATGTCCGGGAGTTCTGGGATACTTTACTGGAAGTGTCGGCTCCGGAATTTCCAATAAACGGTGATAGGATTTTGTCGCCTCAATAATCTTATCTGAAAATTTCAGAAGAGGCTGACTATACACAAACACATTGCACAATAACATATCAACAAATACTTCCACATGAATTTGTTTTAAATAACCGTTTGGAATAACCGCAGGTCAATCCCAAACTTTAAAAAGCAACTACAGTGTAATTAAGTTAGGGAGGGTGAATCATCCCTATTCGATCGAATCTTTCACTATGTATCACAAGGAACAGTAATGCGCCGTATAAAGTAACAACAAAAACAAACGAAAACAGAGTTTCACCCTAAAACATGAACGAAAGCATATGGAACTACATGCAGCTGTAATTTCGCGTACTTAACGTCAATGACATATGACAATATTTTCACTTTCAAATAATAATGAGCTCATGACTATTTGCAAATTATTAACCTCATGTTTGCGAATATTATCAATAGCGAAGGAACGAGTCAAGATGAACTTTTTCATCAAAATGTCGGTGACGAATCCATTTTAATGACTGGTCTAAAACCATTGAAGCTAGGTTAACATAAGACACTTATCATATTTATTGTTTGCTACGTTTTATATAATTGTGCTTGGGTTATTATTTTCTTGTTTTTCTGTCAAACAATTGCTGTGCAACATAAATTCAGTCAGTCCATGTTTTAAACTTGCCAAACTAATGAATGCAACGTCTCCCAAGCCCGTCTTACTATGATGCATCACTTCATTACGAAGAGCATCCGACGTCTGGGCCGATGGCCATCCTTTCCGTACCACATACGTCCAGTTGACGCCCAGTTGCTGCATGATTCGCAAAATATTCTTCAGAATTCTGATGAACACTACGGAGCACTAAAAGTATTCGTATATCCATCCGCAACACGACTGTGACCAACTGAAAGCCCCGGTACATTATTGGCGGACTTATACTTGAGAACTACGGTACGGCGGACAAGTCGAAATAGGTGAAATGGTACTAAATTTAGTAGAGTTGGTCGGAGAAGCAGTACAAATGTACGTAGAAGTCTCTGCACACGAGAAATACGGTACAGTCTCATCGGGGTACGTACGGCGCATTCAGTAGGCTACGTAACACAGTCAAGAGAGTGAACGATCTGCGACAGCCTGCCAAGCCTGTTTGACGTGCATGTATCGTTTTAACCAGTTTGTATTTGCAAAATAAATAAAATACATGTAGGTGTCGGAATGCAGTGCAGTTACCGCGGGTTAACACGAGTAGAATAATACAAAGTAAAACGACGAGCATCGGTACTAAAACATATTATTAATAATACATCACCCACGTCTCGAGCGGTGCCCTTTTTATCAAGTGCATGATACAGACTGTCGAATAGATTCAATACCCACGCCAGTGTTAGTTGTGACCCACATTGTTCCTATTGTGGTCATCTGAGTTCCTTTGCTGTATTAAGAATATATCTGTGTAATCGTCAGTCTGTGTCATAGGCGTTTATTAAACAGCGTACTGCTCGAAACGTGGGAAACGTTTTAATATATTTTAAAACCGACACTCGTCGTTTTACTTTATAGAAGTTTGTATTATATCGTTATTGTACCTACATGTATATGCACTGCACGGGTGTCTTGCATGCTGTTGGTTTTACCTAGCCCTCTTAAAGCAACTTTTAACGTCGGAGATTTTCTTCGTTTTTAAAGAATTGGTAAGTTTAACAAAGGCTGCAAGCTAGTGGATTACCTCTGACTGCTGTCACTTCCTCGTCAGTTAGTTTCATGTTCCATTTCTCAGAAATTTGACTGATCTCATCTGAGCTCGGCGGGCGCACGACTGGATGTCGGTACATCGTTCCTGGTAGTCCTGAAATCAGTTGTTCAATTTCAAAAAAACGTGTAATTTAGGGTAGAGATACAGGTACCCTAATTTATAGAGGTCTCGTAATCTCATCCCTGCCGACGACATGATACCGCAGGTCAGGAATCCGTTTCACTGTCCGAGCGTGGTCACCGCGGTGGTGCTGCTCAACCTACATCTCGATGTACATGTGTGTTAACATTCAAGTATTTAAAGTATCGTACCACGTACAGGAAAGAATATTTTTTTGCGATTTACAGTCGGATATGCATATGCAACTAAAATGTCGAACTACCAGATAATCATGCATCAGATGCTGTTTCATACATGTACATGTATTTCATTGAGACTCATGCTCTGATTGCTAGACATAATACGTAGACATTGAGCTCAAATCAAAGTGCTTCTCGTAATACCTGAATGCGTTAAAAGGCAAATAGAAGGTTACTTGGCTGTTATTAAATTATACGAAGTGGTGCACATTTACAAAATAACTTTCTGGACTCAATATTGGGATTGGAAATTTCTGTTCCCTGAGAATAAAAATAGTTTTTCACAAAAGAACAAAAACATTGTACAGAATAGTTTTCATTTCTTTCAAGCGCTGCTCATGTCTGTTTGAAATAGTGCCGCTATTACAGTAGTTTACTACACTGCACATCCTTGGCCAAAACGGGAGACCGCTAGGCCCAAATATATGGGCGTATAGTCCGGTCTCTTAGCAACCAAAACTCCCAAAACATTTACATCAGCAGCAAAGTTGGCTAACAGATACTTTGGAACACTCTGAATCTCATAGGGGATCGGTTGCCCGAAATTTGATGTCAACGTTAAGGTCAAGTCAGGTAGGTTATTAAAGATAGACAGGTCTCTTGATCTGGTACCGAATTCGACCCAGAACTGCGAAACCTGCGTGCATTTGGCAGATGCCGGCAGTCAAGCACTATACAAAAGAAGAATTGGCCTCCCTGATCTAGATGTAGCTGCATAATATTCTAAAGCGGAGTTGGTTACATGTAGACGGACTAGAATACATCCGGGACTTAGGTACAGTAACCACTGCAGGTCAGTAGCGCCTCCCAACACACCATGAAGAACTGAATAACAAATTTATAATAGTAACACAAATTAAGTCGCACACCTAAAACCGCGTGCAGGCAAATGTTTACCATTTACGTTACATAAACGCAGGAAATTTGCATTTCTTTGAGACGTCCGTCCTAAAATCACGTCTAACCAGCGTAAGGAACAAGTTGACGTCAATTTTTAGCTGTACTCTGCGGTGGAAATAAAAAATCGGTCAAATCGTCTGAACGCTGAGACCTGACGCCCCTGACTTCCGTCAATCAATATCTAACCAACGATCTCCGGGTAGCTGCAGGTAAAATAATTATTTTAATTAATATTCTAGAAATAATCAAGAAATTGTTGCTATATATGTAAAATATGTGGTTAAAGGAAATAATAATGGTTGCAAAGCCCTCTACCCTTGTCAGTGCGATGTCGAACACTCCAATCAAAGTTCATAACTGTTAATGCTTATTGTTTTAAGCATGTTTTAATCATTTGGTCCATTTGCACTTGTGGTGAGACAATCCTTTGACATATACGCATATAGACACCTGCATGAAATTTGCGTCAAGCGCATTCACAGCCATACAGCCACGCGTACATCCATATACGTGCATGTATGCTTGGCCATTGCGTTCCCTTCAACACGTTTCTCGTGAGGAAAGCGAAATCACACAAATCTTCGCTAGATATAGCGCCACGTATTTCAAGCGGAGCGAGTGATTGCAGTTGTACTTGCGAGTGTCTGTGCAACGCGCCCCTTGATCGGGTTGTGCATAAACAAGTTATGTGCACACAAGTGAGCGACACTTCGTCGTGAACGAAAATGTAGGTCACACTCATCTGTCTAGTGGTCTTAGATAATGGATTTCAAAATGAACTGAGCAATGCCAGCAGTTTGATAGGCGTTGTGGGACTAATCACAGAAAGAAATGAAACCTTTTTAATCTCGGCTCTGCTAGGGTACACCAACTGTCAAATTAATTTCCTCATAATTCGATGGCATGAACAATTATACACTAAACGATAAGTACTGCCATGCAGTGAAACACACCTACATGTATGCACAATCCAATGACACTCAACCAGTCTCATTGTCATTATTCCACTGTCTGTCGGCAGTTACGCGTTCTTTACTCACCGAGATTGGCTGGCCGGGCTGCAAGTGTACTTTTTGTTTCGCTGTTCGCCGGGCAGAATACACAAATCCAGGGAGCGAAGACCTTTATTTGCTAGAGACGCCTAGTAGACTTCAATGAACAGGGAGTTGGCCAGCTGGTTCATGTACATGTATGAATAACTAAGCCACGGGTGACCTCAATCCCGAAGTTCACGACTGCCGGTTTGATTACGATTGTTATACAATTATGTGTTTGATTTACGAAGAGGGGTCTATGTTCTCAATAAAAAAGGACATTTTACTGACTGTTTGACTACGGTCAGTCGTGGTTTTTTCTAACCACTTGTTTGGGAGCGTGAAATTCTAGTTCTGCATGGGCCATATGCGAGGGGCAGGAATATTCCTGACAAAGTGGTACCCGTTCTGCATCAACAGATGCAGCGGGGAACCAGCGTAAGGACTGCCGTGACATAAGCTGGCCCGGAAGATCTGTGAAACTACCAGAATTCTATGCGATGGGCACCAGTGCGCCTATCTGGCTGGACATCTTTCTGCTGTGCGTTAACTTGGAATCCTGTTAAACTCAAGATAGCGCCGTACGTATAGCCCTTGGGTGCACTTTGAAAACTAAGCAGTCTGGTGAATTGTTTGATCATTGTAAAACATTTTTGTGATTGTTTGGCCTCACGACAACCTTTTTCTCGGTCTAATACCATTACTAGTGTGTAACGGATGTGAATGGTTAAATCGATTATTGTTTGGTGAATAAGGTCGCCAATAGTTGAAAAAAGTTGATTGTTGAGTGTAACATTATTTTATTAACATATGTAATTTGATTTAGTGCTGTGCAAATTTTTATCAACGTAAACGTGATTATTTGAGTGAACTAATCAAGTTTCCTCGTGTATTCTAAGTTCACGCATATACATGTACGTGATCTTGTTATTAAGCACTGCATGTGATTCCAAGTTCAGTCACGCACAGCATGTCGGCGGAGGGTAACCAGTGAGGTGGTCTGGAATTGTACGCATCGCCAGAAATTTGAAACATGTACTAGTGCATAGGCGGATTCAGGGTGGGGTCAGGGGGCCCGGGCACCCTCTTGGCTGCTGCAAAAATAAAACAGTAAGAGCGTAGGGAAATGTTTATTAATTAACCCCGGACAGAATGTTGCCCTCCCCATTGTGATATCTTAAATCCGCCATGATTGTAGTGCGCGCAAATTTATATATGTGGGCGCATGTCATTCCTGCCCGTACGGTAGCATCTCCTAAACCCTCTACAAGATCTTAAATTTGGCAAATGTATTTAACAGTGCTGCAGTGGTAAAACTAGAGGTAAGTAGACGCCCAAAGCCCGGCAACGTATCACCTCAAGCACTGAACGTAAGTTACGGTGCGTAGGCGCTACGTTCAAATGCCACAAGATGGTTGGCTGCGCCTACGTGCGCTTGCGCCCCACTACAGTGGTACATGTACATGTATGATTTACATGAAGTGGGCAACGGACAACTACCGCTGTGCCCCTCTTGTGGCAATTTTATTTTTTCCGTTGTCCTCTGTATCTTTGAAGTTCCTCCACCGAAATGTATGAAAATTAATTAGAAAGCTTTTGTATTAAAGAAGCGATGGCACCTTCCGGTTTGTCCGACGTGTATGTTTTATTAAGGAGATGACGCCTTTTTCTCATTTTCGGACGGATTTGACGTATTCTACGCCACTCCATACCCATTTAAAAAAAATCGTAGTTTTTTGACGTCACCCCCTCCGTCCACCAAGTTGCTGCCTTGAAGACAAGTTATTAAACTTGGGAGATGTGTTCCTTCTGAGAAGACGGAGGCCCAAGTTTGATTTTAGGACATGTTCGACTAATCTGGCAACCCCTAGTGACATTTTTTTTGTGTCCACGGCTGAATCCCCTTTACCATTCGCAAGACCTTGGTGAAATTTTGCAGACGTGTTTCTATGGAGATTACAACAGATGACGACGAGTTCCAGATCAACCCAACTACAGCCGTGCCCCCTAGTGAGTGACAATTTTATTGTTTTACGTTAACTTTCCTATATGTTTTTTCATGAAATTTGCCAACCAAGTTTCTGTTATGAAGATGTCAACACCTCTCCATTTTGTAATGGATTAGGCGTATTCTGCCCCAACTAGAGGCCATTTTAATTATTTTTTAATCACTTTTTGTCGTCTGCTTCCGCTCCTAAACCGCGCAGAGGGTTGTTATGAAATTGGAAGACGTTTTCGTATTGGCAACAGCACGACTGACATGGATTTTCTGTGGACATGACATATTTCGCATCTACGACTGAAACTCTTAAACCCTCCTTAGATGTTTTTAAAATTTCTAATTGTATTCTTACTAGCTTCAAAACAAATAGACGGATTCAACTATTTGTTTTGTTTCTTATGGCATTTTTGCGTATGCCTTTGTATCTTTGGAGTTCTTTTACGCAGTTTCATGAAACTTGGAGAACAAGTTTGAGAGGCGAGGACGCCTTCGCAATTTTTGATTGGGCTCAGTACTGTGCCATCTAGTGGCCATTTTTATAATACTGATAAGCACCGTTTTCAGAGCTGGGGGCGCATTTCACCGCGGTGTCCTTGTCTACACAAGGTTTGTGTCCGTCGTAATGCCTAATCCGGAGTGAAAAGAGTACACAACAAACACTTTTCGTAAGTCTACTGATGTTTCTTTTAAACCAACGCCCATGTCTGGTTTTAAAGATAGTCTTTCTCCAGGTTCAAACGCAGACTGGGCTTTACCCATCAAGTACACTCGCGAAATATACATTGTAGGTGCATTTCCTAAACTACAACCACGTACCTCTAAGCATATGTTTGTCGTTTGTAAAGATCCAATGACATTGAACTTTCGCACCCATATTGTTCAGGTGGACCTCCAAAAATTCTACAACTAAGCTAAAAATATATTATAATTATTTGCCTGTATATATTTTTAAAAATAAAACCAGGATGTGATTTTGATGAAGTATCTAAGGAAAACTCCTGTATTTAAGTGCTGGTCTTCCACTTCATCAACATAATTCATTCATTTTCTACAGATTTTCCAATTCGGATGGCCTAAACGTAGTACCGGAAAATTGGTTGTATTTACAACACCATTTACGCCAAAACAGTTTATTTTCATTTCACTATCTCTTTTTGTTACATTGTACAGTGTGTAATATATCAAGTGGAAAAGTCGAAGTGCCAAAGACCATGTTTTTGAATTTGCCAATGTCGCCGGGCTTAATTTGACATGCACTATATATATATATACCGTATATATACATGTAGCAATATTCGCAAACGTACGGTTCAGCTACAAACTTTATATCAACTTTTGCCACACTGCTGATGTGTATGTACACATGCGCACGAAGTATGCCGTTGAACGTTCAGTCATCAATGTTCATACATAACATAGGACATGCAGAGCACCTAACTTACGGTACTTTCATTTCAAAAACAAGCTCATCCAGTAAGTATCAATCACCTTTGTTGACAGCGCTCAGTCACACGTCAGTCAAGCCGTAAGGTAATACAGGGGCTTCAAGTACGAGCTTCCCACCGTCAAGGAAGTGCGCGGTGACACTTTCCGGATCCACGCCCACTGGAAGCGGCACACTTTTATGAAATGTTTTCTGCTTCACTGGTTGACCAACCGCCCTTTCTTCCTGCCAGTCGGCAGTGACGTGAACAACGCCGTCCTGCGTGTGGATATTAATGTCACCCGGTTGAACTTCTTTGCCAATTGAAAATTCCATGACAAATTTGCGTCCACCTGGTGGTGACGACTCTTTTGTAAATGATGCTCTCTTTGTCTGAGACCTCTGCGCAGGTTGTTGCTGAACAAAATAAGTTTTGACTGTGTCCGAGCTCGATGCCTGAGGGGCAGGTGGCGTTTTTTCACGAGGCGGAGCCAGAGATATATGTGCAGAACTTGTCTTGTACTGCGTAGCTCCAGACGGCTTTCTGTTCAGTGATTGGGAGAACGATCCATGGTCCTCTACAGCTGTGCTAGCTGATGGCTGCTGGGCTGAACTTTGATAGAAAACTTTGTCTTGCTGGGAGGCTGGCGTGATTGGCGGGGCTACTGGTCTCGGAGCATTGTATCCGTAAGACATAGCCGTTGCAGACCCGGGATTACCCTGATCAGTGACAGGGTGTGGTGACCCCGAGACGGTTTTGGTGATCGTTTTCTTGGTCACTATAGGTTGTCTGAATCTATCCGGTGACTGCATCACGCGTTCGAATTGCGGAGGTTTAACAGGGGCATCAAGAACCAACATTCCATTCAGGTAAAACGCTTTAACCTCTTTAGGGTTAACATTGTCAGGTACGTCGACGGTTCTTGTGAATTCTCTCGTAAGTGTTGAGAAATCGTCTTTCTCCAGCTTGTTTACTTTGACAGTAATCTTACTTCCGTTGGCAATGACACGCACGTTTTCTGCCTCGAACCCGTCCCCGATGTCGAACTCGACCTTAAAGCGTCGTGCGCCATTTTCATCTGTGACAAAACATGATCTGTCAGGAAGATATCCTTCCGGCGGAACTGTGCTCCGTGGATGTTGTTGCGCTGGTGGAGTCTGGGATCTTGTAGCGAAACGACCAGTTGACATTGCGGAAGGACTCATTTGGAAGCTTGGTCTAATGTCTGTCTGCCGATTCGATCTGTTCGGTGAACGCCCCATTGTGTAGAACTGGGGTTGTGCCACAGGAGAATATTCTCTCGAAAACCTTCCCATACCCGGATCTTCAAACGAGTTACTGAAATTAGTACGCATTGCTTGCCCAAAACGTTTAGGCGATGGCGAATCCCTGTCCATCCTGTCAAAATGTCTATCAATGTCCCCAACTAGTCTCCTGGGTTCATCAAACGTAGCATACTTTTGTCGAAACAACGTGTCCTGCATTCGTCTGTTTATATCCTGTTGCATATCTTCCAACTGCTGGAGACGCCCTCTGTTGCCAATACCTGATTCAAACGACGAGTCAGCACCCCATCGCGCCATGGCAGACAACTAAAACGGCAAATAGTGATATCAGCACGAGCCTGTTAGCAATCTCGATGACCTTTTCTGCCCAAAAATGCTACTTCTATGTTATTAGTAAGGTGGCTATCAACCCAGGTAACGTCTTTAAAACAGGATTTCTCCGTGGTCAAAAAGGTGTGATTTCCGGGCTTGGAAAGGACTGGCTATATAATCAAATTTGTCACTGGGTGGAATTTTAATAACCGGCTATCGGTTACAGTACTGTATTTCTTTGCAAAACCAAAATTCGGTTTACAGCAAAAATTGGATTCAAAGCCACGTGTCACTCAGTTCCACGCATACTGTATCTATGAGTAATTAAGTCACCAAAAATAACAAAATTAAGAGAACAGTAAAAAGTTGTTCGTGGCGAAAGAAAAAAACAAAATAACAAAAAGCTGTATTTCTACTTGTTTAGGTGGATACAAAAGAAAACGAATTCGGCCTTTTACCCTCACAAAACTAACCTCATAATATGTTTTACGGGAACTTTATACACGCACGCAATTTTCGAATTCGTAATTTCAGGGTTGGCCAAAGCTGTGAAACGCTATCTTGTGTCGCGGATGGTTTTGATAATCTTGTTGATAACGGAAATACAACCGGGGCAATGAATAGTAGTTCACCAACGAGAGCGCAAAGCCTATAATTCGATTTTCGTTTTCAGCCAGCTAAACAGGGCTAAATGCAGTTCCTTAAACAGTTGTTACTGATTCATCAAATTGGTGAGGCGCAAGGTCTCTAACAAACTAAAGATTGTCTTATACTATTCCTACAGACAGACAAAAAACCTCGGTCCAGCTTGTTGAAACGTTCCTCAACTCTACATGTGAATGCTAATAGCGTCATTAATGGGCTAAAAATAGCGGTGCTTGATTAAAGATATCATGATTTAAACATGCACAACATTACTGTTAAATAAAAGTACCGCGTACCGTAGAACGTTTTCTTGCCAAAAAACAAAAACCATTCTACCAGCGGCAATTAACAGTTTCAATCGTGAATTTCTAGACATTATGTGGTCATCTTCTAATTGAAGAAGCCACACGTACCATTCATGGAAAACTAAGTGTTTTTATAGTCACTGGCTCACTGCATTTCAAAACTTGACTTTTGTTCTTCTGATAAACACAAACTCGGAAATACATGTGAAGCAAAATTACCTTTGAAAACATACTTATCAAAACGTAATTGCAAGCACGCGCAGTGCATGCATGCATGAAAGTTAGTGTTTTAGCAAGCGCACGGTCGTGTACGCACAGACCGTGTAAATGTACTTACAAAAGCGGATTTCCGTCACAGAGGCAAGATAGACTGAAAAATAAAAGTGTGAGTGAAATGAACCATTGATCTCACTTTCAGGCTGATTACGTCATTCTTTAGCATTACTTTCACAACTTAGCTCATTAACCCGTCGCGACTAGCAGGTTTGTTGATATCAGACACGTGCCTATCGGTTCTTTAAACGAACAGCGAACAGACGACAATTAAAACATAACATATTCTGCTTGCTGCATCGAATTTTTCTCGTCTTTTACGCTTATCGCTAGTGACCCTGACAACACAAGCCCCCGTAAGAAAATTCATACAAATATCCTGAATAATTGATTGAAAAAAGCGTTCATTTCTGAAACTTAAATGGGGTCGGACATAGAATGTTCAGCTGATTAGCGATGAACACGCTTTCTGAAAGATCATGTTTAGTTTGTTTCGTGAATTACAATGAGCGTCCCGGCAACAAGACCCTGTGTGCTAGAATTACAGCTATTTTACTTGAACACTTGTGGGATACAGCATAATGAAAACACAAGAAGTCATACCTGTACCACTTATATACGCCTTGCCAAGTCGAAAACCGTCCTGAAAAGAAACGTGGAGCATAAGGCTTCGCATTTTTCTGTCTACATTATATTTGGTCACTAGACTGCACCTTATCACCCCGAAGAACAATGTTACTGATTACATTCTTCCAAGCGGAATCGTCAGCAATCTTTCAATGTTTCCCCATAACGCTTAGTAACGACATAATCAATCGGCGACTACAGAGCACAGTACAGTTTGTGCGTATTAAATGTGTGTGCTTCAGTCTATGAGTGAAATTGCGACTATATGCGCAATTTGGCAGATAAGCAGTGGCGGATTTAAAGGGGCCATGCCCCCCTAAAATTCTCCCAGATTACAATTGGCAGTTCGCCGGGGGTACAAATGTCTGACGGGCAAACTCCTGGCTAATGCTCAGGCCTGCCCGCCAACTCAAAATCCTGGATCCGCCCCTGATAAGCGTAAATATGCCTACGAAGTCCACAATCTGTCGTCAGTGCACTAATTGGCACAATCTTCAAATTGCTACAGTTTGTGCGGATATTCGAGGCACAAACTGTCGTAATTTTTCGTGTCGACAATTTCTGTCCAATTTTCGGCAAAAATTGTCATAATTCTAATGTTGTGGCAATTTGTACCAATTGTGGCAAAATAGTTTGGTTCAGCGACAGTTCAAGTCTTCAGAGACCTGTGTGTTGTGTGGTTCTGCACCGCATGAAATTGTACCACGCTTAGCGGAGTGGCTACTTGGGAGCCACGACATGACGAGAACAGTACCGCAGCCTAGGTGACTATAGCAAAGACTGAAGCAGTGCGGGGCCAAAGGGAATGACGATGTTGACGGAAACTGAGACGTTGGCCAAAGGCGGACTTCCATCATCGTTTTCTAAGTTCTTTGAGTATGCTTCCAATACAATAATTGGAAATGGAACGCGTTCACAAAATACACGTGGAATCTAACAAATTCATGTGACGGGTCGTAGGGACCTTCACCGTGTCCCTCGTAATTTCTCGATTTCAGTTCCGATTGTTTTGATTGCCACCGTTGGATGAACCCCCTTCCCCACTAAAGAGACGGCGCCACTGCTCATATGAAATCATCTTTTTTCGAGTCCACTCCATTTACATGGGTATTTCCTAATATTCCAGCTCCACACTCCGGTCACATGGTCGAGTGTCATCCGTGGTAAATTACTACCCTCCTCTTGCCATCCCCAAGTCTTCTTAAACCGCCTTTTCTCTACCGTACGCACTCTACCATACTAGTACGCGCTTCATCGGCAGACAGTGTGCACCGGCCACCGGCAGCACACTCTTAGGCTAAGGAGTAGCAATTTATGGCTACGTATCGAGCATATAAGCTATTATCGCCCAGATTTCTGTACAGCCGGCTATACATGTACACTGTACTTTCGTGGAGACTGAGACCGACATGTTTTTTTAGACATGACGCATCTTCCGACTCAAAGTTTACCACGAACCCTTACTGTGGACGTAACCGTGACAGTGTTCATGGACAAAGGTAAATTACCAAACAAAGGCAAACAAGTAATGATAATGAATATATGAATAAACAGCTTTAAATGATGAAGTCGGTTGAGACAGCCTAAAACACAATCAACATTCAACAACACACCGAAAAGATCTTACCTTTTCAGAAGCTCGTTAGTTAAATTGTGTATAGTAATTTTATACGAGCTGGTGAGTTCCGCAGTCTGATTCATCGCATTCCTCTGTCAGGATATTTCTGTTTCAACAATTTACCCACTAACATCGACAGCAGCCAACCTAACGTGTTTAATGACCTTTGACCTTAGCGGATGACTTGAAGTGGATGATTCGCTGGAGTGACCTTTCGTCGCCAATATTAGCACACGGTATACTCGGGAAGAAAGTAGATTTTGTCGTTATAAAATATGACAAATAAACACTAGGAATTGGAGATGAACTATCACCCTCTGTACAGTATCACCGTGATACAATTACATTAACCAGTGTCCACTCCTGCCTGGCTGGCTGGCCCCGGGCTGGGTCCGTTAGTTACAGCAGAGAAACGAACCTCTTCAGCATACTGCAGCAAACTAAAATTGATTCAGAAAAAAATCCAATACATAACATGCATTAGTTTGAATACAACCCGGAGGGTAGACTCGAATGAGCCTCCACCCCCCAATTTGGCGAATTGGGCAAAAAGGACCGCCTCCGTCAGCGAAACAAAAACTCCGAGTAAACGAGACAAAAGTCCACAGGAATCTGCGCGGATGCACAATTCGTAGGCCTGAACCTAGTGGTCTGTTTTTTTTTTCCTTTTTTTTTAATCCTCGTTGACTTTTGTCTGTAAAAGTAATGCATATCGAAAAATTCGAGACCCCTTATATTTTAGGCTGGGTGCGCGCATGAAAAGTATTGACTTTACCCTGTGATTTTAAAGTGGTTACCAAAAAACGTTTGGTCACA
Source organism: Phoronis australis (assembly GCA_002633005.1). Lineage (NCBI taxonomy): Eukaryota > Metazoa > Phoronida > Phoronidae > Phoronis > Phoronis australis. The sequence continues at coordinate 55,988 of NMRA01000362.1, read as the reverse complement.
CACGTTTGTGGTCAACAACGAAACGAAGTCACATTGCATGAAAGTTGACGTACAGGTGACGTAATCTGTGCAGGGTGTCGACCTTATCACTAGGGGTGTTAAAATGACTTACACGAAACTTGTAACGCAGGTATATCGCTTTTTCTGGTATTCGACGAAAGGGTATGCCTATCTTTTCCTACAATGACTGAAGGATAAGTGTTCTTTTAGGTGTTTCTTAAAAACACTACAGATCAAACAGTGGTTTATTGAATGAATTATGATTGAATTCATCTCGTTAAATATTTAAAAAAAAATTCTCAACCTATTCAGAAAACTTTTGAAATATATTTCTAGTCGCCACTTTAGAGTTGATTAATAACTCTTTCATTCTAACAATGGAGACATTATTTATGATAACGCTAACTTGACCACACTTTGTAAGCTTGATAGACGATGCTGCTGTTTCAGTGGCAGGTACAGTCAAGGGTTCTGGCACAATGAATCCTTGGTTCTCTCGACTGGACTCCTCTTCCCCTGCTACTGAAACTGCACTTGATGATCTATTTATGCAAAGTTATCCTAGAAATTAATAATATAACAAATTTAGCTATTATCAATCGGTATAAATGCGACGCACCCTCCATCAATATACATCTCAGAACTACTACTGAATATGTAATTCTCCATCAAAAAAAAAAAAACAATTATTGTCGGTTTGCTTTCATGGCATAGTTTACCACTGGGATTTAAAGTAGTCCAATCATTTCTTGAGGGTACGTGTAATAGTCTCGCACCTCTCTTTGCTACTAAATTATGTTTATTGCGTGAAATTAAAGAAATTCTCGGAGACGAACTGCGAGTGCGGTTGTGCCTCAATAGTCCTTTTGCGAGTTTATAACAATAACGCGAGATTACGTGAGACTTAACTGTGACGTCACGGGAAGTGGGGCAAAAGCTTGTCGTTAGGCTCATTTGCCCAATACGTTAGCAGAGCGTATTCTGTTATTTTATTCCACTTTTTGGCCGTTTAGTTCGAAAAATGCTGTTATGGCAAATGAAATTCAGATTCGCACTACAATACGTTGTATAGCGTTTTGTACTAATTTCGTTTCGTGTATTTTAAACGGGTGATAGGCGAAATCCGCTCACTGATTAAGTTTTCACCACGTCAAAAATACATTCTACACCTAAAATTATCACCTAAAGAGGCGCTTACTTTCTCCAGTGGTCGTTTCTGCTTCTAAACATATCTTCGATGAAGCCGAGCTACGGGAATTCAGGTGACTTTGGCGAAGAATTCCAACTCCACATTGTGGTTACTGTTAACTGAAACCGCGCGCGCGATAACCACAAAGTAGACAAGTTCAACTGGTCAGGTGAGTAAGAGGCAAAGGCTAGCGTGAGACTGAGTGAAGCGCAATAACCTGGCGCGTGACACTTGCAAAATAACATGAGAACATATCAAGTGAATTTGTACAATTTGTGTTCCTTGGACTTATTGTTCGTGATTTCACGTAACTTCCTCAAAATGGCGCCCTGTGATAAAATTTTGAGCGAACTGCGAGGTTTTCATGGATAGGTTCAAGTTATATGAGTCAGGGTATGTGTTAATTAATTATAACTCCATGTGCGCATATGCATGTTTCATTTGATTTTATTTGCTGTATATTGAAGTGAGTAACTTTTTATGGGGATAAGCTATCGTCCCTGTATGCCTGCGGCATTCAGGCCCAGACCGGGTTGAGTTCCAATTTCAGTCCGTTCACAGCTTCGCACAACATAACAAGTTCACATTTTCTTCGTCCATTCACAGTTATTCCACGATCCATCTACCATCTTTTAAGTTGTGTTAACGTTTTAAGCGTAAATTTCACCATAAAAACTCCAGTAAAATTTAGCGTGTGTAGCAAAGACTCCGGGCCAAACAAGAGCAGTATGGCCGGTTATGCCCATTTTCCGGTGACGTCACATGGACTAACGAAAAACTCGCAAGCGAGCTATTCACAGAAGTTCTATCATAACGTTGCATTTTTTAAATAAGTGTACCTGCGGTGCAATAAGTAATGATGCTCACTCTTGGCCTGCTGTCTTCCTCCGCTTGTATAATGCTAAGCGTGAACAGCTCTTTCGCAACCTTTAATCCAGCAAACATAATATCTGGTTACATTTTTCAAAATCTTAGCATAGAGACAAGAAAAACTAGTTTTCCAGTATACGGTTGTCACAATCACGAGTGTAATGCTCTATTACGTTAGTGATTTTATTTTTAAATTTCGCAATAGGGAATTGCATTTACTGATTGATTTTGTTCTTGTTATTTTCTCTATTTTTTGTTTTTGCTCAATATTATGTTTCACTTACACGTAAGTAAATTGTTGTTTTATAGTTAAAAGCATTAATGTAATATTTCGGTTTCTGGGCTAAATCTTTGTATTTTAATTTATTGTCATTATATTTTATGTAGCAATAAACACGAGCTTAAAAAGCCAACTTCCCAAGGAAAAATCGTACACGCTTTCCCAGAATGGACCACTTTTATATAATGAAACGTTTTCAGATTGAACTCTGACCGAACTGGATTGGGTAATGACATTCTTCCTCAGATATTCTCATCACAAATGACCTCACGTGAGCATTTCAAAATGGCAGCCGATGCTACATGAACGGCAGATGAACGATTACATTTTACCTGGAGAATAAATTCCCACAACGCGCCTATAGTAGTTCGGCAGCCATAATTCATTTCACCATCACAACAGGCGTTCATCAGTTATCTCTATACCACTAGACAAGGCAAACAGCTCATGACTGGTTTTGAAACTAAATCCTGTTTCAAATGAACGAAAAAAAAAATTTACATTTGTTTCATTTGAATTCTGGCTCACAACAGGGATTTTTGAACAGGGCACTACTTAAAATTTGTGGAAGTTCAGGTAATATAATTACTTTGTTAATGGCATTTACGTTGACAAGAAATGTGCGTGTAATCAAGAGTTTAGTTCAGATAGTATAAGATACCGCATGCCTAGTTGAGTACAGACTGTGTGCTGATAAAGTAAGTCTTGGTGTCAGAACAATGCAGGAAAGGTATTATTTCTGAGAGGGCGTCTAGACGATGAGAGTTCTGGAAACACAAAGTATTATTTTGTTTTTGTTTTAAACGTAGACAGTAACAACGAAAATCTATGCCCATTGGATGTTAACACCCTCCCAGACTCGCTATGACGTACATGAAGACGTTCGCAATCCGCAGCAGAGATTTCACAATACCGATACACTAATGACGCATTCCACCAAGCGGTATCAGAACGGGTACGATCTTGGAAGACCATTTGTTTGACTTGGGGTATCTGCTTACGATAGCTATATAAAGCGAACGTCTAGGTCTTCAATAATAACTGGGAGTTAAACTTTCCAGAAGACTAATGAAGGTCGTACACAAGGTCGTCTTGCCAACGGTACTTAGGTGAGCGTGAAGCGATGAGCTCAAGCAAGTGAAACTTCTCCGTGGGCGGATTGACTGACAAAGCCGTGTTAGTGATATTTAAAACAGAAGTTGAGACTGCTCAAAATATTTCGACTGTTTTGCCGATGACTGGAATGTCAAGTTAAATTTTGCAGGTTCTTGCTAGAAGCTTTCGATAAAATTAGTGACTTTGGTAAGTACGGTTGCTTTTTAGTAAGTTGTCGAACTTCGCGGAACACTCTTAAACCATGTTGTAAGCGTTGTCACGGACCATGTCGTGGTCGGCAACACGTTTTACTATAGTTCCCTTTGACTCTGCGTATTACGATGAATTCCTGTTGTTGCCAATCATCTAAACAATATTTCTGTCGACCAAATTTTTAAACTGTCATTGTTGACCTGTTTGTTATTTCTTTGCTGTATAAATGTACATTGCACTTGATGAGTCGCTCACATATCCAGTGCCGCCGAAACGAATATTAATCCAAACTACACTGAAACGCCATGTCCACGCGTAGAAAAACCTATTGTACGCATAGATTAAACCACATTACCTTACAGGAAGGAATGTATAACCATAGACAAAAGTTCAAGTTTCAGCTAACTTCGGAACATCATACATGTACATATATCTCAGAAATGGTTGATCGGATTCAGGAAACTTCGTAATCGTTCTATGCAATGCTGGGTGCGGTGTTGGGAATTGTTCTAAGAAAGTGACCCACTTACTAAGCGCGGGGAGTCTTCTACTATTTTATGAAAAAATGAAACGTTGCATATTACAAAAACGAAATGATAACGTGAACTGTTGAAACAGGATTTTTGAGATTTAATCTTCAACGTTCACAGTATCTCAAATGAAATAAGGCCGATTGTTAATAAAAGCGTTTTTGACGTCTTCATTCTTTCCTAATATATGTATTCAAAATCTCAATCCGGTTATGATCATATATTACATAAAAACATGCAACAATGCCAGCCGCACATGGCTGGACTTGACTTTAGTTTCTCATTTTCACGCCTCGCTGGATCATCAATCTTAAATCCGATGTGTTCTCGTGAAATTCATATAGGAGTTGCTATTTTAATTCGAACTCTAACCATAGCTTGCGGTAAGTGTAGCAGGCTGGAGTGGCTGATTTTGACGTTATCATCGTCTGGATCAATGAAAGCCTTTGCACCCTGTCTCAAGACACCTGGAAAAAGGCATAATTACTGACATTATGAACACGCTATGGTGTTTTTTGAAAGATAAAGAAATTCAACAAACACGTGTTTTCTGCTTTGCTACGTCCATCGGAAAAATGATATGTCAAAACTGACTAAAATATTGCAATTTTGACCTTTTTGTATCTACAACCAGAATAATGCGGTGCAAAATAGGAGACAACATGAATGTTCTTGCACTCTAGATTCCAGAAGCGCAGCTTAAAATGTGTCATTGCTAACCAAATTTTTGACAATTTCCACTTGTTTGAAGGGTAGTGGATTAGTGAAAAAATGGGCCCTGGGAATGGCGGGACTTTCGTATCCGAGTAGATAAGAGCCGAGGCCGGATACTTTTTGTGGAAAAAAGTTTTCGTCAAATTCTGTCCACTCCAATTTCTTTATGTTTGAGGGATCTTCAAGGACTCGAACTGTGACTTGGCCGTGAATGTACGGATAATACTAGCTAGCTGGTAGGACTATCTATGGAGTAAGAAAGAAAGCATTTAGATATTGAAACGACGTTCACTGTGTTCATTTAGTAGAATTCTTGGCGTCGTTTGTTATATTAGAAATAGCACAGGAAGTGCAGTATTATTGCAAATTTCAAGCTCTCGCAAAAGTGTAGACGTACATGTACATAGCGGAAATAAAATGCGATGCAAACTCGACAGATGTCACTAGTGAATAAGGATGTTGCATCCAACAATATACATCATTTAGTTTCACGTCATTGCCACTGTGTGCAAGATCAAAGTTTCATGGATTGATAATACACATAACTGTGTGTCTTCGTTCTATACTCTATGCCGTGTCTCAATTATCTTTACGCGTAGTTTCGCAAACGATAAACTGGACGGCGTGTGACAGTGCAATGCCTCAGTGGCGTGCGATTGCAACCGCGCTCTTCGGTTTTTGAAATGTTACCGACAAGTATGCTACCGTGGAGTTTGAACTGCCCAGTGGGAATTATTTTGCAAAACAGTAACACATAACTTCATCAAAGGAAGGCAAGACAGACAACACGTGAAGTTGACGTCATCTTTGCCATCGCGACTACACCAATGAGAAAAAGCAATCAACGGCCTTTCTAGAACACTCACAAAACTAAAGCTGGACTGGTGGCGGTCTACAGAGTAAATTTTATCCGAATCCTCGTTTAGTCCCGATGTTGTGCACTATGTAAAGTTCAGCCAAGGCTTAAGACAAGGCTGCGTTCTGTAACGACATAACACTTTTGAAAAAACATGCATCACAAGCAAAACAGTGTGACCACACTACCTTCATCCAAAGATATTATAGTTACACCATAATACCTTTGGTTTTATTCTTGAAAAGTGCCCAGTAAATGGTAAACGCCACGAAATGACCACGTGCTTCTGAGTCCAATGTTTTTGAACTTGTGTTTTGCGGTGAAATTGGTATTTGATTCTTTGTAAATGTTGGGTAGTGTTTCCCAAACAACATCAGTTTATCAAAGCTTTAGTTTTCAACATAAATAGCTTCCGTTTAAAGCAACAGCAAATTCACCAAGAGTGTTTTGCCTAGAAAGAATGTTTAAGTTACATAGGCGCATTGGCACCTGGTGTTACCCAGGCAACGAATTCGCTAATGTAAACCAGATTTGTGTGGCACTTCGATAAACGAAACTGTTACGACTAAAGAGGCGGATCGCTTGTACTGACAAGGCGTTCACTTCGGTAAGGATAGTCTGATTTTACCTGGGAGACGTGAATTGTACGCGATTTCCCTTTGTCGTCGGTGAAAACAGGATTGCTCAGGTAATAGAAGCAAATTAGTTTCCTGTGTGTGGTCTCGTTTGGGTGTATAGCTCATTACATATTCGTTGTGTTGAAATGTCATATTCTACATGTGTCATGTAGTCAGCGAGTGTAAACTGTTTGATCGATCGAGTGAATGTATTGTCCAAAATTGCATTTAAATTGAAACATCTCACACTCACGATGCCAATCATTGAAAATTCGACTTTTTAATTCAAATATATTACATTTAGTTATTAAAACACCTTTACGGTAACATTATAACGAGAGCAAAATTAAAAAGAAGAAACGCAAGGTTTAGGTTGTCTTGGCTATGACATTTCAATAAAATGATAATAATAATGATAATGATAAAATATAATACTAAAAATGGTGATGATAATAATAATAATGATGATGATGATGATGATGATGATGATGATGATGATGATGATGATGATGATATTGATAAATGATAATGATAATAACAATAATAATAATAGTGATAATGATAATGGCAAAGGCAATGGTAATGACATCACGTTTTAAGAACTCAATATGTACATGTAGAATATGAACACAGGTAAGACAATGAAAATAGTAATACCTGTAGTAATAATAGTAATAAGATTATTACTAATTATTATGGTAAATAGAACTAAGCTAGTTATTGATGAGTTAATAAATTGAAATGAGCACTAATTTAAGATGCTGCCACGGAAACAGTTGATAGCCGACAGGTGAGATGAATTTGAATTCCTTTATACTGACACGAAGTAGCGACTTTGTGCTCTGGAAGTCAAGGGCTGTTATCATAATGCGGTTCTTCCTTTTGGCGGTCAAGCGGACTGAAGGTATTTCTAGGGCACCCAAATGTGATTACGAACGTTTTCTGTACGAGCAGACATCAAAGTGTCAAAGCCCTGGTTAATTCTCTTCTGGAGCCCTTGTTTACATCGCATTTGCAATTACTTAAGCTACATGTACATGTAGGTGTTCAAAACTTCCCATTCAGCGATTGAAGAGATGCTCGTGGATAAGCGGCTCGGTAAACCCACGCCAGAACAGCAAGAGTCTTGCAAATGCACACAAAATCACGGAAGTCAGAAGTGTGTCACCTAATTATGAATGACCTGAACCGTGATATCTGATCTGATCTGGTTCCAAGGGATGTGCAAGTCTGCAGCAGAGTTATTATGAAACTTGACCGACGCTGACATTGCCTCAATGCAGTATGTACTTCAGGAATATCCAAAATATTACGGTGGTTAAACGTCAGACGACCTAATCAACATTAATGTTGAGTGTGCAAAAACTTGAACACAACGATAGCTTTGAACTCTGATGGCATTCTCATCCCACTAGAAAAAAAATCAATAGCTGTTCCAGACAGAATGTGATTAATCCTCTAGAAAACATCGTCTACATCGCCACTGTTGCTGAAATCAAACATACGAAGTACAAGTAGGAAAAATTTTGCAAGGTATGCCATTGTGTTTTATAAAACATTTGTACTGTGTACATGTATATATGGGTGTGAACTCGTCTCATGGATTTCGTATCTTGGACGTACAATTAGTGAGTGGTTGTCATTATCTTAATCATGGATAAGCAAGGGAGAATGGTGAAGCTATTTTACCGATTTCTAGGCGACCAGCTTCACTTGCAACTTTTATTTGCACGTAGTTTCCCAGCTTAACGACATTCTCGCTGTCGTATGCCGTTTTCAAGACTAACTGTACGTGCATTATAATTATATGTCTTGGAGACCCCGGTGGGAAAAAACAACCACCACGAGCGATATCATCTTCGGAAGACTTAGATCACGTGGAGCCTTATCAAAAACCTATGTATTTGGGTAGATGTCACCTAGAAAACTTTTGAATTTAACTCCGTAAAAGTATACATTATCTGAACGAAAAAAGTAGCAGAATTTGATTTTTGACTTCATACAAACCTGCCATTAATTGGGTCACGTGACAATGATTTTGGAAGAATGTAGCAAAAAGGAAAGGTACAACCAAAGCAAAACAACGTTGTCAATAACACGGCCAAATGTCGATGAAAAACTTTCAGAATACTGATCTAAAAATCTCCAAAAAATATACTCCATTTCATTTTCGTTTTACATGCGCGAACCCACAGGGCCTCGAGTGAGCCCCATTTGGCGAACTGGACACCAGAGAAACAAAAAGTCCGACAAAACGAAAAAAAGTATACTAAAAAGGCGCAACACGTGATTCAATTCCCTGAACGTGATACCCCGTTTTTATTTTTTTTATTATTTTTGTTTTTTAAATTTTTTTGTCGTCCAACCGCTTTTTGTTAGTAGAAAGTCCAAGTCGTCAGAAATTCGAGTCCCCCATATTAGAGGCTGTGTGCGCGCATGTTTTAAGCAATTTTTCATAAAAAAAACGTAAAACTACTTTGTTTTGATATCCGCTCGTACAAACGCGAAATATTTTAGGATTAACCCCACAACAGTGCATCAGGCATGCGACCTGAAAATTTCACACACGTGCGAATCGGATTAGCTTTTTTTAGATATGGCTTCCGAGGTAACCAGATTTAAAATGTTCCTATGGTCCTACTGCGCATAACCTTAAACCGACAATAAACCCCTGTTTGTTGAGTTAAAACCAAGTTTTAATTTAGGCCTCTTACCGTAATAAATTTGACCATATATTGTTCCTTGCTCAGTTTACAAGTGATGTTTGGGATCCCGAGAGGAATATTGACCGATTGTTATTTCTTCAGACGACTCAGCTCATAAAGTGTCAGGTAACTTGTCAATTCCTTCCGAGCCCACTGGAGATGTCATCTAAATTGGGCAAGTTATAAGGAACAAGATACATCAATTTTACGTGAGCAAGGTGCCTAAATCAAAACTTTTGGGTGAAGGAGGTGCTTCACACCGCTTTAACAAGGTGTCGCATGCTCCTTCAGCAACACGAGTTTACTGCCTATTTGCGAGCAAAAGCTTGATATACGGCGTGCTTGGATTGACTAATATTTATCAAAGACTTGGTGTTTTACGCGACTTCATAGCCACGCAAATTGAGTTGGAGCTTACCGTTCTACATAAGCCGTTTGCAGACCCTACAGTTTTGCACATGAGCGTATTTCAAGCTTTGACATTGGTTGTTTGTAGGAACCATTAAGCCTGTAATGCACACATGGGAGCACTAGGATGTTGGCTAAATACATTATGTAACGTCTGTTTCCACCACCGTGCCCAACAGCATAATCTGTTAATCACTAACATTGTTGAGACGGTACATGATGCTCAGTTAAAGCATTCGGAAGGAAAATCGTTAATCTGCGTGATTCATTGATATTCATAGCTAAGATTTAAAAGCAACGTCCAGTGCCTATGATGCGTTTTTTGTCCATACGCAAACTTCTGCATAGATAATGGGCACTGCCAAGGATCAGAAGCAGTCACTGTCTAGTTTTCTAAACAAGGCATTCGGGGGGGAGGGGGTGGTTCGGGAACCGTGATCGGGCCCTTTCGGGGATGGAGACTTAGTGGGAGTGAGATCGATTTAAATTTGGCAGCGAAAAGGAAAAGAGCAAATGAAAGCGCTCCGAGGAGAGAAACTTGGCCAAATGAACAGAAAAGACGACGACAGACATGATGGCGAAGATGACGGATATATGACGACGATGGTGGCGATGATGAACAATACAAGCAATGATAACATTCATATGACGAATGTAGAGTTTAGAAATTAGTAGGAAATAGGATACAATGTTGAGTGACACTTGCCGCAATTAACTGAAAAGACGACGACGGAGATGATGATGAAGATGACGAATATGATGATGATGGTGGTGATGATGAACAACGTCATTACATTCATATGACGAACTTAAATGTCTTAAATCAGTAAGAAATATGCTACAGTCTTGTTCAATAGAAGCTAATCCAATGCAGCAAGAGCGCTCAACAAGGGAACAGCGCTATCAGAAAATCCCATTATAATTCAAAAAGTAGACGTGCTAGCGAAAAATGAAAAATATCTTTTGAAATCCCGTTCTATCTAAGAGGTTAGTTGTGCAAAATTCTGTAATTTTTTGAAAGAACTGAAATTTTGGGTTTCTTTTGAAATTCAAGGTCAAATATAACCCGAAAATGGTAAGTCTGAGGAAAAAATGTTACATTTCATTTGAAAGACTATTACTCAGACAATCTGCAAGCAAGAATTCACGTCATTTTCTCTTCCCGTTTAAAATGGCACCCCAGCACGACTTGGCGAAATTTATTTCGAAAAGTAAAAATGGGAACAGGGAAAGGACCCCCTTTCCCCTCTATTGTTGTTAGGCCCTGTGTCAGCTAGGCAGACCCCGGCCGTGTTGCGTAAGGGGCCTTATGCTGTATCTTGGGCCCTATGCTGCAGCACAGTTAGTTTAACGCATGCTCAGGTGCTAGCCAGACGCAAAAAAATCCACAGATGTTTCTTACTACAAAAATGATGCATTGTGTGTTGGTCTGGGACTGGGGTTTAGGGGATTACTGGCATTCAGAAGAGGCACTGACATGAAATAGTTTACACCACCTGTATGTACGTGTATATTTCAAGAATTCTCAAGTGGGGGATAATAGTGTTTAATTTAGTTAGTTTACAAGCAAGTTATGCTAATCCGAAATGAAATGGTGATTGCGCAGTATACAACACGAGGAAATGTCATCAGTCGGGGAATGTGGCACTGGGCTAAAATTAAGTTAGTCGCTATTTTCCATCTTCTGTGTCTGCAACCCGTTGCACCGGAAGCCAACACAGTCATGCGCTTAAGCTTTAAAAGTTCATGGTAGTTACATGTATGATAGCCGCAGTAGTGGAGACGCTTCAGGCCTTGGGGAGGAAATAATGGATGACAGAAACGTGGAACTGATTTTGGAACAAAATTTTCTGCGATTATTTTGGAATGTTCGCAATAAACAATTCATGTGTTAATAGACTTGGTGATCATTCCAGTCACTCAGTGCGTATATCTCGGTGCTCAGTATACAGGATAGCGTTAATGTTCTAGTAAAGCTAGGAACCACTTTCTTACTGGTTCCCACAGTGAAGACACGGTGTCTTTTCCCATAAAAATTCCTGCAGAATTCACATGCCTGTGAATGGGGTAGTTAGAGCTGTAATGACGAGACTTATTACGAATACTATAATATCCGACAGTTGATTAACCGTTTCTGGGGTAGGGCATTTGAAGACGATCATACTCCATTTTTACGATTTCTTTTAATAGAGCAGCTATTACAGTGAGATAAAATGGCACGTGCCATTTGTTTTCAGCGCGTAACACTTATCTTGCTGAACAGGCTCTGAGACTTCTTCCCCTGTGTGCTGAGTTAACAAGTTCACCACTGCATGAGCCTACAGCTGTTTACTGGGCTTAAAGTACAACTTTTCAAACTTCGTAAAAACACGTGCAAAAGCTATTCAAATTACGGAAAAGTTATTATCATTCTCTTTTGCCAACCGATCAACGAGATTGGAAAGCAATGGCCATCTAAGCCTATCCCACTGCGTTTACATGTTTCCAAATATCCACATAAAATGATGCGTTTTCGAAGAAAAATAATTTCAGAACCAAAACTCACTGAACACTAGATAACTTGGTACTCAAATAATTCCGGGAAACAGACAAAATTGCTTGGATGCCGTTGTGAGAACGTACACGTACATGTACGTTACAGCCAGTCACAAACCAATGCTACTCACATACGTACTGCACGTGCTGACTCTTCTTGCAGTTTTTGAAAACTGTTCAGTACTCAAAATGGCAGTATAAAAGACCATCTCTGAAATGGAAACACCAATGTTTGTTTCAACTTCAGCCAAAGTAACACCTCGAGGTTTGCTTTCGTTTCTGAATCAACCAATAGCATTTTCTAGTACAAACTAGCTGTCATTCATGCGACTTTTGATCTCTTTCCACGAATAACAGCATCAACTTAACGGCAGTTTTCCACACAGATGCTGACCTGCTAAGATAAAGCCATGATCTTTTACCGTCTGTCTTGACGAAATCCTTTTGCAGAAATGATTCAATTTCCCACACAGGTAGACATGAAACCACTATCAGTTAAATATGAGGCCACGAAAGCACCCGAAGTTTTCCGAATATGTAGCTCCCGCTGCAGCAAGATTTGCGGAAATACACGATCAATGCCATGGCACTCATCCAGAACCCTTCGAGTATCTTCGTATCCATATTTCTCTCAGACATGAACGTTATCTGCGTATTTAGAAAATTCAGTCATACAGCTAAGCATTGCCCAGTGTAGATGATAGACGTTATTGTTCATTCAGGTGAAAAACTCTTGTAGATGCGTTAAACTAAAAACCACAACTCCTGGAACTTACAATAAAATATATTTCACGAAGTTGCAGAACTGCCTAGCTCCTTCCATTAGAGATTGGCGAGAAACAGGTTCCCGCGAAACACCCGCCGCCCTCTACCGGTGTTCTGATACTACTTGCGAGCTGGAGCTTGTCCGAGTCAGATCACACCTTTGTATTTATGAAAACAGGGATTCTTGGGTTTAACCCAGTCTTCCTGACCGTTCAAATGAAGACCTTTCTCTGTCAGTACATCCACAGTCCGCTGTAGCAACGAGTGATCCGTGTTACCAAACTGATTAAACCACTGGCATTTGCCCTGTGGTGGTGTTCCACGCACTTTATGAGCGGGTATTCAGTCTGACCAACACACATATGGTCATGACCAACAGGCAAATTGTCGCATTCGTCACAAACGCACAAAATGTGATACAAACTCCATTGGCGTCACTATGATGAGGCTGGTCGTTGGGGGCACTGGCTCCGGCCAGATAGTGTCAACACGTACTGTAGGCGTGTGCGCCAAAACTTCTGCATAGATTCTCGGAAAGACTTTTAACGCACTGTACTGTTAATAAATTCGATTTGTGATTGGCAGCTCTGAGACCAGAGAACGATCCGTTCAAGGTATGAACAATCTACACGCTAATATTAAAAGTTTATTTGAGAGGAGCAGAACGTTTAAGACACCTTACAGTTACCTGCAGGAGACTACGGAGCTCACAGGCTTCCTTCTGTAAGAAGCCGGCACACACGCTCCGGTATTTACTATTTGACACGAAACATGCACTGGAGCATGAACTACGTGCAAAAGCTGACTTTCGATAGAAATAGCAGCGTCATACCCTAAATGAATACCAGGTCTTCTGCTGACAATCGTTTAGCGCCACCGAAAGATCTCATGTAATGCGAACGGGAGGTTTCAACCTACTCTGGCATTAACAGCGTTTTATCGCCTTTCCTGCCATTATAATGGCGACAAATTTCCACAGCAGTACGATGGGATTCAACAATGCCTCATAAAAAGGGCAAATCTTTTGAAATATCAATCAATGAGCAAGGGCGCCCACATGACTTTCCATATGACTCAAATCCTCAAATGCGCAAATGACGTTCATTTCCGAGAGGAATGGTTAGGCTATACGGAAATACCCGAGGTGCTTCGAATTTACCCCTGTACATTTATGCACTATCCCAACGTTTACGAATTGACCTAGCGCAATGTCGACTTACAAACAATGGGTTTTACCCGGTAACGTGTTGTTTGTCGGATAAAATGGCGGCTTGGAAACGAAGGTGTGTCAATAATGCTGCGCTCTAATGGTCATTTAAGACGTCACTCAAAATTCTGGCGATAGGTCAATTGCACCCATTAATACTACTGTTTTTGGTCCGCGTTTGACAAACAAACGTTCAGTAACGCTAGAACCTCGCTAAAAAGCAAAACTTCGCGTGATTACGTGAGATATTGCCGTGTATTTTAAATAAGAACACGTGACTTAGGCTAGATTTTAGCTAGGTCCTAGAGTTACTGAACGCACGCCAGCTCTATATGTACACAACTTGCTCTTTCAGGTTAACACAAGCATGACGTCTTCACCAAAAACTGTGTACAGATCTGAGATCTACATACCTGTAAGCAAGGATACGCGAACCTTCGCCGACAGACAGACATCACTCTTTGGGGACCTGGAATCTCGGATGGAACACAGAAGAAGAGAATGGGAAGAAGAAGTAGAACGCATGCGCAGAGATTTCTTTCGTTTGAAACCAAATGACAAACTTGCTCGTAGTTCTAGTCAAGACAGTTTGCTTGACGGAAGCAAGCGACTAATTGTTCAGGATCCTCGAAGTGGTCAACCACAATTCAAAGTGCAATTTGACGTCAGCGAGTTTAAGGCCGAGGAAATAAGCGTTTCTACGTTTGAGCATTCACTGAGCGTTCAAGCTCGAAGTGAGCAAGCTGACGGGGGGCAAACAAAAATTCGGGAATTTAGTCGCAAGGTTCCCATCCCGGAAAATGTCGATCCACATTCTCTTGTCTGTAATTTATCAAGCGATGGTATCTTGTGCATTGAGGCTCCGGTAAAGTCGCCCGGTTATTCTACAGCTGTAGCGACCGCCAGTGCGCCTACTCTTGCAGTGTCACCCATTTCTTCTTCAAATCTTGGCAGCAGAAGCGAAGTAACAACAACACGCACGAGTCAAATATCAAGTTCCATGGTTGGCACACGCGGTGTTCAAAGTGGGCCGATTGTGACCGGTTTGGATGGGACACGTAAGCTGCAACTGGAATTTGAAGTGAAGGATTACAAACCGGAAGAGATCCAAGTACGCACCAGCGGAAATAGGCTGATCATCCGGGCCTTGCACGAGGAGAAGGGAGGTGGTCGTACAGTGAAAAGAGAGTTTAACAAAGAGTATGATCTTCCCAGTAACGTTGACCCGTACTCTCTTAGCGCATTTGTAACCGAGGACTCAAAGCTTACAATTGAAGCACCGATAAAGGAAACCAAGCCTATCGGAATGCCGACTAAGAAGGCATTGAAGTACTCTGTTCCCGTAAGCCACGATTAGCATCGGCTTGACTACTCTTCCAAGAAATTATCTGGGACACAGCAGTAATGTTGTCGTTCATTTAATTATTTAAGTTCATGTGAGATGTTAGGAGATGCCGTGTAGTGTACCTTGCCCAGTTAGGTTGTTTGCAAGTGAAGGTCAGGCATGGACCGTAGTATGCGGCAGCAAAGGTGTGTCGAGGTCGAACAGAGCATGCGAATTTACGCTTCGAGACAATCTACATAATTTGCCGCTTTCAAATGTTGTAACAGTTCTTTGTTTCCCAGCCCCTGCATTGCGTGTTTAATTTACCATTGGAAGTTCGTGTGTTGTTGTAATTTGGCTCTGTACGAGTGTCAAAGGTCAAAAACACTACCAGTTTGTCATCAAAACATGTGGTCGCCAATGTGTTAGTCCATCGATATAAGATAAAATGCCTTATCTAAGCAACCCAATCACAACGTTTAACATACACATGTGTTTAAAAATTCGCTTTCCCTTTAGTCCAGTCATTTGCAAAATCACCTACATGTATGGAATACAGTGCTAAGGATGAATTTTTCTTTTCGTTTAATACAAACGAGATAAGATTAGAACTGTTACCACCCTACAAGACTGAAAAAATCATCGTTCATGGAATATTTTGAAGTCTAACGGCAAGCAACGTTGTCAAACGTAGGATCACCTGCTTGCGATTCGGAAAGCCGGTCTTTGGTAATACCGCCGCTTACATGACCAGCATAACGTAAAGCTTTCTATACGTATTACAATAATTTCGAAATTCTACACTTTTCTTAAAATGCATCGCGTGAGATATACAACTGCAATACGATCCTAAAATCAAGTATAACGCCTGGAGAAAAAGATAATATTAGACTTCGCCAGAATTTGGCTCGACCCCTTTCTATTGCCACTCCGCCATTATTCGGATGCTACACCACTTTCGCCCCCACGCCCACGACATAGAGAGCGAGGTGGCGGGGGGGGGGGG
>NMRA01000362.1:0-39668 GCA_002633005.1 Phoronis australis | reverse complement strand
GGGGGGGGGGGACAATCCCCTGGAGTCAGACACCAGAAGTTAAGTAACCTTGTTTCAAGAACATTCACAGAGATTGAGAATGAGGCCGGCCAGCGCAGGTGCAGAGCCGAGAGTCGGGCTGTCCTTCTCAAGTTGACTATAGCTCAAGTCAACTGAACGTGTGAAAATAGAAATTGGATGAACAACATACATGTAACAGTATGTAGGCTATCCACCGGTCAGCTTAGATGATTCATTCGAGACAGGCAGCTCAGCTCGTACATGTAATTATCTGTGTGCAATGGTATGATTCAGTTTGGTGAAAAACATTTTAGTCATGCTTTGAAGATACAAATTTGGAAAAAGTGAGGTTCCGGAGTCTCTGTTCCATTGCTTTTGGGGTTGTTACAAATTCACTCATTAAAACACGGTTAGCACAGTTTCTGGTGGCTGGGAGCGAATGATACATGTACACATGGTATCCAGAAAACACATACTCTCACTTCAGTACAACGCCGGGAGTTCAAATTCAATTCCTGTGTATCAGGTTCTAAGCCCGCAGCAGGGCAGATTCAGGATTTTGAGTAAGGGGAGGGGGCAAGGCAGAGGAATAACGAGAATTTCCCCACATGCGCCCGCCCAGCCTAAAATGTAGGGATCTATGCCGGAGTCTCGAATTTCGAATTTTTGGGTTTGCATGTGGACCTTATTACTAAAAAAAGAGGAAAAACGGTAAACGGGTTTTTTCAGGACCTGTGCATTGTGCATTCGCCGCCCTTGCCCCTCTGGGTGCGCGCATATACTATTCACCAAATGCGCACCCCGAATTGCCAAATGGTAGGGAGGGCATGGCCCCCTTGCCCCCCTAAGTCCCCACTGGGTAGTTACTGCAAAATTTACACCTTGTTTTCAGGTCCTTGGGTGAATAAAGGTGAGTTTAATTTTGGAACACTGCAGAAATCTCCGAATTTCATCAATACCTTTGATGGTTATTTCAGGTTGCAAAGATCGGCTGTTGTACCTTATTATTTGAGGAGCCTTCAATTTATAATCGAATCATGCTACGAATGACCCGGAAAAATGCAACCCGAAGTTTCGTTACATAAATCGTATCCTTCCACATCTCTAAGGCTGAGACAAAATTCTACCAGAATCAGAGTAGCGGAAGTTCAATTTTTGTCCGATGACCATTGTAACTCGAGAGTGAATTATGATAGAGTAATAATTCCAAGAGGTTTACCTATTTGTTTTGTGTGGGAATGATTTTGCATGGCTGCAGTGCTAGCTGGTTCCCTGCGTGCCGCTAGGTGGGGCGGTAGCCGCGCCAGCACGCAGGTATCACTTAAGATTCCTCGGTAATTTTTTACACCTTTATTTCTGATTGCCAAGTCGAATTCTCAACAGGTAGCGCTTTACGCAAACAAACTGGCATGACTGATGGACTGAGGCCTGTTGTACAGACACATCGGCTCTTAAAATTTACATGTATGTTCAGGAAATGTGGAGCCTAGAACTTCTGATTGCACCTTTTCGGAATGCATCTTTATAGTGTCGATGACTTTTGTTTACGATAGTGTCACACACCGGTTAAATCGGCCACTAGATAAGTGTTTATTGTAAATACATGTGCTTCAAGCACGCGGCTATTAAACATCACTTCAGAAACAAAATAGCTGCTGCGACGCCACTTGTATGGCAACTGAAGGCTAAAAATCGGTTACAGACCGCCATTTTTTCACGGTGTTGTAAAGCTAACCAATGACTGCTGAGGTTACATCGACCAATGCTAAAGCGCGTGCCACTGCGTGATACTAGCGTACTGGATGGGCTAAGCACGCAGGGAACCAGTGAGTGTTGTAGTTTCACCCCCCATTTTCCAAGGTGGCGCCAAAACTAGTTCGAGTCGCACAACTTCAGAACGAACAAAGGAATTAAATATTGCATACCGGTTATCGGTGTCGACTAATCCATTGAGACCCGTTGCGTTTAGTTTTTCTTCGGCCATTATCTAAGATGGCTGCCAAAGGCAGTTTCTTCAGAACTTCAGATGTCAGAGACACGCCATCTTCAAATTTAATATCATTAGTTTTTTAGGTCATCACGTCCGTTAAAATAATTTTGTCTGACTGTGATGATTGCGACTACCATTTTCAAGAAAGTTCACGAATGATAACTTTTTGGAAAAATATCTACGATTAATCTAGTGATCTACTATGCTCACCAATAGAGAGTATGTGTCACCTTTAATTAGTTGCAAATGTGTGTAAATACAACAGTTGAGACAGGCGCTTGTGCTGCACCGCTAGGCTTCCCTTTAGTGATTTTACAAGTATATCTAGAGTTTTCGAACAATTCTTGATCACGCGGTTCCTTGAATAGCACCTATTGCATGCGCAATAGGCTAAGGCACGCAAGTTTCAGTACCAAGAGAAAACTTAGTTTCTCTTGGTTCCGTGCCTCTTGTCAGATTTCATGAACAATGAAAATTGTTTTGAAATAGCATGATTGTTACGGCGCTGTGATGTATTGCACGAATTAGTCTTGTTTTTTTCGATGAATTGGGAGTCATCTTTTTTCCACTCCTGAATAGTTGACAGTGTCAGATTTATATAGGGGTAAGAGTCAATTACCCAGGGCCTCCCCACTGACTGAGGACTCCGTCTAAAAAGGAGCTCTTAATATGAAAGGCTACATGTAAATATTACAAACAGAAAATAGTGACACTTAATCCCATCATTGTGTGGCCCTCAAATAAATGACCTTACTTAACACAAAAGGTTGTACCGGATTTCAAAGAAACAGTAAAACAGAGGCAATCGATGTCATCATTAGGCCCTCTGTCCAGGAGAGGCCCTTTTAGCAGTTCAACAGAAATTACGAAAATTTTGGATGCCATCAACAGGTCCCTCTAGGTGCTGAGCCAATAATCATAAAGGAATGTATAGTTTCAAAAATCAATAAGCTAGCAGCAATAAATGCTATTTGTCAAAATCTCAATTTTCATCAAATGATTTACTATTTCGAGAAAAAACGAAAAAATACAGCGAACGACAGATGACTCCATTATCTCTGGTAGGAGACGAGTCCTGGAGAAATAAAATTGCACTCCCTGAACTTTCCTCTTGAATTTAAGTTACCAATGAATAAAATTCTCTCCAAAAGCTGTGATTTAAAATTTCCTTGACCTTTTTGAAGTACATGTACGAATGATTAAATGTATGATTTCAATAGCGTTTAACGGAAGGAACGGGACCCCCAACAACAATGTCATGGCCAGGGAACTCAATGGATAAATCAAGCACTAGCATGTATTGATGGAAAACATCAACGTACAGCATCGTTAATTAAGTAGGCCTTTTATAATACAGCAGCCCCATCACGAATCCTATATGTATTTAGCGCCACAAAACTTGAGATGGCGCTCGCACCAAGCGATGTCTATGCCCTCATCCGCACAACGAATTTGGCTTTCACCGTGTCTCCATTGTACTGGAATCAGAGATGACTATGGCCGTGGAAAATCAAAGAAGCATGCCAATTGTTTCTTTCATGTCAATTAATGATCATCACAACCATTTCTCTTAGAACTTTTTATTCAATTAATTAGCACACCTTAAAATACGGACCCTTATAGGGTTGTCCGGGAGGATGACTAGGATAGCCTAAAAAGTCGAAAAATAAAACAAAACAAAACGCGTCACAATGTTCATTATAAAGAGAACTTCGCTTGTTACAAAATTTTTGATATTAGGAACTTTGCATTCGTGTCTTCTTGAAGTTGAAGGCATGAACGCTGATCGATTCCGATTCGGGCCGTGTCGAGTGTTTGTCCCGTATCGGAATCGGCGACAATAGGCCGTTTAATGTGGTGCAAAAGTTACAACAAACATTAGCTTTACCTTTTCGTACAAAGCAATTACATTCAAATTCATCGAAACCTTATATTAGAAACATAATTTTCAAAATAATTCGCATTGAAATTCTAGAACCCGTAGTCGCCGCCACTTTGAATATAGACTTGGTCACCCTTGCACAAAGATTGAGCATTAATAGCAACACAACCTTGTGAGTATGTTAAATATTAAAACTATGAAACAAAGTCTAGATTGCATGAAAACATACCGAATTATAAGGCTTTGAATTCAATTTACCCTTTTTAATTCAATTAAAAACATAAACTGGGGATAGAAACAAATGTTACAATTTGTCACTTTAAAGACTTGTGAAAAATATCCAGTTGCCTTATGTGATTAAAATTTACCTGGCGCGCAGTCTTGGAAATGCCCCTTTTAAATACACTTGATGTCAAAGTCCGGTATACCATCGTTTGTTTGTTTTTTTTTTTAATTTCTCGTTGACATCAATTGCATCGTTTTATTGAGCCTGGGGGTGTAAAAATATTTCCAGGTGATCAGTGCAATGGGCCCACATGCGAGGCATGCGCACGTTTGGTACAACGTGTAACAGACCGCCTGCAATTATTTTTTTAATATAAATTACACAATATTTATTGTAAAATATTGTTACGAGTTCATTTTTGTTTGTAAATACTTGTGCTAAATCAGTGGATTCGTACAATACTGAATTTAAACAAACACTATTGCTACTTGCTAGTCGGTTGATACGACTGTAGGTGTGAATACTGGAATATAAGCTGAAGGCGTTTCTGGCGCTAATAACTCATAATATGACTGAATTATCTTGTGAATGTTTTTAAATGACATGACATCAAACAATATACGTAACTATTTTATTTTTCATCAATCTTAAAAGCTGGCTGCGGCCTCGGCCAACTTGCTCTACCAAAATATAAAAATCTAGGTGAGGCATTTTTAGTTAGGTGTTCTCTTCTTCAAGATGGTGGCCACCTTTTACAAATTGTGCATTGCTGGGTAGCAACTGAGAAATTGGCCGCAATATCGGGTAGCCCTCAAACAAACCAGATTTTCCAAAAATCTAGGTCGTTGACAGTACCTTTAGACTACATTTTTGGAATTGTTAATCAATTTGCTTTCAGAATTTTATGGTGGCTTTAGTCGAGCAGCGGCAGGGGGTAATGGTTTTGGGGTGAAAGGTGCGATTTTGCGACTTTTGCCCCCATTTTTCTTAGTCTGGTTATCAGTGAGAGTGGAAAGGTCAAAGCTACAAGAGAGAATAAAGTTTCTGTGATGTGAAATGACTCGAAACTTTTAATTCTTTGCATGCCGTTTTTGACAAAATGAAGAAAGGGTGAAGAGTCCATTGACGTGTGTTCTGATAGGCAAACATCTGTGAGAACTGTTCTATGTCCCCTTAAAACAAAGCGGAAACTGATATTGCGTGAGGTAAAATGGCTGGTCTTTCGAGTCCAACCCTGTAAAACCAAATCTTAGAAATATGTCGATAGTTAACCACAGAGGCGTAGAAAAATACTTTAGATCACAAGCAAGAATGAGCGATGTCTGGTACTTGCTGAGTGCTGTTGTCTGCCTGTCTCCAAGCAGCTGCCTGGTAGTTACCTCGTTGTATGTGCCACTGGACAGCGTCAGTCGACGGCGGCAAAGACTCATGGGAAACACCTTTGCCAAATAAGGCCACACGAGCTTTATCACAGACAGCATGATTGCGCGCACCATAAATATGGCACACAAACTATTCAGCCTGAGATGCCACCTTTGGTGCAAACATTTTCCTCCCAAGGTCTTCTGTGTCACAACCTGCTGTTGCATGTAACGCTGATAGGCTAGCAACCACGGAACTGGGCATTTTGTGGTAAATCTCATGAATTGGTACGTACAATGTACGTTGGTCTCTTCGTAATGCCTGATTCCATCCAAAGATGTGAACATTTCATTTTCCGGTGCACCAGGAGAACAAGGACGTCTGTGTCACGCGAGGAAACGACTACGGTGTCAAATTCTGCATTTGTTATGCAATGTAAGACAATGCGTTTGTCAGCTTCCTCATGGTTTGCCTGTAATGTCGAAAGGTAGAACTGTGGATCTGATGATAATATTTTCCTTTTGTAGCGACATCCCTGACACACAGTTATCGTTTTTCCAGGAGGATACTCTAGCACTAGCTGTTGAAACAAGACTTCTTGCAGATCTTGTTTGTTTTTTTTTTGCCAGCTCGATGAAACTCTGCCAGTTTTCTAGAAGCGGGACAGACAAATCATTCACTTGACGTCTGATGGAATGAATACTCTTTCTGCTCTTTTTAAGTGAGTTCAGTAATCCAGTTTCCCTCTCCGTGTCTACCGAATCTCTCAATTTTGAAAAAAAAAATCAGATGAACGCCAGCTTACGGATATATTAATGACAAAAAATGTACCTCTGCTACAAAACAAAACGATATTTATGGGTCGAAATAACTGAAAAATGGTAAAAATATAAAGACAATTTCCAGGGACTATCGCTAGACTATAGTGCTGAGATCCAGCAGGTGCCGAGACAAAGGCGACCGGCCACCAAACTAAAAAGTGTGTATCTTGAGCTGCTCGTGTACGTGGCCGGTCGCAAAGTTTCATACCTAGTTTAAACTTTTGGACGTCACTTTTCGGCTAAGGAGATGCCCAAAAAATGACGGTATATTCTTCTGGAGCTGCGTATCGGCTGTCAGAATTACACACGCCTTATCAACACCGTAACACCATTATTATCACGCAATTTCTTGACCTATATACCAAAGTAAGTTTTACACGACAACGTATTGTTCGTCGGGTAAAATGGCGGCTTGGAAACGCAGACGAAGGTGTGTCAAGAATGCTGCGTTCTGACAAGTCAGTTAAGCCGTCAGTCGTAATCTTGTCGATAGGTCATTTGGAACCTGCGTTCAGCAGACGCTAGGACCTACGCTAGGACCTAGCTAAAACATTGTCAAAGTCACGTGCTCTCAATTAAAGGGCACGGCAATATCTCACGTAATCACGCGAAGTCTTGCTTTTTAGTAAGGTCCTAGCGTTACTGAACGGGAGGCTGACTGTAGACCTAATTCACGCGGCGGACATTAAAATCCAAAGCGAGGCTCACTGCTATAAGGTGGCACTGAACAGTTAGACTGCGGCCGCGGCCAATTTGCACTGCCAAAATATTAAAATCTAGGGGTAGGCCAGGCTTGTGGGCATGTTTTGTTAGGTATTGTATGTAGACCAAGTGAATTTGGTTTGTTTGTATTTGTGAACATGCTGTGTAGCAACTGAGAATTTAGTTGACAGTACTTTTGGACCACATTTTTGGAATCAGTAGGAAATTTGCTTTCGGAATCTAATGTTGGCTTTAGTCGAGCATCGGCAGGGAAGTGGTGACTTGGGATGAAAAGTGCCGAGAAAGAACAAAGTTTCTGTGCTCATCTGTAAGTCTTGTGATGTGAAATGACTCAAAACTTTTCTTTATTTGCAGGCAGTTTTTGACAGAGTGAAGAAAGAGTGAAGCGTCCATTGACGTGTGTCCTGATAGTCAATTGTTTTCTCATGTATTTTTCTACGTCTCTGTGATTAATTATCGACACATTTTTAAGACCTAATATCCAGGTTGGACTCGAAAGACCGGCTATTTGACTCACTCAGTGTCAACTTCCGTTTTGTTTAGGAGGCACTGAATAGTTCTCACAGGGATTTGACTGAGACGTAGAAAAATACATGAGAAAACAAGTCAAAGCACCAAAGAGTTGTCTGACGAAAGGCTACAATATTTTTCCGAAAACTAAGTTCGTAACATGAGAAGTAAATACGACCAAACTGCGGCGATCGTAGTGTTACGGATGCTGAATACAGGGTTACGTTTCTTCTTGTAAATTGTTGATAAAAATTACATGTATTTCTACACGAAGCAGGTCCTCTGCTTATATTGTTGACGAGTTGAAGATATACTTGACACTGTCGGCTCATGTCATGTTGCTTCTATGTCCAAATGACATCTGGTTTAATTTGTTGAGAATAGCCTAGGTCCTCTGGTGTGGTAGGGACTACCGGGACTAACAGTTGATTCGTCATTGATCTGAAAGAATAACTGATGTTATTAATTTTTCTATTAAAATGAAAAAACAGGATCGCAATTGAAAATATAAATCATGTGACCATTTTTTAAATTAAAAAAATAAATACGAGCCCAGCTCCAGAAATCGCTTTGGCATTAAATCACGGTTATCATTCACTCCCTTACACAATTCACAAGTAATTATTTGACCATCAATTCTGCTTTCTTGGCTTTAACAGTTCTTACAGCTGTACGTCTATTTCATGTGTTAGGTTTCAAATATCAACCTGGACCAAGCTCAATTTCAAAATTAAAACACCTAGTATTTCGTTCGTCCAACTAAAGCATAACCTCGTTTTAGAGCTCAATTTCAGTTAACTGGACAGAGCAAGCATAGTTATCATGTTTTTTCCGGGGCCTCGTTCATCCGAGGGGGAAATACGTGCCTATGCGTAATTCTGAGAGGGGGATTTTTTCGCCGAGTGAGGGGGAATCTTCCTCCCTATCACCATCAATAGCACCCCTGCCCTGTTGCGAGCTCTCATAGCTGAATGTGTCTCAAGTAGCATTTTGTGCTCTTTCAAATTGTTATTTGTGTGCTTACCGGTGATTTGAACTTTGGAGTGAGCTTTTTAATCACTAGGAGAAATTTTTAGGCCTCAGGGGATTTTTCAGTATTCTTGAGAGGTAATAGGGCCGATGATCGGCCCCAAGATTGAGAGATTGAGGGCCCTGTCCTTTTTGGAAAGAAACATGCATCATCTTTCAACACGTAGTCACGAAAACATAGCCTGGTTGGCCGAATATACTCCGGTCGTTGCTATGATGCTCAGCAACCGAGATGCGACAGAATATAATCTAACTTTTCGAAAACATTGAATTTCATAAATTTTACACGGACATATTTTCCTTCGTCGCGGCGTATGGCAACGACCCAACGCTTCCGAATCTAAACGTCCTTAGGGATTGTAAAACAGACAGTTGGAGTGTCCCTATTTTTTCTAGCCGTTCCAGCAATACAAAATACAACCAGTATGCCGATAAGCCAACAGAGCTATCGTAGCTAGCCTCGTTTTGGAACGCGCCTCCTGTCGGCCTGAGTTAGGTCTTTTAGTCGATGCTTTAAGAATGATTCCATATAAAAACATACATGTATGAAAATGAAAACTCACTGTATACTCAAAATTTCATTCAGAGCTAATACGCTGTGCATGTGTTGGGATGCTGGCCCAAAGTACACTGCTGCAATATTTGCACTCAATGACCTTTGGTTACCGAGATATGACCTATTTGGCTATAAAGTCATATTGTGCATTTTTTCATGTCAGTAAAACTGCATTTTTTGAACGGCAAAAACAGACTTGGAAAACTGGTGACAAAGTTTGACATTGATGGTCATAAAGACTCATGTAAGATCAGTAAGAAAATGAAATTTGCAACTCATACATGTAGGTACAGTTAAATTTCCAGCACGGGACAAAACTCCGAGAGCACTTTTCAGGCCAGTCACAAGTGGCAAGATGTTGCTTAACCTGCATCCTACTGTATACCGGAATATATTTGAAGTTGAAATTCTCTGTGTAGACACTTCTAAGATTGAAATTTGATAAAATGCTTTTAAAAAACTTGTTTCCTACATATTTAGTGCTAAACGTGGCCCTCAAATTTGGGCATTTTTGTGATGTGGTCTTACCTTGACTGACAAAAGAATTGAGGCTACTCTTTTAGTTTAGAGATATCACCTAAAATATATGATCTAATATCAACAATGCAATATGACAAAAATTTGAATTTCACTTTTGAGACCCCAATTTTTTTAAACAATCCATGCTTTGTTTAACTTTACCAATAGTACTTTACACTTCGAGATTACATGCACTTTCTGTCACTGCAAAGAATATGGAGGAATTTCCTTCTTGTACATTTGGTTAATTTTCTTTACATAAATGTGATCGCTTAGGAAATGTGGCCTTCATTAGCTGTGTTAAAGGCGTCAAAAGTCATCTGAGGTCGTGCAAAGTGCCACAGAAGATTAAAAATATATCAGAATTACAGGTGATTCTTGCCAGAGCTAGAGATAGGAGGTTGAACTGGAAAACCAATGGAAATGCGCCGTTATATATTTTACACATCGACATGAGTTTGGACTTAGCTTTAGACAAAAAGTGACGTGCTGTTATCCAGAACACTCAGCATATTGTCAGAGGGATAAACCAGGAACAATCAAAACAGGATCTGATGTCATCTCTCACCCCACACCAAGTTTTGGTTGTCATGGATTTGCAATGAAGTTCATACCCATCAGTTTCCGTGAAGCACAGTCCGACTGATTTGGAAAAAAGGATCTCATGGCACGTGGCGGCTTGTATCACAACGGAAGGTGAAATCCATCAGGTAAAAATAAATCCTAAATTAGTATTCAAGGTGTTACAAAGTAATTCTCAGATGTGCTCAATATTAAACAGAAAGCCAGTGATGAACAATGTCGTTGCCTTTACCTCTTTTTAGTATATTGATTTACTGTAACAGAACAAGATACAGGGATTGTGCACTTAATATCTAGTCTTTTTCTTGCCATTTTCCAACAAAAGCTTGACAGTGATGCATTCTTTGTCTCTTAGTAGAGTTTGCACACAAACTTTCATTTTGACTGAAGCCATTTTGTACTCAGTTATGGATAACTTTCATATCTTTGTGAAGGGGAAACTTCCCCCCTGCCTAGAAATGTTTTGAATGAGCTACTGATATAATAACCGTGTTGAGACGAACACTGTTTGAAGTTGAGTGGTGTGACTGCGGCTTAGGCGGTAATAAGATATAATAAGGTAGTTCTTTAAACTAGCTGACCTATTTGAGTTACATAATTGTTGTATTTCAGGTACATACTTACATCCATACTCTAGATGTCTGCAAACAAGACTTTTTCATTGTTTGCTGTTTAACGCTAGATGTGCTAAGGCAGGTGAAAGCTAGGTATCCACAAATAACGGAAGCTTTCCTACGCTCCGACAATGCCAATTGTTACCATTCAGCCGCCCTTCTCATTAGTTCTACATATCCGGTAACACCGGTATCTCCATTCTGCGCTACGATTTCAATGAAAGTCACAAGGGAGAAGACATCTGTAGCAAGAAAATCGCACCCTTGAAGTCCCATATTGCCATGTCAATGAAGTCAACAACGTTCAAAATGCAGTCGACCTGAAGCATGCGCTGGAGTCTAGAGGAGGTGTCAAAGGCTGTTATGTGTCGGCCTGTAGTGTGAATGCCCCAAAGGTCCTTCCCAACACAGTATCCCAGGGATAAGTTTGCTGCCAAACTTTGAGTATTCCGCCGATGGCATTCGAGCATGGAAGGCCTATAGAGTAGGGGAGGGAAAACGTCATCAAACACGTTGCCTCGGAAAAGTCTTGACCTTGCAACGCTCGAGTGTTTAACAACTCCAAGGGTTGAGTCGGGGCTGGTATCCCGTGAACGTCATACGAAGTTCACATGCACACACTATGGGTGCTCAAAATCTTTTCCTACAGATGCTGGGCTAAATGAGCACTTGGATGTTGGTGATCATTCATCATCCCTCCAGATCGAGACTCAGTTCGACCACATTTCAAGACAATCTGAGATGTTATCTACTACCACAGCTGTATCATCACCTGAGTTGTCTGCCGTTTACGTTGCTGATCAAGTCGTCGCAGGATTGGGCCCTGAAAAGTACTAGAAAAGCGGTCTGCTTGCCTGAGAAGGTAAAGACTTAACCCAGTGATATATTTTCTGAAGGTGAACAGTCAGGCAGAAAACAACAGCCAGCTGAGATTGTAAAGATGATGCGAAAAGCCAGGAATTAGCAAGGAAAAGTTTTAGCCTCTGAAGAGTAGCTGTCGAAGCAGCAAATTGCTGGATTTTTCTCCCGTATGGCTGCTGCGTCTCGAATCGAAAATATTCAGAATATTGAAGATGCTGATGCTGCTGCTGCCCACGAGTTTGCCTCAAAGAATGAGTTGGAGCTTGAAGTCATGAATGAGTTATCATCATAAACTGTAGGAAATTATGAACATGTTTTAGTTGCTGTCTATTCTTATGATATTGTTGTGGTCATCATTATTGTAGCTAGGGTACTGGAGTCCACCGAAATTAGGGAAAATGGAAGACGCAAGGGCTTCCATGGGGAGAGATTTGAGTGGTGGCAGTTTAGGGGAAATAACCCAAGCCACTGATGGTTAACACTGAAATCTCTTGACAGTTTTTACTAGCGTTTTTTGTTTTATGTTCAGTTTGAGACTCGTAAAGCATACTTTTTACATGATTGATTCTATTGAAACTACTGAGATTTTTTAGGTGTGATTATCTAGTTTTTAGATACGTCTATCTTAGACATGTGTACTGAGCAAAATAAAAGGACTTTGTGTTTCAGTAGCTCTTGTTTTCTTCAAACAAAATGCAGTTTTTTGAAGTTTTGTGTAGAAATGCATCATACACTAAACCTAGCATACCTTCAAGAAACTGTGTTTTTGAGTCCGCCGCATGAACGGAATTTACATATTGTGAAACTTTTAGCTGGAAAGTCGCAACAACACCCAATTGCTTAAATACTGGTCTGGAAAGCTGGTATCTTGGATATCACTGAAAGTATTATGTTTTCAATCGCAAATGTCCGTACCTGTTATTTTTCTGAAATTGAAAATTCCATTGGCGCACTGCTACCATGCTCGGCCGCTTTTGTGTTGTACAAGAAGCATTGCGTGACACTTTGTATGTCCAATAACACGACACTTCTGCTCGTATCCACCGTCCTCTTCTCACTTGTGATCTCGAAGATCTTGATAAGTTTTAGTACGAACTTTGCTAATAGTTTGAGAGGACTTTTTCAAGCGCATATACAGGGCTTTGTCCGTGAAGTCTGAAAATGGACCAACATGCACTGCAGGCAGTGCGAGGGATTCTTAGTCAATTACGGTGTTTGAAAACTGGCCAAGCAATGGGTAACGGGCACCCTTAATGAGAATAAAACCTGCCTCTCTAAAGTCTGAGATGGTGGTGGGGTTGTATTGATAACTCATAAGTAGATCAAAATTGTCTTGTTTGATTTATGTAATCCTATAACAAATTTTTATTTTTGCACCGGCAAAACTGTATATCCGCGAAGAAAAAATCTCTCATACAGCTTCCCATGATCTCCTTCGTCACTGACATGGCAAAACGAAAGATATTTGTTCTATTTGGCCTCTTGGTCGATAGATAATTGCACAATCGAGTAGCGTCTCCTAGAGTCTTTTAATCAAACTGAATGTCACAGATTGGCAGAAAAGTGTGTGAGTTAAGTAATAAACTGACTGCAAAAATACTATAAAAGACACAAGATTTTTTATGCTTGCGTTGGCTGAACAAAGACAGAAGATGGAAGTTAACTCATGTTCCAAAAGAATCCGATATAGATTTGGAAGAGTGATAAAAATGCGTAAACATGGCCTTAATAATAAGCAGTGAAAGTAATATTTTTGTAGGCTGAAATGGGAGGACATAAAAATCAATAAATCAATCCCAACTAGTTTTTTGTATGTTTTTCTTTCGTCTTTCTGCTATAAAGTTATTTTTTCAATAGCGTGAAGCAATGATGTGCTGTTGCTGACGAAAAGTCACCTACTTCCAAGTAATACTGGTTGATATTTTTAGAAAAAGTACAAAGTGGTCGTAAAAAGGGTTAAGAAAACTCGGAAACTCTTAAAAATCCAGGCAAATGTTTCGTTTGACAGGGCCAGCTGGGCCCAATTGCATAAAACTTGCTATCCGGCGTATAAGCTCTTATCCGCCGGATAGTTATACAGACTTTTATGCAACCGGGCCCTGATGTGCTAAGTTTAAAAAAATGGTGATTTTGCATATGTATAGCCCACCATTGAACTAGTTCTCCACCACGTGCTGTAAAGGCACGCGCTATGCACGCTCAAATCAGTCAGTTCCTGGACTCGTTTGTGCATACAGAAAATCGCGTTTCTGGATGCACATGTGGTAAAAATGTGTTTGTTGTACATTTATTTTACCTTGAGTGTTTTCCTTACAGGTGAGTGTTGCGTTAGCCAACGGTTTTGCATCTGCGTTCAGCCCAATGCCCGTTAATGTTAAGTGAACTCAACTTACCGTTCGCAAATAGCGGATATCCAGCGCCAACTCGGAGAAACTAAACTGGCGCCTATTTAAAAATTCGCAGTCTGCCTTACAATCATTACAGCATAATTCGACCAGAGCTAGAACTGAAACACCGATTTTGGTGATCGTTTGCTGTTTCTTACTCTCTAACGACTTGTCCACGATCACGGTGATTTTTAGACACCAAAATTCACCAAATATTTAATTCGTTGCAGGCATACCAACACATTATAAATTTGCAGCTTTGACTGTCAAGAACAGTTTGTGAACAATTGGTTTGAGCATCCGATTCCAGTATCGTGTGAACAATCAACTATGGGTATTTACGAACCCTACAAACAAGTATTTACCCAGATTTCTTGATCTCAAACAAGACAAGGCTCTTTAATAAAGTCTTTGTATATATTTTATATACATTTATTGGCCATATATATATATATATGTGTGTGTATATATTTATATATATATATATATATATATATATACTTATTTATTTAATTATTCAATAACTAGGTCTCCAGCCCTTGTTACAATCAAATCATCAAATACAATACAGGTAAGTGTCAAATACTAAAAGTAACACGAACTCTTCTTCGCTTGAATGCGAAATGAACATTTACCATGTAAAATTTTTTTCCTCCATAGTCATTCTTCTAGCTCTATGCAGGCAAATACCGTTTCTTACGGTCATCGTAGAATGTACATTCGGTAACAAAATGAAATTCTGACTCGACATATGTCCTATCACAAAGAGGGCAAAAACTTTCTGATCTGCTAAGTTTCATGTGTCTACCCTTTTCAATCAGTAGTGCATGCGCTTAACATCTTACTCATACCATATCAGATCTAACATTCACATTGTTAATTACATCTAAATAATTTTCAAAATAAATATTTAACTTAAAAGTTCTGTAAGTTTCCAGCTTAATTGAATTTTTCAAAATATCTTGCCATTTTTTACTCATCAACATCTTTGCATCTCTGTTTAAAAAGTGATATGAAGCTTTCTCGAAAGCTACAAAATGGTTGTACCGTGTTTCTCCAAAACCAAACTGAAATAGCAATTTTTTAGCAACATTAACCTCCAGTGCAAACCAGCCCGCTGTACATTTCCAAGCATGAGGATACTAACAAAGCACTTTGGCACCAAAGAGAACTGCTTATACGTTCTCAAGCCCAAAAATTCTCTGGGATCCCAATCTATAAGATGAACTTTTTGTGCGGCGATTGTCCGTATTTTGATCCTGTTATGGATACAATTAAATTTACATTGAATCTTACATTTTGCTCTTTCAGATATTGTTGTTTCTGCCCTAAGTGTGACTTCAACTCCTGAAGTGATTGTTGTCAATGGTGGGAGTGCCACGTTCAGGATAAGTTATGTAATGGGGAGTGGTGAAACTTTTTCCCAAATTACTTTTAAAAGGCCTCGTTTACGTTTGTTCGATGCCCCCGTCAATGTACCACCCAATATAACTCATTGGAACGGAAGTTTTCTCGGTGCTTATAAAACTCGTGGTTCTACTGACTACTCTCACGGGAAAACTAACTTCACGATCACTTTGTCACAAGTTACACCTGATGATGAAGGCAATTACACTGTGGTTGTGAGACCTGTCAACGGCGTGGAGAAATCTTCAATTAGCAAGCTTGTCGTGGATAGTAAGTAATGTTTTTGTGGTGTAACTATTGTAAATATTTAATTATTTCGCAGCAAAATAATTGCGAAAATTTGCCATTTTACAAGGCTGACTAACTTCCTGCAAATAATGAAAACTAATTGTTATCTCAAACCATAATTAGTGAGCTCCGTTCTAACTCATGTATCAAAAAGCAGGCTATTTCAACTAGTGAAATCTGTTAAGGAAAAAGATCAGAGATTATATAATTTTTTCTTGATACAGTGTACGTGTGCCATTATTATTATTACGTTGTCACCTTTTAAAGTCAGAATATTCTTTAGAAATGAACATTCATAACAAAACATTCGGTCGATTTTATTATTAAAATTGAAGGCGGCCATTTTGTTTTTGATCGGTAATATTGCCTGAATGCCACAGTTTAAGATTTTTATTTGTGAAGTTTGTGAAATAAAATGCATAATCCAGAAACAGGTAGCATCCTAATTCCAAAAGTGCGAGGACTTCAATTGAATTGTCATACTCCACGGATCGTTTCCTTTCGATATGGTGTTCAAAACACTTTTTTGTCCACAAAAACACATTTGACTAAAGAGCTGTGGATGCAAAAGATACAAATATCGACGCTTTTTAAATGTGAATTGTACGTGATGTGACGTCACTTTTGCGTGATTTGTCATGACAGACAAGCAAACAGTGTGCAAGTACGGGTGCCTTTGTATCACTTTTCAGCTATTTTTAGCACGGTTAGTCTCAGCGATGGCCTGTTTCGTTTTTGTGGTGTTTTGTGATTTTTTAATGCTCAATCTTAAAGTCTACTTTTTATTAGATTTGCAAACGATATTACTAAGCAATACTACCGTTAACATGTGCGCTCACAATTAAGTGGCTACAGCACATATCCTAAAGTTTTGTTAAACCGGACCGCTCTTTAGCCGAACAGTTTTGTAACACCACTAATTCGAAGATTGAAAGCAATGAACATTAAATTATGGACAATGCAACCAGTTCCGTTACATCGGCTGATTGCCCAGCGACCTATACCAAACCATAGTCATTTTGGAAACGCAGCTATTTTTGACAACGTTTCGGTGCACACTTCTTTGTATGCATCCGCATTTTTATTATGTGGGTGCATATTGTCGTCATCTCTGTTTTTGCCTCCGGCGTCCAGGTGTCCGTCGCCCGGGATCCGGCGTCCGCATCTGTACCCTCTAACACCTCATAGGATCTTGATCAGATTGGGCACAGGCATTAATTTTCTATAAAGCTGACAACAGATGACGACGAAACTTGGACGTTTCCGACTACAGATGTGACCTTAGTCGCACTTTTGTTTTTTTACGTTTGCCTCCGTATCTTAAAAGGTCCTTAACGGAATTTCATGGAAGTTGGCGCATAGGCATCCATTAGTAAGATGACGCTATCGTGGCGTTTTCGGAAGGATTCGAGGTCCTTTGCGCCACCTAGCGGCCATTTTTATTTTTTGGAGTCTGTTTTTTGGCCTCGTTCCCTCTATCCACCAAACCACTGTATGAATGAGCACATGTTTTCTTGGTGTGACGAGTACAGTTGATGATTTCCCAACGACTTTAACTACTGTGGGGCCTGCTAGTGGCAGTTTTTGCACACATAGCTGTATCTCCTAAACTCACAGCAGGATCTTAATTAAATTTAGCAACTGTATTGATATGAAGTTGACAACGTGCCCCGTACTGGCCTTTTTACGCTTGGGAGATATCTTTAAGAGGCTACGACGCTATCCCGTTTTCAGATGGCTTCGATGTTTTCTGTACCATGGCCATTTTATGGTACTACTAAACACCTCTAAAAGCATACTTTTGCTGTTTTTTTTTTCGTTTGGATCTGTATATGTCAAACCATGCAGAGGATCATGATCAAAATTGACAGCTGTTCCTACTGAAAAGAAAATGAATGAAGTGTATTTTCAAACAGGTCCTAGTACCTTAGTGACATTTGTTGCATCTACGGCTATATATACTAAACCGTTACAAGATGTTTTTAAATTTTGCAATTATTGTATTCCAGTTAACTTTACAACAGATCGATGTACCCGACTACTGCTGTGGCAGTTTGTTTTTTCTTCTTTGCCTTCGTATCTTTAGAATTTTCTGACGGATTTTCGTAAATTTTGAGAGACGGCGTCACCTTCCCATTTTTGGATGAGTTCAATGTACATGTATTCTGGGCCATCCAACGGCCTCTTTCATGATAAAAATAAGCAATCTTAGTTGCATACCATTTGCGGTGCAGTTGTCGCGTATTTGGATGAATTGGACATATAGCGGCTGTTCTTATAATCATGGAACTTTGCGCATGGGTTTCTATTCAGGAGACGACGACGTCTTCTCATTTTACAGGGAGGTTGACGTATTTTGTGTCATTCGGTGGCCATTTTAAAAGATTTTGGCATTACACTCTCTATCTATCAAAGCAAGGATCATTATTGACATTTGGAGTAGTGTTGCTGAGGAGAACACCGAGGCTGCTGTTGATTTTCAGACGTGATCTACTCTGTCCTCTCTAGTGGCATTTTTGCGTCCATGTCTGTATCTGCCTTTCCCTTTAAAAAACTTTCTGAAATTGGATGGCAACAGGTGACGGCCAGTTTAAGACCAATCCATGTGCATCTGTCCACCCTAGTGGCATTTCTATTTTTCACGTTTGCCTCCATAAATTTAAAGTTTCTTAATGCTTTTTCAGGAAATAGGGCAAACAAAGTTTGTTATGAAAATAACTGCATCTTTCCTTTTTGTGATAGCCTCGACGTATTGTGCACCATTTAGTGGCCATTTTAATTATTACTGTTCTTCCAATTTCATCTCATTCTAATTCTTACCCTTACATATCATTGGGTGCAATTTTCAATCAGGTGACCCCTTGATTATGGGGCCATATACGTTATGAACATAAGAAAGATTTTAACACGATCCCCTGTACTCATTCTAACAGCACTAGGCTCACTAAGTTTTCATGTTTCATTTCCATTCACTCACAGTAAGTTTACGCTACTTGGATTACCATTTAGAATACTTACTGTAAAACTGCTTTCAATTATGATTTTCAGAAATCGTTACGCCAACTGGAAAAGCTGGAGGTATGTCGATATTTTTCTCTAATTCAACTAAATTGCTGGACTTGTCAGTTCGAAGACTATAACTCTATTAATAAACAGAGAATTTTTATTTCTCTTTTTATTTTCAAATTTTGGGTCATTCCTACTTCGTTGTTTTATAATTTACTCTTCTTTTCTTCTTACAGAGTACCTTACGCAACGCATAGACACTGTACATGTACGCGGTTACTTGAAACTTTTAGTAACATTCTTTCTTCGCAATTATGACCTTAATAACAACCCCCCCAAAAAAAAAATAAACAGTAGTCGGTGCTGTGACTTCAGCATCAAATTTTATTTTAAAGAATTTGTCCGGTGACTAATTCTTTTGAAGAGACATTGACTTCATTTCAGGCTACCAGTTTACAGTTTTAACAGATTTAAGTGTATTTTTGGGCCAGGCCTCTCATGCCTTCTATGAAATAAGAAGATGTAGCTGAACATGACATAGAACTATGATAACGTTTCTATGAAATGTTTATATTGTTGTAAAAATGCTTCACTCGTGACATCACGCCGCAACTGTACTCGTGTAATTTTGACAGGTTGAACTTTTGACCAGCCTTGATTACTGTAAAAGATGATTGACTGTTAGACATAATTGATGATCTATTGAAAATAACTAACCCAGAAAAGTGTTTTGATGCACAGATGTGACAGCGTGACAGTAAATTCAAATAAGAAAGACATTTGGCTTTGTGTCTATTGCTTATGCCATGAAATTATTATAGGGAAATCAAAAAGATTGTGGAAAAAATGATAAGCCTTCGCACCATATATAATTCATTGTATACAGGTGGCTCTCAGCAGTCACATGACATCATGTTCACTTCCAATTTGCCCAATCTTAGAACATTCCCATAATATGCAGTGTACACCATATTTCTGAAATGCACATGTACATCATCGTGACCTTTCACATTCTTTTCCATTTACTTCGGATAACTCAGAATAGAAACTTGGCTGTAAAATGTACTTACACCTGTAATAGATTCCTCCGACGCTTCCAAACTTAAATTAACTTGATATGTCCAAAGCTGCGATAGATACATGTACATGTATGGCAACAGGTGCTTGAAACATCGTATCCTAAAAGTAACTTCTCCAATCATTTCACAACTTTCTCACTTATGAAGAACAAAAGTAGAGAGATAGACAGTTCAATTTCGTTTTATCTCTTTTGAAACGTTTGCACCTACATGTACATGTATACAATACAGTGCCACTGTTTTTTTCTTGCATCTGTGCTCCCTAGTGGCATTTCTATTTTTCACGTTAGCCTCTATAACTTTGGAGTTTTTGATGCTTTTTCAGCAAATACGGCAAACAAATTTTGTTATGGAAATAACTGCATGTTGTTTGTTATAGCTTCGACGTATTGTGCACCAACTAGTTGCCTTTTTAATTATTACTCTTCTACCAATTTCGTCTTATTCTAATTCTCAGTGTTTTTTCTTCCCATTCAGATTTTTATTACCCTTACTTCGACTCGCTTACCATAATCTTATTCATTGTAGTGGATATAATCATAGGATTTTCACTGATTACAATGTTTTGCTCCAAAATGCAATAGAATGATCTGAAAGAGGTTAATGGATTCATTTCGCCAAAATTATTCTACAGGTTTTATATCAACTCTTCGATTTTCTTTAACGTGTACATGTAGGCACTACAGAAATCGATCAGAAATTTACTTGGAATTACAATCTGATCATGTGAACCGAGTTCCTGAGTCAATGGCTATCAGGTGGATGAGTAATTTTTGAGTTACACTCATCATCATTCATTCGTTTTCCATTGCTGTGGCAACTGTCAGACAACGCCAGTTGATGAAGAAATCGTAAAAGTTGTCAAGAAATCGACAAGGTTGTTGGAAAACTTGATAAAGAAATGAAGCGTGACAACTTAGACAGAAGAAAAAAATGTATTGTGGAGCATGGAGGTTTAAACCTGTATACATCAATCGTGATGTTTAGGAGGGTGCATAATTGCAATACAAAAGTCGAAATCCTCATGGCTACAACAGAGCCTTGGATAAAAGTATGCGACAAGTGGCCTACAGACCGTTCCAAATACGGGTGCACGGTCACTTAGGACGAACAGTCCGTGTTGTCATTCCAGCATGCGCAGTAGCCTGCATCAGAGTTTTCTACCTTCCGCCAGGAAATGAGCAGGACTTTTGAGTTCCATGGATTTTCTTAATAGTTTCATCCATTTATAGATATCAACAATTGTATGAACCCTGGAATGCCAACTCCTACACATGACCTACTGTATGTATAATTAAAACTTGTTACT
Source organism: Phoronis australis (assembly GCA_002633005.1). Lineage (NCBI taxonomy): Eukaryota > Metazoa > Phoronida > Phoronidae > Phoronis > Phoronis australis. The sequence goes on along the minus strand of NMRA01000362.1, from coordinate 18,517 downwards.
CGGGAACAAGCCTTTTCGGATGAGTTGCAAAAATTGTAGTGACAAATTACATAGAAAGAACAAACATCATAACAAACGATTGCAATCGCAGCGCAACCTCAGTGGCATGACATTAAAGTTGGCATTTCATGAATAGACTTCTGTGGTTTTAGAATGGTAAATAATTGAGGCTGCGAGTAGCATGGTCATCAAACTTGTTACTTATAATACCATGGTCATGACAAATGTAATTTAACTAGGACTATATTATAAAACTCTAAACTATCTATCAGTTAAACATACATGTATGGTTTACCTAGGTAAACAGACGAATTGGTCTCATTGAAGTCTAGTTTGTGTGCTTGAAGCGAGCGCATTGAACAGCATGGCTGTTACATAAGTCTGGAATCCGGGCCATTGTCTGAAGTCGCGACTGAATCTCTTGCTCTCCTATAAAGTAGAACTCTTTAAATTGGTTGTGCTTCATTGGGAAATTTAAAAAAAGTTAGCATTAATGCCGCAGTAAGCCTCTAAATAACTCTGACTTCGATGAAATATCTCATTGTCACTGGATTCAATTTAGCCAGTTGTACTCTAATTACATGAGATATTAACGAACACGACACAGGAACCACTGAATCTCAACACAAAAGCTCCAGTATGCAATAGGTTTAGATGTCTATGACATGGTATGAAAACACATAAAGGATGCACATGGGCTGGAAGTCGGAAGTCTGAAAGGAGTGCTTAAATGTACCACTCACTCAAAAAATCCCCAAATATGTTCAAATCCTGTGCAAGTGATTATTCTGTGTACAATTTGGATGATACTGTCACGCGAAAAGACTGACGACCCAAAAAGTTACCTTTTCACCCCCACTTAAGGAAGTCTTCCTATACCGACCAACTGAAAGGGACAGCAACAGTTGAGTACAAATCAAATATACCTAAAAAGCTATGCCACAATATTTATAGTCATTGTATTGAAGAAACGTCATTGAAATATTTCCAGGGGCGGAACCAGGATTTTGAGTAAGTGGGGCCAGGTCACAGTATTAGCCCGTTAGACATTCGCAGCCCCGAAATGTCAAACGGAAACTGGGTGAAATTTAGGAGAGGCCATGCCCCCGTCTGAATCCGCCACTGGTTTCAATATAAGAACATAATATATCTCCGGGCAAACGGGACAGCCAAGTGCCACACACAAAAGATTTTGCACAATTTCCAGTACTGGTACTATAAACACTCTGGCATTGCTATCTGTACCACTATCAAAAAATCTCAAACATTGGTAGTGACTGTCAAATATGTGACGGAAAGAAATTCCAGTCCTGTTCATTGACAAAGCAGCCAGTCTGAATTTATCTGGACAACGGATCCATGATCTTTGTCACGACATCCTCCTTGAACACAACTGCAGAACCAGAAGTCGGCAACGGAGGGGCATCAATTTCTAAGTGAATTTCAAGATCTCCAGCATCTCTTTTGTTTCGCACTAAGTGCAAGGTGTTCTCCCTTACTTAATTTACATACTCTGAAAAGCACAACAGCAGCAGGAGCAATTCAAAAGTAAAATAAAAAAACATTTTGAATCCAGAGTAGTCCATGATTAAAGTAAAACACGACAATATCTAAGTGTTCACCTACTTTTATAACCTTCAAGCAAATGCCAAAACTAAATTGTAATCCTGTTTTTGAAAGAGATTACTTTAGTAATCAAAAATCAAAATCTTAGAATTCATTTAACATCATGTTTTACTTTATTCACAGTCTGAATTCTTTTCAAAATTCATGCATCTTTTGAGATCAGTATTCTTTACTTTGGCTTTTACTGAGTTTTACTGATCCATTTATAACTAAGTCTTCAGGGAAAAACAACAAATTTGAAACACTTGAAAAGAAAATTATGGTGATAGTGAAAAAAGATCGTTATTGTTCACGCATATTAAAAGCGACATGAATTCTTAGACATCAAAATTATCAAGGTAACTTACCTTTTTATAAGACCAGCTTCAACCTTCATGATGTGTTTGTCGTCGGAGCAGCCGTCTTCAAAACGGTCGGAGCATATTTCGGCTCCGACAGATGGCTGACTCGACAGTCATTTTCCAAAGACGAGCAGTGGACACGAAAACGTGCAATTACGCGGCCAGATGCTTGTTTTTTAGAATCTAAATGGGCTCACGCCTTCCACCTGGGTGGTCTTAGGACACTTAGAGCACACACACCGATGCACCATTGCTAAAACACGCCAAGATTGAACTGTCTTTGTTCCTCGTGTACTGTGATATACTGTACTGGCGGTGAACTGCATTGTGGGATATGATCCGGTTTGTATTTCCCAACAGCATGTAACGGTGTCAAAGGTCAACTTTTCGCGGATTTTTTTGTATTCGCTTCTTATGATAACTAAAAAACAATTATACGATAATTTGAATAAAACACATCTAAATAGCATTACCTTGAAGTTATTATTGCAATTTGACATACTTGAACCTTCTAATTACACTTTAAGTGCAGTTTCCTGTTGATTTTCAGACTCTCAGTAAGCTAGTACTATAAAGTTTTTAGGGAGAGCGTTCATATTCATATTGGTTCAACAACTTGCCAATCAAATCCCATTGAAAATACGGGTGTGACTCAAAGTGAACTATAAGAAACCAAACGGGTACAGCCGGTACAGTACATTTCTTTCAACTACTATTGCTGGGATTTTTGGGATTGTCTCTTCAAATTTCATGTACAGCTTGGTGCTGTGTAAGTACTCCAAGAACGTACACGTAGTTTCGATTGGATCAACTGAGCCAAGTTTTCTGATCAATTGTTGTGCAAAAAGGATTTTGATATACACTATAGACCTTTAAAATTCATGTACATACATTTGCCATTCATTAAGAACTTTTAGTAACAATGTTGGAGGTAGTTGGGTGCTATTTTGGGATCATTAATTGCAATTTTCTGTTGAATATCAGACTTTCAATCAGGTAGTACATACTTGTTTCACTATAGACATATTTCACATCTACTGTTCTTCGATCATTCACTAATCAAATTTCATCGATACTATTGTTAACACACATGATGCACTCAGCGGGAGAACTTCTCGCTAACACTGGCCACGGCTCAGATTCCCGTAGCCCCAGACATTTTTTATGCCTATTCAGCCCTCCCTTTGCATTTATGTGAATCTGATCTGATGAAGAGCAAACGTAATATCCAGCTCTACTGTCTCAACAATGACAGTTGCTAATACACCCAAAGTGGTTTTCTGTGGCATTTGCACAGAGTTACAAACTTTAATTGTGGAGAGTAGTTTTCACTTGCTACATTTAAGTATAACAAAATGACTAAAAAGTTAATTTGTGGTTATCTAAACAAGGCGCCACTTCTCCTGTTTTCGTTATGTGATTTTTAATACTCCAGTCTAATTGTTTATTGTTGATATCTTTTCATGTTGTTTTTAAACCTGAAGTATCAAGGACATATACGTGAATAGTCTCTCTGATTAAGTTTGACACAATGATTGTGTCAGAATATAGTCTGACAGTAGTTTTAGTTGTATTGTTTTGTTTTGTTATTCTGTTTGATTGGCATGACCCCTGAGTTAAGTACAGTGGTGATGTAATTTATTTACTCCAGTATACTGAGGAACTTTCTAGAAGACTCTAGCATGACAATGATTAATGCAATCTGGAATATTTTTGAGACTAGTACATGTTTGTAGGATGGTTGAGTAGATTCAGGAAAGTTCTAGAATGTGATGGAAATGATGAAAAGTTCCAGAACAATGCATCAGGCTATAAATACACAAGCACTTTTTTGTGTTAGTCAGATCAAGTCCGTTCAAGAGAGATCTAATCTATTCAAGAGGAGATCAAGTCAGTTCAAGAGAAGATCAAGTCAGTAAATTAGAAGTTCAAGGAAGTTAATCAGGAGAACTACAGTTGAGTTGCAATGAAGAGAATCAGCAGTTACAGAGTTATAGAGAGCCAGCCATAGAGACAGCAGTTTATTGAATCGAAGAGTGTAACAGTTGCTGATCGTGTCTCAGAAGTTCATCACAAGTCAAGGCTTCGTAGCATTGGCTGGAGCATAAACAGACATTACGTCTGACGTTTTGTTTGATTAGGCTTGTGAACATACGGTCGGGATTAATAAAGGATTAACTCGAACCAGTCTTCAGTCAATCGTCGTACCGAAAGCTATTAGCACCGGTATGTAACAACCTGCGCCCACCCACACACGGGGAAAACGTGACAGATTGTCAAGATGAAGAACCTTGATCCCAAAAAAACTCTTTAGTGTGGTCAGTTGAACAGTAACGATTGTCGTAAGTTTTACTGTGGCATGACCACTTGAATGCTGTCATGTACGTTCTGAACACAAGAAAGATGTCAGCAATACCCTCTGTACTCATTCTGTCAACAATGGGTTCACTAGATTAAGTTTTCATGTTTCATTTCCATTTACTCACAGTAAATTTACGCCACGGGCTACCATGTAGAATACTTACTGTAAAACTTCTTTCAATTGTGATTTGCAGAAACCGTTACACCAACAGGAAAAACTGGAGGTATGTCTGTATTTTTCTCTAATTCAACTTTGTTAAATGAACAGGTAGCCGCTAATAGTAAGCAGATAAAACATTGTTTGTCGCATTTAGTTCAAACGTGTCCTCCTAAACTGCGGGACTGATCAATTCGAAGATTATAAATAAACAGAAACTTTTGTCAGTTTACATTTTCAAATTTTGTGACATTCCTATTTTGTTGTTTTATATTTTTCTCTTCTTTTTCCTTACATAGTACTTTAAGCAACGCAGATACGCGGCTACTTGAAGCTTTTAATAACTGTTCTTTTTTCGCAATTATGAGAGTAACTACAGTCCCCCGCCCAAACAGTAGTCGGTGCTATGACTTCAGCACCAACATTTATTTTTAAAGATTTGTCCGGTGACTAAATCTTTTGAAGTGGCATTGACTTCATTTCGGGATATCAGTTTGCTGTGTACAAATTTAAACATATTTCTTGGTCAATCATCTCATGTACAATATGATATAAGAAGATGCAGCGTAACAAGACACATAACTACGATAACGTCGCTATGAAATGTTTAAATTGTTGTAAAAATGCTTCACTCGTGACAGCACGCCGCAACATTACTGTACTCTTGTAATTTTGACAGGTTGAACTTTTGACCTGCATCAGGTGCACCTCATGAAAATAAAGAAATGTTTAGATATTCTGCTTATTACATCAAAACCTGGTTCACTTTAATTGTCTGAATACCAACACTGATTACTCTAAATAATGATTGGCATTGGTCGAAATTATTGGTGACCTATTCAAGATAACTAACTTCCTCAGAAAATTGTCTTGATGCACAGATGAGACAGATTCGAAGAGTAATTTCCATTTGGGAAGACTTTTGGCTTTGTGTCTACAGCTTATGCAATGGAATTATTAAAGGGAAATCAAAAAAGATTATGCAAGTAGGGATAAGCCTTCGGAGTATAGATAATTCAGGTTATACAAGTACACCTATGCATAATGTTTGGACAGAAGTAGCTCTCTGCAGTCACAGGAGATCATTTTCACTAACTTCCATTTTGTTCAATCTTAGCACGTTCCCAATATCTATTTTTGAAACGCATATGTACATCATTGGAGAGTTAAAAAAACGAAATCGTGACCTTTCACAATCATTTCCATTTACTTCGGATATCTCAGAGTAGAAACTTGGCAATGAAATGCACACAATGGATTCCCCCAAAGCTTCCACAAAAATGTATGTCCAAAGCTCTGATAGATATGGGAATAGATGCATCAAACACAGTGTACTAAAAGTAACTTCTCCAATCATTTCACAACGTCCTCACCTATGAAGATCAAAAGAAGACAGATAGATCAATTTTGTTCTTATCTCTTTTCAAATGTTTGCCCCACTGAATACAAAACAGTGTCAGTGTTTTTTTCTTGCATCTGCGCTCCCTATTGGCATTTCTATTTTTTATGTTTACCTCTATAACTTTAGAGTTTCATTATGATTTTTCAGGAAATTTGCAAACAAATTTTGTTATGAAAATAATTGCACCTTTCGTTTTTGTGATAGCTTCGACACATTGTACATCAACTATTGGTCATTTTAATTATCACTCTTCTACCAATTTAATCTTATTCTAATTCTCAGTGTGCTTTCTTCCTATTCAGATTTTATCACCCTTACTTCGACTCGCTTACCCTAATCGTATCCAATGCAGTCGATATAATCATACGATTTTCACTGATTTTAATGTTTTGCTCCAAAATGCTGTAGAATGATCCGAAAGAGGTCAATGGGTTCATTTCGTCCAAATTATTCCACATGTTTTCGATCAACTCTTCTAATTTTTTAACATATAGGCACTACAGAAATGCAGCAGAAATTTACTTGGAATTCCAATCTGGACATGTGCACGGAGTTCCCGGATCAAAGGCATTAGGTGGAAAATAATTTTTGAGCTACACTCATAATCATGCATATGTTTTCCATTCTTAAAAGAAACTTTGGCGTCATTATTTCCAACTTCGGCGACATTAAGTGCAGTTTTCTGCTGAATTTCAGACTTTCCGTAAGCTAGTTCATAGGAGTTGTTAGGGAGAGCGTTCATATTCGTATTGCTTCCACAACCTGCCAATCAAATCCTATTGAAAATACGAATGAGACCTAAAGTGAACTACGTGTATAAGATCCCAGAGGGTCAACCGGTACAGTACATTTCTTTCAATTCTTTCTCCTGGCATTTTAGAGATTGGCTCTTCAAATTCCTTAAACAGCTTGGTGTTGTATATGTACTCCAAGAACGTACATGGAATTTCGATCGGATAACTGAAGCGAATTTTCTAGTCAAGGGTCTTGAAAATGGTTTCTTTCGAATTCTTCTGTGCATTTTTATTCATTAACAACTTTCAGTAACAGTGTTGAAGGTCATTGGGAGCAATTTTTGGACCATTAATTGCACTTTCCTGTTAAATTGCAGACGTTTTCAATCAGGTAGTACATTTGTTCTGCTATAGACATATTTCACACCTATTGATTTTCAACCATTCACCAATCAAATTACATTACATTACATTAACACTCATGATGCACTCGCGTGGAGAATTTCTCGCTTACACTGTTCACTGCTTAGATTCCCTTTGCTCCAGCCAATTTTCATGCCTATTCAGCTCGCCATTTGTATTCATGTGAATCTGAGCTGATGAAGTGCACAGGTAATAGCTAGCACTAATGTCTCGATAATTATAGTTCTTATAACACCCAAATTGTTTTTTTCTGGCATTTTCACAGAGTTACAACCTGTAATTGTGGAGAGTAGTTTTAACTTGGTACATTTAAATATAACAAAATGACTAAACAGTTAATTTGTGTTCATGTAAGCCAAGCGGCACTTCTCAGCCTTTTCGTTATTCCATTTTAAATACCCCTCTCTACTTGATTTTGGTTTACCGGGAATGTGTTGATATATTTTCTTGTTATTTTTAAACCTGAAGTACCAAGGGCCTGTAAAGGAATAGTCTCTCTGATTAAATTTCATGCAATGATTGCCAGGATTAAGAACTTTGATCTCAGAAAACTCTTTGCTGTGGTCAGTTAAACAGTGACGATTGTCGCGAGGTTGACCGTGGCATGTTCACTTAAATATTGTGTCATATACGTTCTGAACACAAGAAAGATGTCAGCAGTGCCCTCACAATAAGTCTATCAACACTGGGCTGGCTAGATTAAGTTTTCATGTTTCATTTCCATTCACTCACAGTAAATTTACGTCATTTGGGTTATCCTTTAAAATACTTACTGTAAAACTACTTTCAATTATGATTTTCAGAAACCGTTACAGCAACTGGAAAGGCTGGAGGTATGTCGGTATTTTTCTCTAATTCAACTTTGTTCACTCAACAGGTATAGTCCATTAATAAACAGATCACATCACGCATTTAGTTCACAAAGTGTTCTCCTAAACTGCTGGACTTGTCAAATCGAAGAATATTAGTGTATTAATCAATAGACAATTTTCATTTTGGTGTTCATTTTTTATAAGTATCCCTTCTTTTTTTCTTACATATTACCTTACGCAAGCCAGATACTCGGCTAATTGAATTAAAACTTTTAATAACAATCTCTGTTCGCCATTATGAACTTAGCAACAGACCCCAATAAAAATTGATGCTATGACTTTAGCATCAACATTTATTTAAAAAAATATCCGGTGACTAATTCTTTTGAAGAATCACTGACTTCATTTCAGGATATCAGTGTGCTGTTTTTCCAGATTTTATTATATTTCTATGCCAGGCCTCTCATGCCCGCTATGAAATAAGAAAATTTAGAGTAACATGACACAGAACTATGAAAAAGTCTCTATGAAATGATAATATTGTTGTAAACATGCTTCACGCCGCAACTGTACTCGTGTAATTTTGACAGGTTGAGTTTTTGACCTACGTGAGATGCACCTCGTGAAAATAAAGAAAAGTTTATATATTGTGCCTATCACATCAAAACTTAGTTTACTTTAAAATGTGATAACATCCTTGATTACTATAAATAATGGTTGACTGTAGTCGACAAAATTGGTGATCTAATGGAGATTACTAACTCAAAAAAGTGTTTTGATACACAGATGTGACAGAATCGAAGAGTAATTTCCAATAAGGAAGACATTCAGTTTTTGTTGACAGTTTATGCCATGGAATTGTCATTGGGAAATCAAAAAGTTTATGCAACCTTCGGAGTATAATAATTCAGGGTTTATTGGTACAACTTTGCATGAGGTTTTGAGGGAAGTGACTCTCCGCAGTCACATGACATAATGTTTACTTCCAATTTGCCCAATCTTAGCACATTCCCAAAATGTAGTTTTGAAATGCATATGTAGATCATGAAATCGTTACATTTCACATTCATTTCCATTTACATGTACTTCAGATTACTCAGAATAGAAAGTTGTCTATATATGTACATGTACGTTATAGATTCTTCTGTCGCGTCCAAAGTTAAATTAACTTGATATGTCTAAAGCTGTGATAGTTATGGGAACAGCTGCATCAAACACAGTCTACCAAAAGTAACTTCTCCTCCAATCATTTTACAACTTCCTCATTTATAGAGAACAAGAGAAGACAGATAGATAGATCAATTTTCTTTTTATCTCTTTTCAAACGTTTGCCCCAATACAATAGAGTGCCTTTTTCTTGACGCGTTAGAAGCCACGCAATTATGAACATTCATACATGTAATGGCGAGTACCAAATGGTTATACTTCTAATAACCAGATCCGGACAGTTGCCATCGAGGCTATCAAATTTTGACTTCTTCATCACAAATATTGTTGGCATCTCTTTGGCAGATTTTGGGCAGCCCTTTCCCCTTTACGGTATGCTATATCCACTACTGCGTTCAATGTATCTGATCTAAGGTCGAGGTAAACAGGACATTGTATTAAAACATGGAGAGCCCCACGGTAGCACTAAGTACATATTCTACGCTGATGCATTTAACCAAAGTATAGGTCAGTTGCTGAGCGGACAGCCTGACATGCAACCTGTCAAAACCTTTCGTTCCTTTTATCCTGGTTCAGGGCCTATATCAAACTTGATTTGTCTTTGCAAGATGTTGTATCTTCGTTTCCAGTCCTTTATCTCTCAGTCACTTCTAACCTTGCTCAGCCTCTGGCCTTTCTTAAAAATATTTTTATCTATGATCATTCTGTGTTCATTTCAGTTTACTGGCATTCACAGCATGTGATTCAAATGAACACCGTCCCAATATCTACCTCAAAAAGAAGTGGGTTTTTCAAAAAAGGGACGACCGCCGCACAAATAAAAAAGTTCATGTTCAATCAACGTTTCCTCTGCTCATTAGACATCACCAAGATCATATTTACAGCACAAAGGATAGCAAGTGCCAACATGCAGCTCAGTTAACATCCATAAAGTGATGTCTCGGAGAGATACAAGGAAGATAGTCAGTAGCTGGTCATCACCATAGTTGCAAGGTGACTTAGCTCTGCATGCGTGTGCGGCGACCGTTCAGTTTTTAATCTTACTGTGGCCAAAACCCAACCCACCCTGTTCTTAAATGTACATCGTATCGGGGGGGGGGGGCTGGCAAGATTGAGGTCGCTTTTCAAAATCTTGAGTACAGTGGGGGTTTACCTGACAAAATGCTTCGTACGTGCTTCTGATTCCTGCTATTCCATTTAAAATCTTGTAAATACATGTGTACATTACATGTCGTTGACCTCTTCTTTCAGTTTCGGCTGGATGCGACGATATTCCAAACAAAATCATACTCGAGGCAGCGTTTGTTGTGATCGCGATGGTCTCCACCGTCTTTTAAAGCTTTTAACTCATCAAAGTCGGGCTCTTTGTCAATTTTTATTTTGAACATTCCAACCGATTTAATGTTCCGCAACCGGCGCAAAGGAAGAAGACCATGTACTCTTAAAAGTGTATAATTCACAGAAAATGTTCGAGTTGCGTAATGACGTAATAACCTAACACGTGTTTTTCATTGAACATGCTTGATGATGTTCAATGGTTACTTGATTGATGATTGTGTTAATTCTTTGTAGTTAGAGTTTACTGTTTTGTTTGATATTTATTTGAGCATTCCAACTGATATTCAGTCTGCAACGGTCGCGAAGGTCGAGAGTACTTATATGTGGAAACAGCATATGGACTAGTGCTCAGCACTCTAATTTTTGTTTTGAGAACCTAACTTTTATTTTTCTTGAACGGTATTGTGTTTTTTTCATACATCATATCGTTTGTTCATTTAGTACTTATTTGATGAACTGTTCATTGTTATTGGGATTTAATGTATTTATTTTGCTTGTTATTCATTTGGACATTCCGTCTGATTTGCAGTATTAGAGTACCGCAAAGGTCGCAGAGGCAAATTACAAAGCACGCCTTTGTTAAAACCCTATTATTTTATAGTGCTGAGGAAAAAAGGTATTGGTTTAATAACATAACATTTGGTTTTTCGTGAACAAGATTTTGCTCTTATATGCTGTTATCTTTCGTGGGTATGATGTTCAATTATTACTTGTTTGATGATCATGTTATTTGTTATTACAATTTATTGTAAGCGTTTTGCTTGCTAAAATTATTTTTTGGATTATATTGGCTTCGCTTGAACAGTTATTGTTAGGAATTTTCTCCATGGTTTCTGGTAGTGTGCTGTTTATGCGGAATTATCCGATGAGTTACGGATGAACGGCAATTGCGATTTGTCATGGGATATCACAACATCGAAAACTTCATCAGATACCGTGACTCAACACTTAGCCAGACCATTTTATTACCATCCGTAAGTAATCGGATAATTCTGTACCTTCCTCGTTGACCTTCGCTTGGGACACTGGAGTTGCTCTGGACAGGCGTTTTGGGAACTTTTTTGTGCTTTGATCGCGAATTTCCTGCGAAATCGCTAGAGCAGGGCACCGTGAATGGTTTGTTGAACATCTGTTTTGTCTAAATTTATTGAATTTCGTGTTTGCTATGGACGGTTTAAGTGAAGCACCCGTGGAATTTGAAATCCAGAGAGTCATACCTTGTAGGGGATTACCGCAAGCTGAGGACGCCTTTGTTCAGACTAGACATTTTGCAAAAATACCAAGAAAGGTTAACCATGTCAATGTCAAAGGGTTATGCGTGACATGAGTAGATTTGATTCGACCAAGGAGTGTACGAAAACTAGGAGAGTTCACTCCGCGATACTGCCATTCGCTGCAATGGTTATCGGCCGAAAAACTACTTTAGCAGCGCTGACCGAACCATGTAAACAGTGATGAATTCGTACAATAGTGACGTTCGACGTGCAAAAAAATTACTGGGTGATTAAAATGTGTAATATACGTAAACTAACATCCACTTTCATTCGAATGAGAATTAAAATGTTTGTTTTAATTAATGTTAATGTGTATTTCCTTTCATTTTCTTGAAGCTCCCTTCAAACTGGCCATCTGTTTCATGTTTGATTTTTTAATTGGACAAATCCCTCAAAACATGTCTTATACCACAATATCAACCTGGGAAGGCCAAAACAACCGTTACATAACCCATTTAGTTATTCAACGGCGTTGAATAATATTTTGGCGGGAAACAGAGGCCGGTTTCGAACCCGCGTCCCGAGTCGAGTTTCGAGTTGTCGAGTTTACCACTGCACATCTTGGCAGCTGAAGTCAATGAACGTGAACCCACGCGCAATAATCACATGTTCAACAAACAGCACTGTACCGACATTTATACACTATGAAAAATAAGACGCACGGTTTCAGTAAAAACAGTATTTTGATTCGGTGAAAACTATCTCTCAATTCTCTCACTTGTAAATCATCGATCTCCAATTTGAATGCGGGTATCGTATCGCCCGGATCCTTTAACTTGGGCATTATATTCAGTAACCAGTGGTAACCTACTTTAGCAGACGATATTATCACGGTCGAAGCTTAGCATGATAAAATGTGTAGTAAGCTAGGCTAGGTGGTAAAAGTTAATTTATAGATTCATTCTATTTTGTTTTGTTTAAACTTTCAATTGGTTTTGAGTAAAAACACTTTTTTGACAAAAATAAGTCAGCTTTTCTTAAATGGTAAGGACCTCCGACCCCGGGCCTCTGACATAGAAAGTAGTTATAAAGCCGAGGCGAGTCCAGAAAGGTATATCGATTCATTGCAATGTTTCTCGTTCAGTATGTTTTATCAAAAGATTATTACATATTCTCAGTCGTTACCTCCTTATCTAGAGTCCTCCTGGCTTTTGGAAAATTATCGCGCTCGAGTAGCTTTTTTATGATTGTTTTACACGTCATACTAGTATACGGTGACTAGCAATTACATACATGTAATGAAACACTAGGTGACACTACACGACTCTGTGAAGGATCAAGCTCGATAAACCAGCCTCCGTTCAGAAACGCTTGGACCAGGCTAAAACCAAGACTTCGCGGGATTACGTGAGATACTGCTGTGCATTTTGAATGATAACACGTGACTTTGATTAGAGTTTAACTAGGTCCTAGCGTAGGTACATGTACTAACGTTGCTGAACGCACCCCAGCTATACACGGACAGGTACCAACCATAAGCTGTGTTGTACATGTAGCACAGGTTTAGATAATTGCAGTGCAAAATTAACAAATCTATTAACAATTCCAAAAAGGGTAATTTCGTAACGCATATCCCACCTCCCCTCCTCTAGACTCACATTTAATATAGATATAGTTTCATGTTTCCAAATTAAAATCTTGGAGCATGCTAATGGACATACCTATGGCCGCTACATGTTTCTTGCTGGGAAACACAAACGTTGCAGAGGAAGGCGATCAGTCCCCATCTGGAACCAAATCTAAAATGTGTGGTTTCAAAAACCTATGTAATAGCAGAGAATTTAAAATATTGACAGTCCTTTTTACAGAGAAACACTTGAATGCTGGCTTAAATCTGTCACGGTGAGAAACACATCTGTTAGTTCCGTTACGTTCAGGAACTTTGCCTATTCAAATTGAAACAGGGCAGTTTACAAATACATGTACATGTATTCTTGCTAATGAAAGAATTTGAACTCGTTGTAAAAATAAAATGAACAATGTATAATACCCAGAGCAAAAACCTTTTCTTCAAATTTGATTCTCAGATATTATACTTAGATTATTTGAGTCACTTTGAGAAAAGTCAGGTTATCTTTCATCCCTTTCGTCGTCAGTTGGCAAAATTTGTGAAAGAATTCTACTTCAGGAGAAATAATACGTTCTACACTACTATTTAAACGCATGCAGCGTTGAAGGTGACAAAAACCCAATGGGTTGGGGTCATGCTTTTCAACTGGTCTACCTTGCTTTCACTATAAGTAATAAATAATCTTTCAACTACATTCGGACTATGGCAATGTTAAAAGAATTAACCGTTTTCAAACAAGTACCTTTAACAATAGTGGGGTGGTAATTCAACAATAAAAAAGTGCATTTCACTTCTACGTTATCAGTACTGAAGCTACTGCGAAGTTATTTTGTGCAGGGATCTCAATTCCGTGCTCGTGAGCACAAAAAACCGTTGCTTTAAGCAATGCCACCCATACTGGAATTTTGGCGCCCTGGTCTAATCGGTTCGCCACAAATTGAACACGTAGCTGCTATACTTGTCACTTCTCGTTCTCATCTAATAAGAAATTAAGATGAAAATCTGTCATTTTGTAGTTGAATATGGACTCTGCAAATCACTATGTATTCTAAATTTCCACTTAATGCCATCATTCGACCTTGAAGCCCGAGCATAATCCCAGTGGTAAATTCGAGTTTCCACTTTACATCGAATGCTTGAGCCTTCGAAATTTGAAGAATGGCTTCAATTGTGGAGGTGAAGACGCGATCTAAGTACATGTAAGTCGCTTTTCGTCGTGATATAGGATTGAAGTGGCCATTTTGTCGTGCCGTCATCTTCATATGTTGAAGCTCCTAAAGGATCATCACGAAATTTTCCACGTGTTATCATCTTATACATGTAGCTTAGCTTAGCTATAATTAACTAGTTGAATTTCACTATTTTCGTTACTCTGTAATAGCGTTTCATTTGGGTTTTCCTATAATAGCTGTCAAGTTCCTCTACACGACCTTTGACCTAGTTGTATCCGATTCTAATACAGACTGTATGTGACTCGCTGGTGTCAGGAGCCTGGTCAGATCTAATTCTGATGTATCTTCATACACTTTTGTGAAAATCTGGATACATGTACAGTAAGCTATACCAATTGGATTCCACTTCCCAATTTTGTGCATACGTGAATTTGTCTAACGCTGTGGCCCCTTGTGTAAAATTCTTTGTAAAGAGTTGATGCACGAAAAAGTCAGGCAGAAGCAGCTTTGGATTTTTTGAATTATAGCTTAGTTTAGCTGCAATGGTCAACACCTAAAAAGGTTTTGTTAATAAAATCAAATTCTTCATAGGAAACTGCCTCCTCGGAATGTTTGGCTAATATATGTCTTTGGAAACCATCAAATTTTCGCATTTTCGTTGCATCGCCGTGCAACAACGACAAAATAACAGAAACAAAGAATGACTTACTGAAAAACACAACAAGTGTCAACTTGAATATCTAAAACCCTAATTGAAAAGTATTCTGAAATTAGCTATTTTCAACAGGTCTAAGTGTAAAACTGTGTAACTGGTGGAAATGCCCTTCACTCTATCGTTATTTCTTTTACGGCGCAAAATCACCCAGAAAAGTAACATACTACATTTGCAAACTGAGTCTTTGTAGAGTGTATGTACGTTAAAAAACATTCGTGGACAGCGACCGGTGTGTCCAGCATGCCTTAATTGAAACCACCCACATTCATAATATCGGTCGTCCTGTTTGCCATCACTGTCCTACTCCGATTATTATACCAACGAAGTCCTTACATGTTGTGTGTAATGAAAAAAACGAAAAATCTGAATTACAATGAAAATCTTGAGGCAGGTGCTCAGTAAACCTACATTGAAAGCTGAAATCACGTCATCAAAACGATAACACTGTCACTCTGCTTGACGTCTAGATTCTTGTAACGTTAAGTCGTTCCAAAAATGGGAAAGTATATTAACACGACAAAATCCAAAAACCGTGCATGATTGTATGGTTATTGCTAGTTATACATTTAAAGTACCGAAGACCGACGGGTAGCACTTTTTGTTGCTCATCAGATAGCGCACCGGCTTACCGAGTCGTCGAAATGAACCTTGTGG
Source organism: Phoronis australis (assembly GCA_002633005.1). Lineage (NCBI taxonomy): Eukaryota > Metazoa > Phoronida > Phoronidae > Phoronis > Phoronis australis. The sequence goes on along the minus strand of NMRA01000362.1, from coordinate 2,771 downwards.
TGAACAACTAAAATTGTAAGTCGTACACAAATAAAACGCCATTCCAAAACAATATTTTAACGAGGGCCAAAACGTGTAACTTTGAAAATACCTACATTATTGGTCAATTATTCAATGCATGAAAACTTATAATGGCTATTTTTATTTATATAGCAGTGTTGTCTACAACCTCCGCTCAAAAGCTCTTGAAGGTAAATGTACGTATGTACGTTTCAGCGAGTTCTCACAACCATCACCATGACTTCATTTTAGTGATGAGATTGCTGAGGTAAAGGACTGAAATGTAGATTCGATGAAACGTAGCAGATTCAGGTGAGAATGGACCAGGAAATTCCAACTGTGCGTATAAGGCATCACTCGCACAATATGGAAATACTTTATAGGACTAGGAATGATATTCGTTCATCTGGACATTCCAATTTAGATCAGATGTAAACCATTAGCAGATCTCTAATTTCCAAAGGGGTGGTTGCGGTGGTAAAATTCTGAAAGGGTAAGGCGATAACGACATCTTTATATTTGCGAAGCATTGTGGGTAGGGGTGCACAAGCATTCCAAATCATGTATGTAAACAGTTGACCAAGGCATTTGGACTGAGTTTGTTCAGTTTTGATTGACGATTTTGCAAACAGACAACGGAAAGGTGTGGCTGAAGTTAAGCGTTTTGTCATCTGGTTGTCTTAAAAACTCTGACTTGCAACACATAGACAAACACATCTGTACAGCATTTATCACAGGGGAACTGTTACACCGTAAAGTTTGGTTGTGGTTGACATCGAACTATGGATGGGACACTCAAGTTTTCCACCTGAAAGTTGATTATACATCTGTAGAGCATGTGGGTATTACACAAGTTTGGGTATTAAAGTTGGTGGTCAATGTAAAGTTATAAAGATCAGTGATCAAAAGGAGTAAAAATAAATCCATAGTCTACTTCACACCGCTGCTTTTTGTCAACGTCATACAAAAACAGGAGCAACGCAAAGCGCTGCTATGAGCCAAAGGCTGCACCTCTGAAAGGATTGTTCTAAATCCCCTTCTACCCCTTTGTCCCCACACCCCACGACTCCCTCGACCTACCCTATACAACCTCTTTGACCTTTTCCCTAGACCCAAGACCCATTGCCCACAAAACTATCGATCAAGTCTATAAAAGCCCGACCCCATCTGAACATAGAACAAGCGCCGACTTGCAGGACCAATAAGTTGGGCCGTAAGTTCGGCTGGCGTTTGTCTGTTTTCCGGAATTAAGAGAGCGTATTCGGCAAGCTTGAAAGTCAAAAACAGAAAAAAACAACCCGACTAAACCAAATTAAAGACTTACCAACGTTTACATTGTCGTCCCGGCAGAGTGTAATGGTTTCGCCTGCTCTTTAGTGCCGGGAACCGAGAAAATTGATTTCATCAGTAAATACAGTTTGAAACAAACTTTTTAGCTAAAAGTACTTTAATGTTATATGGAGAATATTGTAAACTAGTAAAAAACGGAAAGCAAGTAATAAAAAAGTGAAATTATGTACTTTCATGATAACGGACTTTCCCCCCAAGTTTATTAGTACTGGGGCATTGGTAGCCGCTCGTGGAACTATTTCGGTGACGACGATACCATGCTCTCTATGCACTATTTCAAATCACGACATCACGCCAAGTTCTATTTTTAATCACCAGATTTGAGCCAGAGCAAACTGGCGTGGAGGTATGTCTTATGGCAAAGTCACTCAGCGACGTAATAAGATTATGAAATATGTAAAAAGAGCAAAAATATCTCTGTTGCCACAGGTCGTGGGGGTCGTGGGTCGAGGAGGTTGTGGGTCGAGGGGGTCGTGGGTCGAGGGGTGTGGNTTATAATGGCTATTTTTATTTATATAGCAGTGTTGTCTACAACCTCCGCTCAAAAGCTCTTGAAGGTAAATGTACGTTTCAGCGAGTTCTCACAACCATCACCATGACTTCATTTTAGTGATGAGATTGCTGAGGTAAAGGACTGAAATGTAGATTCGATGAAACGTAGCAGGTTCAGGTGAGAATGGACCAGGAGATTCCAACTGTGAGTATAAGGCATCACTCGCACAATATGGAAATACTTTATAGGACTAGGAATGATATTCGTTCATCTGGACATTCCAATTTAGATCAGATGTAAACCATTAGCAGATCTCTAATTTCCAAAGGGGTGGTTGCGGTGGTAAAGTTCTGAAAGGGTAAGGCGATAACGACATCTTTATATTTGCGAAGCATTGTGGGTAGGGGTGCACAAGCATTCCAAATCATGTATGTAAACAGTTGACCAAGGCATCTGGACTGAGTTTGTTCAGTTTTGATTGACGATTTTGCAAACAGACAACGGAAAGGTGTGGCTGACGTTAAGCGTTTTGTCATCTGGTTGTCTTAAAAGCTCTGACTTGCAACACATAGACAAACACATCGGTACAGCATTTATCACAGGGGAACTGTTACACCGTAAAGTTTGGCTGTGGTTGACATCGAACTATGGATGGGACACTCAAGTTTTCCACCTGAAAGTTGATTATACATCTGTAGAGCATGTGTGTATTACACAAGTTTGGGTGTCACTAAAGTAGGTGGTCAATGTAAAGTTATAAAGATCAGTGATCAAAAGGAGTAAAAATAAATCCATAGTCTACTTCACACCGCTGATTTTTGTCAACGTCATACAAAAACAGGAGCAACGCAAGGCGCTGCTATGAGCCAAAGGCTGCACCTCTGAAAGGATTGTTCTAAATCCCCTTCTACCCCTTTGTCCCCACACC
>NMRA01000361.1:444904-460301 GCA_002633005.1 Phoronis australis | reverse complement strand
TGTCATCGTCGGAGTTATCGGCAGGGTTCACTTCCTGCGTTTGCCAATTGCGGGAGGTGACTGGTCACTGTTTTGTTCTAATATTTAATATTATTTTGTGGCTAAAAGTATTCTATGTCAGTTTATCCACATATTTTCTGGATTCTTTGCATTAAAAAATCGTTGAACGTGCAGTGTACGCAAAATGAGTTCCCCTGCAGCTACGCCATACCGCCTTTGTTTAGCCTGTGCATGAGTCAATTTTTCTAATATGTCATTTTCTAGTAAATTGTTATCGTCCCAACGAGGCAAACCTTGACTGTCTTGTGAAGTTGAAGTTTTAGTTTCCGTCTGGGGGAGGTCCTTAATTGCCATATTCAATGGCAATCGTTGTCAAAAATAAACAGTAAAGCCATATCTTGACCAAAGGTCATATTTAGCACCACCTTGCGATAATTTCGCTGTACTTTAACTCTGAAGTTGAACCAAGGAGTGAACATAGAATAGGAGTGTTCACTTCACCATCTTGCCATTCACCGCAATGGTTACCGGTCGAAAACTAGCCCCCCAAGCGGCGAATAAGCAACAGTAATTTAGCGGCGCAGTCCGAACTTTTTAAACACTGATAAATTCATACTTTAATGATGTTCGACGTGCAATAAAACCACTATCCGATTGATAAGGATTGGAATACGTAAACTAACATCTAATTATAATCGAATCAGAATGAAAATGTGTGTTTTAATTAATGTTAAAGTGAATTTGCTTTCATTCTCTTGAAGCTCCCTTCAAAAGCAATGTTTGAGTTCTTAATAAGACAATTACCGTTCCTTATAACATCTCATACCTCCATGGACTACAAAATTTTGGGGATAGCTCCTGGGGGTTCACACAGTGGATCCAGGATTTTGTGTTTGGGGGGTAGGGCAGCTATCAGCCAGAATTTTGCCATTCAGACATTTGCACTCCCGAACTGCCAAATGGAGTCTAGGAGAATATCGGGTGGGGAGAATGGCACCCTTGACCCTCTTCTAAACCCGCCACTGGTTCAGGGTAATTTTGCCCCCATGCAGGCGCTAGCAATGAAAGGGGTAAAAGGGTGGAGTGTAAACCAGGTGGGCGCCAAATGGGCGCCTAGTGTTGACCCCCTCCCATGTGGGTACATGGGAGGAGTGCTAAACAGGTATAAACCAATGGGATATGTCACGTGAGTGCTGAGCCCTCCTATCGTCACAATTTTTAGTTATTCTCCTGACTACGGACAACATGTGCTGAGATGGTGATAGGATTCAGTTACCAGTGGTATCTACTTTAGCAGACGATAATTTTCCGGTCGAAGCTTAGCGTGAAAAAAACGTGTTTTAAGCTATAATAGTTGGTAAACCTTAATTTGTAAATTCAACTTATTTCTATAATATTTAAGTTTTCATTTGGTTTTGAGTAAAAGCATTATTTGACAAAAATAGCCCGGCTTTTCTTAAAAGGTCACGACCTCCGACCCCGGGCCTCTGACATAGAAAGTAGTTACAAAGCCGTGGAGAGTCAGAAAAGGTAAATCGATTCATTGCAATGTTTCTCGTTTAGTATGTGGTATAAATAGATTATTACATGTTCTCAGTCGTTATCCCCCGTTATCTAGAGCCCTCGTGGATTTTGGAGAATTATCACCCTCGGGCGATAATTCTCCAAAATCCACTCGGGCTCTAGATAACGAGGGATAACGACTTCGCCATGTAAGAATCTATATTTATATATATATTACTTTTAACATTGTAAGAACTCCACCAAAGTTGTGCATTTGTAAATATACGATTGAACTGCTATTCCATCGTTAAAATTGTGAAATCACAATGATGCACACCACGTGAAGAAAAATTTATCAAATGCCAAAAATACAAACGTGCTGACAAGAATTACACAGAAAGTTTTTAAAAAATTAACACACAGATTAAACTGTCGGCAAAACGCAATTCGAAAACGCTAAGTTATATTTTCACCATTAACAGATCATTTTCTTGAATTTTTCAGTCTTAAAGAGGATTTTACCTTCGCGGTACATTTCCGAGATGTACGGGCGCTCCTTGTCCTCTGAAAAGCGAGTTCAAGCATCAGAGATTGGAATCGTTGCGGCTCAACACCACGATAAACATTGAAAATTCGATAAATTCATCAACAATCTTATTCCACCAGGTGTCGTTGTTGTAATTCTTCAAAGAAATGACGGACATTGTTCAGTCACCCGGTGGTTAGACCATCTCGCTTATGAGTCGGCTCACTAAAGCTGCCAAACGACATGTCTTGAAAATCGACGACAATTTGCGAGTCCACTCAAGAATAGTTCGACAAAGGGACAACTTACGAGAACGGGAAGCAGAAGGAGTTATCAAAAGCAGAAATGGCAATTTGTTATTGCTTCCTAAGCATGAGTCTCATGCCCAATATTACGAGAAAATGTCACGCTTTTTCTTCTGAAATCGCTAATACTTCGTTTGCTATATTTGTAGATAATCCCACCAGATTTAAGTAAGATAATGCGATAATGTTGGCTTAGAAAGTACAAATAGAACAGCGTTGAGTAACACTTCTAAAAACAGTGTTCGAATTTGTGAGTTCTTTGCTATGAAATTGAAAGGTCTGAAGAGCAATATTTTGCCATGAAATCTCGGCTAATCACCAGTTTCGAGTTGAATTTTTATATCAATTAGTTGCGTACAATAAATACTTGTCTGGCCGATTTAATCGGGGCGGTGTTATTTATACTGTATGAATACAGGACACTATCGTAAACAAAAGTCATCGACAGTGGAAAGATGCACTCCGAAAAGGCGCAACCACAATTTCTGGGATTCACATTTCCTGAACAGAAATTTTACCACATTAACACTTCAGTCCATCAGTCACGCCAGTTTGTTTGCGTAAAGCGCTGCCGGTTGAGAATTCGACTAGCCAATCAGAAACGACGGTGTAAAAAAAATTCCTGAAGAAAATTAAGTGATACCTGCGTGCTGACTACCGACCACCTAGCGGCACGCAGGGAACCAGCGAGCCTTTCCAGGTTACTAGGCGGAACAAAATGACCTACACGTAATAACAAGTTGAGCGTCACAGATGACAACACAGCATAAAAATTAGAGGCGCACTCAGCGCGCCTTTGGAGTAGGTTTTTAAATAGTATGAAGGGCAAGCGGAACAGCATGGGAGACGGGGCCCCCCAACAAATTTTCAGAATTGATTCTTGTCAACGTGAACTCTGGTTAATTCTAGTGGTAGCTATTTACAGTTTGTGAATTCAATTTGCTCTTCAAAGACCACAGAAATCTTTATTTGCGGTTGCGAGTACACGGTCATCAGAAATCCCCTACAACCTGATTGACACGTGCTAGCTTCCTGCATGTACGAACAATACCTCTTTCATCAACAATGCATTTCTTATAATTATTTTCGAAAGAAATACTATTCTTGGAATTCTTTAAGAAAAATACCGAAGTTTTGTGTAATTAATAAACATTCGTCTTCAAACGTGTATCCTCAGAACGTTATTGTTATTGCTTTTTTCGATACCATTTCACATTTTTGATCAATTGAGCTACGTGTCTTGATGCTGTTGGCCACCTAAGCATGTTTTGTTCTTTTCTGGGCCAATTAAAACTTTTATCTACGTTACTTCGTGAATAGTTGATAAAAAGTTGTGCGATTTCACAAAAAACAGGAGTCAGTTGATTCCGTTGTAAGGCCTCCCTCCGTGAGTGAAAAAAGAAATAATTTAAATCCATGAAAAGGGTGGCTGTGGGTCAATAAGTCCCGGATGAAGCACCTATATATGGACATGCATGTAGTTCCAAAAAATAAGAAATGAGCAACAGCTGAATGCTGTCATCAGCGCCCCTCTTGGCCGGGTTCCTAATTTATATCAAGTGAAATACAATTATAACAAAAACGGAAAAATAGAGCGACGGAGAGGTTCTCTGGTTAAATGCAGTTTTGTATTCTCTAAAATTACCACCTGAAACTTTAAAATCTAAAATCAATTTGATCGGACTTTTCCGACGCTTGCGTGTAATATTATAAGTACGTTTCCAAGCGCGTTTAGAAGATCATTGATGCAAAAAAGTGTACCTCTAACAACAAAGTGTACCTCCAACAAAAATGTGTACCTCCAACAAAAATGTCCTGGCCAAGGCCCAACACTAACACTTCACGAAATCGCTGTTCGATTTTCACTCTTTACATGTTTCGCTGTTTTTCTTTTCTCGATTGCACTTGTCCCTTCGCCTATGCCGGTCGCCGCTATTTAACCCTCAGGCCGGCGAAATATTTGGGGGCATGTGCCCCCGCTTCATACGGCCTGAAACATCATCGTTATATAATACCCTAAATTTTGCAACGTGCCACAAAAGTCGAGTCATAAAATCACGCAAGTTAACACTTCATGTGGTCTGAATTGACGTTAGACGTATTTTTGGTAAATATCTCCAAGTTGGCCCGTTGACACGCCAAACTGTGCTCTATGCACATATAGCCTATCTTGAATGGCAACACACGTGAGCTTAGTACATGTACCTACAATATGTGTTAAAAATCACTCTGAGCACAGGAATGCCGTAAATTACCAAATTTAATAAACCCCTAGGCTTACTGACTTTGGTCAAACAATACGAAATCGATAATTTATGTGTTCGATGGTTTTGGTAAAAATACATTTCCAAGTAGGGCTAATTCAGGCTTTCAAAAAAAGGTTCCTGGGTGCTTTTTCTATCTTAACTTCTAGAACGTCTACTGAAAGTGTCAGTTTTCCACAATTTGCTCTGGACGGTGAATATTTAAGCTCACTTGCCATTTTTTCAGCTTTTATTGTCTTCAGATATACATTTACACGTACATAAATCAAGATAAAAATATCATATTAACATAAGGTAATAAATCTATTCGCACAATAGTTAGTGCAAACAACTGAATTATATTCATTCAACGCATAGGCAAATTTTATATTCGCCATGCATTATTTTGTCGTTTAAAAATGAATACAATAAACGAGACAAACGACGAGCACTGACCGGCTGAGCCTATGTAAGGGTTACATAAAACCTTTCATCCAACCATTTACCCCTGTTTGATCCAACGGAATAGCCAACACACTGTATCAAGTGGAAACTATCAAACAAACGATCACCCACAACCTCATTTTGTAGCTTTCAGAGTCGCGGACTGGACGAAAGTTATTTATGCTTTCGTGAAGTGATTATCACAAGCGTGTTAGTTCCCACACGGCTCTGCTTCCTGCATGTTCACGTCCTTGCAAAGCCAAACATGTATGAATTTTATATCGGTATCGAAGATAACTCCACCTCGTACGCGTGTTTAACATAGAACGCTGGGAAGGCCATCACCAATTTGTTTCAAGACCTATGTATAGGCAAAACATTACCAAACTACGATTCGTTTTACTTGAGCAGCAATATTTCGGAGCCAATAACTTTCCATATTGACCTTCATGCCTTCATATTAACCACTGCAATGGTGACATTCTTTTGAAATAGAGAAAAAGACAACAATGCAGGATTTTGATCTGGGCTCTTTTTGAAAGTCTCAAGTTTGATTGGCATGACGTCAATCGCATTGTTCAACAAGCGCATTGTGACACGAGATGAAATTACAACGTTGTTATTTTGGTCAAAGTTAAGACAAAAATAGTTCCATGAAACAGAACCCTGAAAATTTCACGTTTTAAAAAATATCCACCGTCAATATGAATATGGAAACAACAAAATGAAACCAAGCATGATTACGTAAATAAAAGGTGACATATCGCGTAATGTGAGAGCTTGATTGTTGCGACACCAGAAAAGAGGAGATAATTGCGAGGTCTTTGTTTTCTAATCTGCCAATCCAGGAGTGACTACTAGACCGGCAGCCGAGAGCATAGAGAGACGTACCAGCATCTGGCCACACGAGCACTTAGAATGCACAGAAGTTGATGTCTGCCGGTGTCTACACACTGGGTGTGGTCTGCACTGGGGACCTTTCGAGGGCCAAAATTGAGCTAAATTAAATATTCGAGATACCGGCGAAAACTGAAAAACAAAATCGTGCCACACTGAGCACCAAATGACCCGTGACAGAAAATTGTATTCTGGAAAGGTCCTGCCAGAAACTCAAAAATGGCCCCTCGAAATTGAGCCAGCTAAGACATTCGAGGTACCACAATACGAATACCATATGGCAGCGTACAAATCATTGAAAATTGTGCCCACACTGCCTATAGCTCAGGATCCCGAGAAACCTTAATCCGGCACAGCTCACTATCAGTTATATGTCTACAAAACACAGTTTCCATTCTGATCATCATCTGGAAGTTTTTTAAAAATCCCCTCTCAACGTTTTGGGTAAACATGAGCAGCGTGGAGCATTAACACGCGCTCACGAGGTGCATTGTATAGCGTTAAAAGGAGCAATGCTAGTAAACCTCAAATAGCCTCTAGGGGGTGCATAACAAGTCGGCAATACTCTCCTCAGTAGGAACACAACTGCCAACAGGTCACAGTAGTAATCAGATACGTCCAAAAGTAGTCACGTTCATAGAAATGCGCTCGGCAAATTTCAAGAAAATCCTGCTGAGGCTAATGAGAAACAGCTTCGGATGGAAAAAAACTGCCAATAGTGGGCACCACAGTAGTCGAAACGGTCCAAGATTGTCAGTCATGTCGTCGACATTCGTTCTCATCTTCATGCAAACACACTTCAAAGATTTGAAAAAGATCATGCAGATGGTTTAGAAAACACAAAAAGCGACGAAGGCAAAAATAAAACAAAACTGCTTGTAGGAGGCGCCGCAGTTGTCGGAGACGTCCCATTAAGTCAGCCGTTCTCTTCCTAGCAGGCAAGCTTTCAGTCATCCTTAGAGTAGCTTGGGCGATAGAGAAGCGAATGCCAAAACTCAATACAAACAGCCACTACGTGGCGCGCACTGCTCGAATCCATCTGAAAACAGCAACAAGCAATTGCCTCTTTCATAAAAATCTATTTGCCAAAATTCATAAAAATCCATCCAGGCCAACTCTAAAGAATCAGAGAAATCGAATTGCCACTGGGGGCACAGCGGTAAATACGCTTGCCAAAATTTAACAAAGATCCAGCAGAAGGTTAGGAGATGCAGCCAAAAAACTACCACTAGGAGGAGCCGGAGTAGGCGGAACCGCCCGGCGAAAATAATCGTCAGCCGTTTCTTCACAGTAGGAGTGTACTTGCCAATTTTCATGATCATCCTTAGAGTGGTTTGGCTGATAAAGAGAGGACGCCAAAACCAGATTAAAAAACAGTAAAAGTGGCCACTCAAAGTTGGCTGAAGTCTTTCCCTACAAAGTGATACCATCTCGGTCCTTGAAGATCACATATTAATGACGCTAGGGTACTTTGAACACGGCATGTTTTACAGCGAACAAACTAGTTGGGCTCAGGAACCAGGTCTTGGGGGAGAGGACGGCGATTGGGGACAGAATACAATGGTCACCGGTAAGGGTTGGTACCGGAGAAGGAAATTAGGGTGCAACAGGGGCAGAGAAATGGTGACGTCTGAGAACGGAACAAATTGAATCTTTCGTGATCGGTAGTCATCAATGACGTAAGCGGAGACAATCTTATGTGCCAGGTACTAATTAAGCCACTGACTAAGTGAGTGCCTTTCAAACTGGGACATACTTCGAATCACAATGCTGGTCGCGATGCGAAATTCTCATCAGTGGCTATCAAATTCCCAACGATACAGTATAGTAGGCCTACTATCTTTGGGAGGATGGGGGCCCTTGCTACGGCTGAAAGTGTTTGCTGTTTCGTTCACTTATAGCGCGTTCAGGGATTATTGAGGTCAATGCTAAATAAAAAGAAAAGGTCAGAGTCCAAAATAACCACTTATTTTCAACTTTAATATTCGAGAAATAAACATCCCTGAAAAGCATTTTTTTAAGCTGATCTGCTATGCTGAGAAAACTATGAACAGTGGACTAAGAAACGGGTCCCTCAAATTTGAAGGTGTATGGTATTGAAACTCATTTTGCCTTCCCTTTGAAATTTCACTTGTACATGCACGGCCACCAGTCTAAAAGTACCACACATAAAAATACACGAAACTTAAGATGGATATTATAAGAGTTTCCGTCAGAGCTCCCCGCAGAAAATCATAGTCGGCACGACTTACCCTGGCAGACGATTTTGATGAATGATTACACCCAAAATAACCAGTTACTACTCCAGGTAAATCAAGAAAATATTTTTGACAAATCAATTATTTCCCTTATGGTTAGAACGTCCTCCAAGAACTCACGAAATCAGCACACTCACTCAGACACACTCTTGCGGAAGAACTAAATTTTTATTTCTTCAAAGTTTATAATTTGCAATTGCTCTAAGCAAACTGGCTCCATGTCAACCTTTTTTGAAATTTCCACAGAGTGGCGCGTTCACTAGGCTAGTGAGACGACATTGTCTGGGATATTTTTGGCTTCGTTCAGGACTTTGCAAAAGCTTCCCTGAGAGCCTTATTCTGATAACATTTTCACACTCAGAAGCTCCCAGTCCCATTTCGAATTGAAAGATTGAGAGCCTTGAACACAGCTATTTTAATAGCTTATCAAACTGTTTATTTCATAATGATAAAGTAAAATATTTCAAACTATGTACTCGTGTCGAAAACAATTTTCTCCCCGCTTCCAAAACACCGTACGTCAGATGTGAATCGGTTGCAGTAATTCTCCTCGACAAATCCAACGTGTAAGTAACGAACTGTAAGTTTTTCCCGTGCACTGGAAATCGGTTTTGAACAGAATAAAATTTAAAATGAATTTAAACCATTTATAATCGGCATTTGTCCCAAGAAAAATTCCGTGCGTCGCAAACTTGTCCGACTCTTCAGAGATGAACAGGAGACTAAGGTTGGCGAAATAAGGTAATTTATTGTGACAAAATATAATAAATATAAAATTTATTAGTCTAAACCAAAAGTTTTTTTGTTTTCAACAGAGAGCACAGGTTTAAAACGTTTTGAGGTGTGGTCTGTGTTGGTGATTGAATCAGTATGGAAATCAAGATTACGTCGTTTCCATAGAACCGCAGAAGTCGATTAGAATGGCATTACCCAAGTATAGCATCTAAAATTTTAAATGTCACCATTTTTTCACAAAATTCAGTGACGGATACGTAAAAAACTTTGGTTTTGGCGTATATAGGATCATGCGCCTACATTCGAGCCTACACCTATATTCGGAGTTAGGCGCATGCTCTTGTACGTGAAAAAGTTGCGTAGAAATGCTTGAAGTTGATGGTCTGGCGCACCCCATCATTTTAAAAATACACATTGCTATTTGGCTCCCTGAATGCAGTGAAAGTTCTTGTCAATAAGCGCTCTCAGTAAGCCTAGGCCTACTGCATTATACATGTACAAGTCGTTGTACATCCAATTGTAGGCATGTGCTGACATCGTTTGGGAATTCCCAAAAATTACACCCCTAAAGAGCATACCCAACAAAGCATTCGTTCAAAAGAAAACAACTGCATGAACAAGATTTTAAAGCTTTCAGTGGCTTTTAAGAAAAGTTTGCTCACGAAGTTAGACTTCAATCGTGCATTTTGCCCAATAATTTGAACTTTTTGCGTTTGAGGATGATATGTTGGTTCACAAATGTCATTGTTCACGCTGCTTTTGTTCTTGTGTGTTGGTGGAGTAACACTACATGTTTTAACCGCTAATAGAAAATACACTAATATCTTGCATATGGCGTGCACCTATGCCATTCAAAAAGCAACTTGTTTCTAAAGAACGCTCTTATTTCCATTAGCACTTTTCAGAAAAAAAAACATTCGCAAGTGGCTCCTTCAGATATTTCGCAAATTAAAGCAGATGTTGGACAGGTTTGAATGGAAAACTAAATAACTTAAAAATAAAAAGATGAGCTGACATTGTTTGCAAGATGAATAATCAGATCATTTCGCAAAAATTTGTTACGTCCATTTTAGAAACGATTTCGGATTGTGGAGAAGCTCATTTTTTTTCTAAAGCGCATAAAATTAAATATTGCATTTTCTAATCACATTGATAAAATTTGATCACCTTGGTATACTTTTTTCAAGCGACTAGGTCTGCAGATAATAATTAAAACCTATAACCCGATTTGAATAAACCTTTTCTTCGGGTAGCTCTAATTATCACTCACTAGCAGTACCTTACTTGGGTATTGTTGAGGAATCTCCTCCGAACGTAAACAATTGCCAACAACCCTTGCACATATCAATATGGCGGTGATCATAGATCACCTCCGAGAGTATATTTAGCTTAAGCGCCACCTATACATTAACAGTATACCCGAGAGCGCATGTGGGCAATTTTCCGTAGCGTGCGTTGAAACCAACATTTTCAAATCACAATTACTTCCTTAAGAATGCCATATAATAAAAATGAGCACATCCTATGGAAAAAACGGGTCTAATCTTCATAATGGCATAAATAATTTTCTCAGTTTATGAAATTACTTCCGAAAAATAAGAAAAATTCGTCGATTTGGCCCTTGACCTTCCCTGGAAATGACCTACATGTAGTTCAAAAATGCACAATTTACCGAAATCAGTCTCTATGGAGTTTCTATAGTGGATAAAGAATTTAGACGAAGCAGTGGCATTTTGCTGGAGTATATCCATCGGAAAAAACCTAGATGCCAAAAGTGGCCGAAAGTTTGGGAATTCGGAATTGTCTTCCAAAATCAAAAATTCACCATTGATAAGGCCTCAGATTGGAAACAAGATTTACAAACTTCAAAATTAGCGGACAAGTAAACAGAGACATGTTGATCTGACGTTTCGGTTGACTACCAACTCAACTATAATGAATGTGAAAGTTTTACACTGGAATGACGAACAGGATTCTTAGCATCAGAGTCAAAGAACACTGTAAAGACACACACAGTGCTGTTCTCAATCATTCTTTGACAACTGGTCACACTATAGATTGCTCTGGTGTTCAGATCTTAGACAAGGATAATGCCACTCTCAGGCTCCTCCTAACGGAGGCGATGCAATACGGTTGAATCATGCTGAGCGCTATATCAATAGAAAACATTGGTTCATTTGAGGTCCAACTGTTTTGATTTCTGGCATCTCTACTTACAATGTATTTTGACATGTACCTGTACAGTTTGTTCTCCACCTGTGTTACTTGATTGAAAAATAAGCTTTTGCCTTGAGAATGGTTTATAGCGAATAAATTGAAACGTCAGGTCAATATGTCTCTGCTTACTTGCGAGCTAATTTTAAAGTTTGTGCTCATGTTTTGGCCTAAAACAAATTTGATCAAGATTCCAAACACTCTTGACCTTTAGATTCCAGAAATCTAAGCTAAAAATGTCTTCCGATACCAGAATTTTTCCAATTCCCAGTTACCTGAAAAGTATCTGTATTTGTAGAATAAAGACGGTCTAAACAAGGTAACGCTTTCAAAAGGGCGGAACTTTCAGATCCGGGTAACACAAGAGAAGCCACGTGTATGAACTCGTTTACTCCAAACGATTTCAAAGAACTACTTTGCTGCAATCACTTCCCATTACGTCTACAAAATTGAAATTAGATATGGACTGCCTCATTTTTTCATTTTTGGGGAGTCACATACAGTAGAACCGAATCTTGGCTTTAGACCTCAATCACTCCAAGTAATCATTATGGTAGGCCTAATTAGTGTCTTACCTACATTGATTGTAGCTCTCGATTGTATGGAAAATTTACTCTAGGATAGTTTGTTTAAAAAAACAAGTTCCACAGCATTCTTTATTATTCAAGCAGCGAGGCAACTTTGGCTAAATGAGACCTCACACCAACAACAGCACGACTTGACAAACTGCGTGACCAAAAGAACTCGGCAGACCTAGTTGAACAGCTGCGTTTTCAAACAGGCTACACGCCAATGTGTCTACGTAGTCCAGTTTATTAGCCACATTGTACAGCAAGCCGCCCATGTCGTCAACCATATTTGCTGCCGCTCTGCTGCCGTACTCTCTCAAAAGCCTTTTCACTCTTGATCTGAAGGCAGGATTTCCCAAAGATCGAGCAACCCATTTCAACGCCGTCTTTGTTATTTTTGCCCATCCCCTGAAATATGAAATAGCCTGAGCTCTCATATTACGAATGTTGAGGAAATCCATCCACTGGCAGCAGCATTATTGTGGAGTGGAGTTCAGGTTGCTTTACAGGATATTAGTTGACCTTTTTGCATTTCAAAACAAGCGTCGATCTGGCCGAACACCTGACTGCTTTGTACTTAATAAAAACCTTCAACGCATGGATTTGCTTGATTTCCCGTTAAACTTGAGAGCCAGCCAGGAATGATAGCATAGTTCTCAGTTTCATTTTAACAGCTTTCGACGGCTTTTTCGGAAAATTAAAAGACATCTGTAATCGTTTTTATTCCTGGAAAAATCACCCAAACGATTTTCCGTACGGCTGTTTCCTGAAAGTTGTCACTAAACATAAGTACAGGGATTTAATGTTCGACATGTTCTTATTTCATGTTCAAAACTCGTTAAACAAGTTAAAGGGTTTGTTTAAAGTTTTGAAGAACTTAATTTCACTTAAACATGCAATGTCCTAAACACTATCTTAATGCACAGAGGATTTGTGAGTAGGCAATCTGTGCACAAATTTGTAGTGTGGCAGAAAAAGTTTTTTTCATGACACCAACCTACCTTTTCTCACGATGCGATTTTTCTGACGAGGCATTGGTCACCACCAGCAAACCTAACAAAGCCAAAACCCTGGAAACATATTGTTGAAACCGTTAAACTATGAACCGCTGTTGCTACTGCATAACTGATTAAGTTTTATTCTATATAACGAGTGGTTTTACTTGAACTTTTGTCCTGCAGACAATTTCACATGGTTTTCAAAGTTCTGAAAAGTGGGACGTGATAGTGTCCTTGTCCCAAGCGCATATTGGCTTTTGCTGGTGAGACAGACTTACGTTTGAAGGTAAAGTTGAGTACACAATTTTCTGGACTTAGATTATTTCGGGCAACTCATGCTCAGGATCCCATGAACGATTTGAGAGCCACTGAAAACACAGCGTCCAATAAATATTTATGTTACAATATTATGCTATAAATAAGAATTGTTAGCCTTCCTTTCAGGTCACGCGTTGTGACCAACATATGGTGTGTATGAAGATTAATAATTTTTGGGTATTACAACAGCACCATTATATACGATAGAGTAATACGTTTTAACATTCTAAAGTACGCTCGTGGATTAAATTAGTTGTCGATGAACAAGCCTACAGCACTGAATGACAGATAGCGTGGTAAGGAGATTTTGTAGTGTCTAAATCAGTGCCAGTAACAAAAGTTAGTTTGAGATGCACGTATTTCACTAACTGCAACACCTGTATCGGTATATTTTCTTCAACATTCCAAACTCAGTGAAATGAAAATACATATAATATAATTTTTGCTTATATGGCATGTCTTCAAAAACCAGTTTAAATCATAAATGACATAAGTAATACGAGTAAAGATCATCTTCAAATTTCTTCCAACTTTCATTTCCGAAGTTAAAAATACAGTTTTCTAATATTCGGTTGAAAAACAAATAATACGTACAAATAAACTTTCATCTTGTTTTTGTGAGTTCTTGAAGTGCCTCTAACCAGGAAACCCAGCTTGATGAAACTGTTGAAGGACTTGGCTTGAAAAAGGCCGTTTATATACTAGAACAGACCGATGCGGGGACGCATAATCATCTTGTTTATTTACGTAATGCTACATGTACATGTATAATTCAACGACGATTTTCTGGAAAGGAAAATGCAATTTGTTTACCATTTGCAAACTAATAGTTTGGAATGCAAACAACGCTTAATGTCAAGGTCTATCCAATTAAAGAGACAACCTAGCAGGGGGCGTAGAGGAAATAGTAGCTATCCGTCTAAAGTTTAAGGCCTGCGCTGTTAAAGCCCCAGTACATCCGGAACTGCTCAGCAATTAGTTCACAACTGATACTGAAAGTCGATACACTTAAGCCGCAATGCATCCGGAACTGTATGGCAATGCTATTCAATCATGAAAGAATTTTTCATGTATCTATCAGTCAGACATCTCCCAATACATTCAGGGGTGCGTAACAATGAGTGCGCATCTGCAGTAGTATTCGTGAGATCCAAACTATGACTGACTGAATACAGCTGTTAGATTTTTGTGATCAAAATAACACTCTTGGTGAGATGGCACCTAAGAAATATCATATCTCAGAGCTGCATTTCCAAAGCCCAAAAATCTCTAAAACTTTGATAAAGAACAAGAGGAGATATGGTTATCGAAGCTGTCTTCTGTGGCTAATGAGTTTCTTGAGTACTTCATTAAGACCCCTTAATTGGACATTCACGGCTAGAATAGTACATTTTCATAGAACTAGCAGGATCGCGAAATCGAACCTAATATCTCTGTTGTGACAGCAGCTTTGGTTGAAATATCAAAGTGTGTCAGTTAAGCGTATTTGAATGGTGAAGAGAGTGCGTGGCCTTGATTTCAGCAAATATTTGGCAGACAACGGTGAGGATTGGTGATTTACAACAAAATCATAAAAACACACACAACGGATTTAGTTTGTATAACTCAGGTCAAAGTTAAAATAACTTCAAGAAGCCTAGTATCACATCAGCCCACACAAATAATAAAATGCGGTTTTCAGCCGTAAAATCGAGTGTTTTCCCTTTAATTCGCAACTCATGTAAAACAATGTTAGACTTGTTCAGTAACATCCATTGCTGTAAAATCGGTTCACTTTAGCAAATTGGTTGTACAACTCCACCATTTCGTGTGATTTCGTTTGATGTGTGAGCCAAAATGTCATTCAATTGGTAACTAAACAACATTACATCGTCATTATCATCGGTTTAGAGCTGTCATTGAACTAATTCAAACAAAGAATTAAAACGTTATATTTCGAAAGTTGGCTAAACATGCTATGAACATTCCCACTAAATAAGATTGGTTCTAACCCCGGTGGTTAAGGTAAACGGTGGGGTATGGAAAATTGAACTAGACCGTATTTATCCACCTTGGCTGAGTCGCGCTCGGCTCACGATCAAAGGGATGCCGCCGAGCTGCTCTAGTCATCGAGTCACGAGCGAGGATAATTGGCTTCGCTCATGCGGATATGATCAGCTGATTACAATCTAGCTAGCAGACTGTACTTTTTATGGAGAGAGTTTTACGTAGAGGAGCGAAAACAAATATGAGTACAACTTTGAATTTTTCAAATCGGCCCAGGATAAGAGATTTTGCAACACAGCAACACTCACGATTACTTTCATTCGGCGCGCACTAATACAAAAATATAGGACCCAAGTTATTTAGATTTTGGAACACATGCATTGCAATATTCAAAATACTTT